>VZRQ01009889.1:213451-283723 GCA_013397975.1 Machaerirhynchus nigripectus
AACCAGGTAGCGGCTGGGGAGGGGGAGAGCAGGCCTGGGCCGAGGGCGGTGTGAGGGTATCGGCGCTGGGTCGGTGCTTGGGGCTGCTCCACATACGGTGTCATCGACGGGAGTTGTGTGTGTGGGCCCTGTGCAGGGATGCGATCGCTTGGGCCCTCCTTGACGTGCGGGAATGGGGATTGGCTTTCCCTCCCTGGGCCTCCTTCACCTGCTGCTTCAGGTCAGATTTTGCTGGACACGCTAATGCCTGTTGTGATTATGGTGGTGTCAAATCCCTGCTTCCAGGATCTTTGTAGCTTTGGCTGCACGGCTAAAGCATTCACTGCAGTTTTAGGCCTTTGTTGTGACTTAGAAGTGTGGGTTGATTTTAGGATTGTTTCTAAATGGGAGTGGTGCAATGAGATGAGTCTTAAATAACACATAATTGACAGAGAGAAAGTTGCTTTTGCAGGAAAGAAAGATTGAAGTACTTAAGAGAGACTCCTTAGCTGTTGTTACTGGATGCAGGACAGTGCATGCATTTGCTCTCTCAGGTCACCATATTTATGAACAAACCCTTGATTTTATGGAATTCGGAGAACAATTTGGAATTTGTCATCCTAGGTGAACGGATGTCACTCCCAATAGACGTAAACACAGATATAATGAATATCAGCTTTGTGTTTTGTTTCAAATAGTGGGCGTTCGTTATTTTATGTGCTTGGGTCTCAGCTGCCATCATGTGAGTACCTTGAAATCTTCCTGCTCTTAGCCGACCATTCCACATGGGATGAGTGCATAGAGAGCTACTCACACAAGGCTGTGCAGGAAGCTCGTGGATGAACAAGGAACTATACCTGAATCTGCTGTGTCCTAGGATAGTGCCCCTAGCACTCCTCCTTTATATAAAATGTCAGCAGCAGCAGGAGTTTAAAGTCTGCATGGTTATTTGTTGAATGTGACCTCACAGATATGAGGTGCCCTGTATAATTATATGGAAAAATGTGTCTGTGTGTATTTTAGTGTCACCCTTTAATGAATTTTAATAATCTAGTTATGTTTGAGATAGTGCTTGGACAGTGGCTTCTTTAAGCATACAAGGAGTATTTAGTGTCAAACAGTATTTGCTATTTACAAGCAGTTGCTATCTTTACGAGGTATCCTGAGGAGCAGTACCTCTGAAAATCTATATCCTAAATTACTGGCATGTTTGGGTTCTGCTGTGTTTGTTTTTTCCATGCAAAGTTGCTGCGGAGTTCTCTCACTCAACTCACAGAACAGGCCTTCATGTAGTTTAGTAATGGTACATGTGATTCTTGCAAGTTCTCTTAGTCATCTCTTGCCACACTTCTGAAAAATAAAGATCTAAACTCTGGAACTTTGTTGAAAATAAGGAATGGAATAATTATACCAACTTACACGCATCTTCTTGAGCTGGGTATTTGGATATTTTTTCAGATGCTAAAAGCTACTGGTATGATATACAGTAACTGAGAAATTTGAGTTTGTGAACTCATGAGCTCTGAGGCATTTATAGCTGTTACAGTGTGAAATACTTTTTTCTCTGTATAGAGTGAAACACACGTTGTTACGACAGAATTCATCTCAATAACCTCTTACAGTATTAACTATCTAAAGTAATACTGTATATTCTGTATGTATAATACATTAGTAAAGTGAACCTAAAGAAAGAGCTGAAATAGATTGACTCACACTAAGGGAAGTGCTGTAAATGAGAATGGGAAGATGGTCTGTCTAAAATCTGTAATACTTGCTGCTTTGGAATTTATTTTGAAACTTGGAAGCAACTGTTTTGTCTATGTACGAAAGTGAAACAGGAACAGGCTGACAGTCTTGTCAACTGATTGTGTGAACTTTTCAGAATCAAAAGTTCTATCTTGTGGCTATCATAAAGGAGAGAGAGCTATTGTTACCTAAATGGACAGGATGTAATTCTGCCTTAAACTGGGCGGACTGTCGCATTCTGTGTTCCTTCCTGCTCCTGGGAGCAGGATGGGGAGAGGGACTTGATCTGTTTAAGACCAACCTATTTGTGCTCCTCTGCATAATACAGATGCTGATAATTCAGTTTTAGCTGTTAGTTCATAATTATTTAAGTATCCCTTAAAAAAGATTCCCTGATTACTTGAAGATTATGATTTTCATTCTGGCTAAGTGATATTACAGTACTGAGTTGAATTTAATGAAGCTGTGCTGTGCGAATATATCAGCTAACTGTGATTTTTTTTTTTCATTTTTTTCCAGTTTTTTTAAAAGATTTTTTTTAAGACTTCCTTTCTGGATGGAAAAATGCTATATTTTTCCTAAAATGAGTGAAAGAACCACCAGGACTATATTTTAAGTGACCATGTTCGTTAGGTACTGAGATTATTCTTGCATCAGTAATCCATTTCAGATCAGTACACATTAAGGAAGAGTAACACTTAAGCCATGAATGACACTTAAGAATAAATAATGTAATATTGAGTCAAAGATACCACTTGGAAGGATATTTCTTGACATCAATACTGCTAATCCTTCTTCTTTTAGTTTCCCTTAAATCCTAAGTGCATTGTGAATGCTATGTCTGGTTTGTAAGTATGTCTGGTTTGTAAGTCACCTTTTTAAGTGAACTGCTGATGTGTGTGTTGTGTTTAGGAGATTTAATTTATATAAAGAAAAATGTTTCCAGGTAACCTTGATCCTTCTTCCAAGACACTTGGTGGAGAAGTTAGATCTGGCATCCAGGACAAGGGTGTAGAGATTGTCTATTCATACTCCAATCATAATGGTTTGGTAGAGACAAGAGTTTTGGACAGCATTTCAAGCTGTCTCGAGACTTTTTGAAGTAAAAAAGTATTTTCTCCCAACTTTGTTCTTCAACTCTTTAAGAAGGAAGCTGAGTTTTTACTGTTTAAGGTTTCCATGTTACTACTAAATTTTACTGTTGTCATGAAATGTTTTACCATGTTTCATGTTTTCTGTGTCATAGAAAGCACATCAATTATGAGCCAGTGCATTGTTTTTATAATGAAACTTTGCAGCTCTCTTTGTGTTCATAAAGCAGTTCAGACTTCCAGAAAACTACTGTTTTCTGATTTGGATCCACTGAGAAAAAAGACATGGACCTATAGTTTAGTAAGAAATTAAACTGTGATGGAATGAGATGTGGTTGCTTTACTTATATAAGTGTGTAATTGTTCTTAACGGCACTGTGTCAATGGGCTTTCCCTTTCAGTCCTCCTTTACTTCAGCTTTAAGGTTAGATGTGTGCAGTGATCTCTTATTAACCAGAAGGGGTAAATTTTCATGAACTCAACTGATCTAGTGACAGCTGTAAATGATGGACTGGCAGTATAGGATCCTCTTGGCAGTGTGCTCCTATCTCCATGTCTTTGGCAGTGCTCAGCCTCTGGTTGAGCTAGTTCAGCTTGCTAAACCAGCAGCAAAGTACTTGCAGTTTTTCTGGGCAGATTTTCTCTTGATTTGGTAAGTTGAATGGTGTCATCTTGGGGTTGATTATTAGCAGGAGCAGGGAAAGGGTTGAAGGGGCACTACCCCCTTCAGTGGCCTGGACTGTCTGCTTGGATCCACTGCCTTTCGAGGTATCTCCTGAATAAAGCCTCTGCTTCAGCCTTTAGTCAGTTTTGGAATGATCTGTTCCTAAGGGATTGTTGACTTAATTTTGATTAAGAGCGTTATAGGTGTTAAAGGAAGCTTTTCCTGTTGTTTTAGGCATTTCCCTCTTAATGGAGTGAAAAGACTAAAAATTACAGCGTAATAATTCAAAAATTGTTCAAATTATGATGCTCTGATGCCTTGGGTGGGTTGCTTTTTCCTACAGCTCCTAATCAGGAGTGAAGGCTGTTATTTGATTTTTTTATGAGACAGTCTTGAAGTACTTAAATATGGTTTGTGGCTAGCTTTGCAGAATGATGTATTAGTTGATTCATTAGGCTGGAAAAGGAGAGTGCTATATCATCTTCCTTGCCTTAGGAATGACTGATAAGACAAGGCTTTCCAGATTGCTGCTGACATTAACTATCAAGTCCTTTTCCCTTCCTACTAGGAAGCTTGTGCATTTTCCGTATAGAAGTTGTGTGTGTGATGATGTGTTATTCGCTATATGTTGTAAAAGTTTCTGGGCAAATCAATCTGCAGCTGTCATTGCAATACAAGTACACATTAGCAATAGCATTGCATGGTGCAGAGTCCTAATTTTTATGTAATATATTGCAAGTTAGGAAATTTGAATGTATAGTTTAGCTTATTATATGACAAAACGTTTTGCATTGTAGTTAAATTCTGGCTGTCTACTCTTTGGTAATGTGTGGCAGACTTTCTTAACATTGCTTTCATTTTTTGAAATCACCTTGTTTCAAGAAGAGACTTTGTCTTTAGTTTGACCTTTTTCTTGCAGATACCTAAAGCAGCAGTCTGTTAATAACTATGGAATATTACAGTATGTTGCAGTAGTGTTGGATTAGAAACATACGTAGGTGATACAGGTTGATGGAGGTGTGGAGGGCAGAATTTGTTGACTGTCTTTTTAAGCTTATGTTGAGCAAGTGTTTTGGAAATTATATTTGTACTAGGATGAAAATAATCTCATATCTCAACTTCTTTTATTGGGAGTTGGCATATTGGTAGTCCCTGCTTATCAGTAAAAAGACTGATGTATAGAATTCCTTCCTTTGCAGTTCTCAAAATTACCTTTTTTTATGTCTGGCTTGATTTGTTGTGCAGTTGAGTGTTATCCTTGGTGGTGACTTTCATTCTATAGACTGTTCACCTGGGAACTTGTTGCAATGACAGAATGATAATGGGTGACATTTGTCACTGTGCTTAATATATTGCTCTGAGAAGAGCAGTGTGAGGCAGTTCTGGGTTGGAAGCTAGGATGTGTGGAGAAAACCATCATGTTTTCTCAGAATGTGGTGGGAATGTGAATTTATATTACTGTATACTTAGAGATCACTAAGCTGTGTCAGGCCCCTGAAAACGATGTACATTTTAATAGCATATATGAGCTATAAAAATGCTGAGGTTTGTAAGGATCTTGGAAGATACAGTAGCTCTGAGGCAGAGGGAAGTGTACCTTAGTGACCAGTTCTTACACTTGCAGTAATGAGAATTCCACAGTTTCCTTCAATAACTTTTTTTGGTGTTGCTTTTCTTTCTTCTTCCTCCAATATCTGACTAAACTTCTTGTTCAGGGAAAAAAAAAAGTGAAAGCAAACCAGGCTGAATGGAGTTCTTTACTATGGACATAGAGGACAGTTGACTATTGCCTGTGGCTTTTCCATATTTAAAAACTTGTTAATTTGTCCTCTCAGTTTTCCTAAGGTAAATAAATCCAGCTCTTTAAACCATTCCTCTTGGATCATGAGTTCCAAAAGTTTCATTGCTCTCCTCTCTTGGCTTCTGTTGTCTTGTATTTGTGGTACTTAAACTAGACCCAGTGCTTGCACTGTGACTTCAGTACAGAGCAAGGCAGAATTGTTGCTTGCTGTGTCTGTCTTCTAATATTCTTGCTAACATATTGAATAGTGTTGACATTTTTGAATCCTGCTTATAGTGATGACTCACTTGGATTGTTTCTTATCATATTGCTGGTTTTCTCCATTTTTATCCATGCCTTGATTTTTGTTGATGTTTATAAATGCCATGTAGCATTTCCATTGAATTTTGTTCTATTAAGATTATTAGAGAGTGGTTTTATATCCAATTCTGTGCTGCATAATGCAAAAAATCCTTCCAGTCTTGATGTTATTCACAAATTTGATGTGTACTCTCATCCATTAATGAAAATCTCTCGTAGAAGAACAGTCCAACCATGTGTTGGATTTGCTGCTGATGTTTCACATTTTCCAGGTGTGTTGGATGTGACTCTCTTCTGTCCCTCTTCAAAAGGGTGTTGTAGATTTCTTTTTTCCAAGAAATCCCTTAATTCCTTGCTGAGTTTTTTCTCTTCTCTTGGTGGAGGATAATAGTTGTTATATTGTGACTGAACTAGCCAGTCTCATGGAGGTATTGTGGCTAGATCAGTAATACTTTACCTCTCGGTCTGTGTTTGTGAAGGTATTTGAGAGCCTCTTGGACGTTTGTTTCAGGTGTTTAATGGGTGGATATATTTACCACTTTGAGTTTTGTGATGTAGATAGATACTTTCTTAATTCTAGCTGGGCTGTACTAGGGACTGACAGATGTGTTACAAAATACTCCTGTGGACTTTTCTGAAGGGTAGAATTTTTAGTAATGCTTTTTTTCCCAACAACACTTCAGAAGGAAACAGTGAAGAGTTAATGTAGATTACAGATGTGTTGGTAGCTTTCAGAGTTTAATATTGTTATGAGGCTTATATAGAGCAACTAGGACTGGCTTGAGTAAGATAAAAAGACTAAAAAGCTGCTTTTAAATGACAGTTACACTGTTAAATGTTTCTTGCTCTGGAGGAAGATGAAATGTCTATGGTTGACAGAGCTTGCAAGATGATTTTTATGTAGGAAGTGGTATTAGTCTGTAGTGCTTTTTCTTGTCCTAGTCTGTGCTTCAAGCCCATATCACAACTGTTTGACTTCAGTGAGCTCTTGCTCTATGTTCACTGAAGGATTGCTCTCTGAGGAAACAGTTCATTTGTCTATGATTGCTTGTTTGGCTGGCGTGTTTGACAGTGAGTGCTGGGCTATGCTGGCCAAACTCCCACGTCGGGATGCAGTATTTTATAGGCAAGGAACTTTTGTGTGTGTCTTTGGTTGGGGTTTTTTTGCCACAGCAGTTGTAATTTTGGAGGTTTTTGTTTTGTGTTGAAGGGCATTTGTGGTAGTATTGCACTTACATGAATTCAGTTGGGGAAATTTAGGTTAGTGTGAAACCAATAATCGTGGCACTTATGCTTTGCAGATTGACAAAATTTTAGTCGTAATGCTTCACAGATGCAAAGAGGGGTCATTTGGAACAAACACTTCTGTGCCTGTGGTGAGTTTTATGGGGCAGCTTGGCAGAATATTTATAAAAGTGTTGTTCTGTGTGCTTAAATTACAAGGAGTTTGCATTATATGTTGACATCTGCGAGTCTGCAAAACAGTTAAAATAGTTAACTGTTAATAGTTAAAATGTACACTGAAGGTGCCTTGAACTCTAATTAAAGGCTGCCTAGACCCACCTCTGAAGAGGATTGCCAGCCATAATTGTCTTGTTTGACATTCTAGAATCAAATTTAATGCCCTAGTTTGAAGTATTATTGTAGTTTTCTGCCTAAGGGGAACCATCTGAAGTACTTTCCTCTGAAGGACGTGTACCCAAAGGCCACTTGGTATCCAGTTGTCATGACTATGAGTTGACACACTTGGACAAATTACTATTTGAAAGTGGTGCCATTTAGTGCAAAATAGTGTCTTAATATTTCTATTATCTGTCCTCTTAGAAGGCTTAAGGAAAAGAAACAGCATATATTATACTTTAAGTAATAATATTTGGTTGTGTCTTTCTGGGAACTAGAGTATTTTTCCTTCCTTACCACACCCCACTTTTAGGCCCAAGCAGCCCAATTTTTAGCATCTACATCCCACCCATTTCTTGCCTCTTAAAACAAAGCAGCTGCTCTTGCCTGTTGGGCTCCTGTTGAGCAGCTGTTGGTGCAGTGTTTGCAGCCCCCTGCTCTTTGTGGGCACAACCACCAGCTGCTGCAATTGAAACCTTTCCAGTGGCAGTGTTGTAACTTGCATTGGGATTTCTCATGCGTTATTCAGTCCAGCTGTTCATAATGGAATGATAGATTTCTAATATATGCTTCTTGCAAATTGATTTCAGTTTTGGCTTACCAGCTATATTCGTTCCTTAATTTCCTGAGTTGATCATAATGTTCACATGTGGCTGTAATGGTAAAAAAATAATATTTATAATTTTTTATTATTACTTTTTAACTCCATGTGAGATTGGAAGGTGACTGTATTAAGTTGTTGGTTTAATAGTGTATAATTTTTGTACAACTAGAGATTGTGAAGTGCTATGTCAGACAAAATACTAATCCAAGCAAGAAATTTAGCTTAGGAATACCCTGGTGTTGGGAGAAAACATTGAGTGTTATAAACAAACTTCATTATCCCCAGTTTCCTAGTAACTAAAAAAAAAAAAATGTAGCAGGAGTTTTAGATACAAATTTTTCAGGGAAGTGATATCATGTGAAAGTTGGAGAGGACTCAAGTTTATGGTTTTAATGCTCTCTTTCAGCTAAAGAAAGAGGGAGCAATGACAACAGGAGAATGGGTACCAGTGTACATTGAACTGTGTGTTAAAAGCCCACAGGTCTGGTGAAAGAAACTGTTTAAACAAGGCCTTAAGGACACTTTAGCCTGCCCAGGCCTACAGTCACAGGGATAACTGTGAATCTGAGTAACATAAATGTCTTCTTTTCCTAACTTGAAAATGTAACCATAACAAATATAGAAACCTAAAAGTTGTGGTCTCATCCTATTTTAACGGTGGCAGTTTATTTCTCAGGATTTTTGGTATGGTTCTTCTAAGACTTCTACAAAGGTTTTTTGCAGGTTTTCTTGATATTTGAGGTGGGTATTGGAGCATGACCATGTTACATATTTGAAGCTATCATTTAAATGAAATTTTGGCACAAGTTGTAAAGGATTTTTTTTGTTGTCTTGATTTTTCTGGTTTTCTATTGGTAACTGTCAGTATTATAGAAAAATAATTTTGCACGGATTTGTTTTTTAAGTCATGTCACTAAGGTTTAAATTATAGTCTAGTTGTTTGGATTTGCATGTTTTAGTGGTTTGAATGGCAAATACTACCTCATAACATCAACTTAATACTGTATTGTGAAGCTATAGATGAAGGTTTAATGTGCATTTTTCTTCAGATTTTTGCCTTTCCTACAGAATACTGAACAGTTGGATTTCTTTCTCAGAAGAAAGAAATTTTTTATTTTTAAATGAAAGTATTTGTAGAGGTTGCTTTTCTTTAGCCTTTTTAGTAAGAGAGTGAGCCAGAGACCTTCGATAGCTCCCTGTCTGCACTTAAGGTGTCAAGAGGGTCTGTCTTTAAAATATAATTTATGAGGGCAGGAATAGTTGCATGGTTAGGCAATACCACTTTTGAAATTTGGTATCATATTCTGCCAAATTCAGTATTTCTTACGTGTTTTGCAGCCCATTTTGCATTGTCATTTTCTGTCAGTTCAAATTATTACTTTACTGTCCATGAATAACTAAATAATAATTTTTTTAAAGTGTGCCTGTTCAGTGTGATATATTGATCCAGGAGGATTTTTTCCCGAAGACTTTCAGAAATACAGGGTGCAGCTTGTAAAAGAAAGATGCTTATGTTGACTAGCGAATTATTGCTGTTTAGTAGCATTAGCTGTATATCTCAACAGGTGACTTCAAGAAATGTCTTGCTGTTACTTCAGTGTGAACTTAGGCTCCCTCTCCTCTAAAGGTAACTGTCCAGTTACATCAGATTAACACACGGGATGGCCTCTCCTGCCTTCACGAGTGGAACTGTGGTGCCTTGTACAGAATAACTTCTGTCTGTGTGTCATGAACTGTTTGCTAACACCTTCAGAGTTTTAAGATGCTGTTCTGGGTGATGTTTCTGACCTACCAGCGTTGGCAGAATAGCTTCTGTGCCAATGAAGTGACTGTTCAAGTGAAGTTCTGTGTTTCAGCCAAAATGCTGCCTCTGTAAATTCACTAGATGGAACTGGGATGGTTAAGCGTGGGCACATGTTAGCACTTCTAAATCAGAAAGGTGGGGCAAACAACTGTTCTAAAGAACTCAAATGCCCAGGTTAAGATGCCTGTAGTGATGCTCAAGGTGATCCATACTTCTCATTTTTAGAGTAACAAAGTGCTTGTTACCAATGAGTTACTGCAGCATTGCTCCAGTGGCAGCTTGCTTAGCTGCTCTAAGTGCTGCTCTCTAAGGTCTCTGTTTCCTGTGAACAGTAGGTAACACTTTGTATTGCCTTTGTGTGGCCAGGTTAGAAGCTGCTGTGAGAAGCCCAGAATGGACCTGCTGCTGGCCAAGGGTGAGCCAATCAGGAATGGCAGGAATACCTCTGTGATAATATATTTAAGGAGGGAAAAGTTATTGTGCAGATGTATTTGCAGCCAGAGGAGAGCAGGGTGAGAATATGTGAGAGGGACAGCTCTGCAGACACCAAGGTCAGTGCAGAAGGAGGGGCAGGAGGTGCTCCAGGTGCCAGAGCTGAGATTCCCCTGCAGCCCGTGGTGAAAACCATGGTGAGACAATGTGCTCCTGCAGCCCATGGTGGGCCACAGGGATGCAGGGATCCACCTGCAGCCTGTGGAGCAGATGTACATCAGAGCAGGTGGATACCTGAGAGGAGGCTGTGAACCTGTGGGAGGCCCAGGCTGGAGCGGGTTCCTGGCAGGGACCTGTGGACCCATGGAGGGAGGAGCCCATGTAGAGCAGGTTCCTGGTAGGACTTGGGACTCATGCTGGGAGGCTGTGCCTGAAGGAGTCAGATAGGAAAGGTTCATGGAGAACTCAGTCCTGTGGGAGGGACTCCACGGTGGAGCAGGGGAAGGACTCCTCTCCCTGAGCAATGGCAGGAACAACATGTGATGAACTTACCATATCCCCCATGCCCTGTCTCCCTGTGCCTAGAGCTAGGAAGAAGGGAGGAATGCGGAGAAGGTAGTTTTAAGGTTTGTTTTTACTTCTCATTATCCTGCTCTGGTTTTGTTAGTAATAAATTCAGTGAATTTCCCCAAGCTGAGTCTGTTTTGCCCATGACGGTAATAGGTGAGTGATCTCTCCCGGTCCTTATCTCAACTCATGAACCTTTCACTACATTGTTTTCTCCTCTGGTTTGTTGGGGAGGGGAGTGATAGGGCATCTTTGGTATCTATACCAAAAGATGGTGTGTATATATATATATATATATATATATATATATATATATAGGGCATCTAGCCAGGGTCAACCCACCACACACCTTCTGCAAAAACATGTTGGACTGGCAATGATCTGGTTGATCTGTATATTGTGTTTTGTTAGTCCTAAACTGATAGAGGCATTGTGTGTACATAAGAGAGAGCCAGAGGGGAATGCTAGTAAGATCAGGGCCTGGAGAAGCCCCCTCTTAGGAGGCTAGAAAAGGCTTTTGCTGTGCTTTCTCTTCACTCATCTGGGAACCCTTTCTTCATTTCTATCTCCTCTGGATAGTAGGTGTCTTGCAGTTGTGGCACTTGCAGTGCAAATTGATATAAAGGAGAGTTTTGATTTGGACAGTGTGCTGACATCAGTGGTGGTTAAAGGTATGATTATTTTTGACAGCAGAGCTGCCTAGCATGCCTGGTATTAGTATGCCCGTATCAGTGTGTGGGATGGTTTAATAGCTGGGCTGTGTTGCGTGTCCTCACACGGTCTCCTGGGAGGACCTTCAGCAAAACGCCTGGCCTGACATGGGCAGTGGCCCCTCAGTGGGCAGCACTGTGTCTGTGAGGTCTGTTGGTGACAATAGACAGTCTGATCGCTCCTTCCTACGCGTGAGACAAAAATCAGCCTGAGGAAAGAGACAGTGTTGTGTGACCATTTGGTATGTGAAATACTTTTAGTCCTTTGAAGGTAATTTTTAAAGAAAATCATTAATAGGCAAAAGGTTGTGGTTTTTTTCCATGTAATATCTATACCAGTGAAACTGCCAACACTTATTATTACTTAAAATATCTTAATACTTTGCTTGCTTTAACAGAAATATTTTTATTGAGAAAGCTAGTGCCTGAATTTGGAACATACTGCCTTTGTTCTAAAAATTCTGAAGGAGGATTCAGCTTTTCAGACTGGGTGATATCCTAGAACTTGTACACATGGGATTGTGGGAAATCAGAGTTCACTGTATTTGTTTTCGGGATTTGGTCCTTGATACTTGTTTTCTAGTAGCTGTGTTTGTTTTGCAACACTTTTCATCTTGTTGGGCTGGCTTGTAATGAAAGACCTTCAGCCCCAGAAGGAAGATGCATTGCAAATTAATAACTGCAGGACAATAGTTGAGCAAATACGTTATTTAATGTCTGTTACTGTATATGACCACAAAAAGCATAAACCAATGGGCCTCATCCTGGTTTTGGAGCACAGGTTATACGTTTGCTCAGTTTTTTATTCATGTAACTTCTGTGGGACTGTTCTGGTGCTCTTAGGATAAGAGCCAGCTCCATCTTATTTTTAGTGCTGAAGTAATTAGGGCTTTCTTCTAGTAATATTTTCTTAACATGCTGCAACATGATGGAATTATGGGCTTAATAAAAACACTGTGTCAAAAATGTTCAACATTCCTGTAGGCCTTGCAAAATCCAGACTTCTCCAGAAAAGACATAATTTGGACTTGCTGGACAGACCTGACAATGTTGCGTTTGACTTCTATTGAGCTTTGTAATGAAAAAATTATAAATTGATTAGCAATTAACTGCTACAGTGAAGTAAGTTTCTATAGCAACTGGGCAATGCAGGGTGCAATTATTCAGACTGCTTTCCTTAGCAGATAATTTTTTCTTACAAGAACTGAGTTTACACTGTTGAACTAAAACATTGTTTTGTTATAGCAACGGATAATCCTCAGCTTTTGCTGCTCCTGACTTTTAATTTTTTTTTTCCCTTCCTAAAGAAATAACTTTTCCTCTTATGAGCTGAAAAAGGAATGGGGGAAACTTTCTGAGATAGATAGCAGTGTGGTAGACTGGTGGAAACTCAACCTGCAACTATTTGCCTGTATTAGTGTAATGAATGGAGTTATATTGAATATATTGTTATGCAGTATGAATTTCTATTTCACTTCTTCCTGTTGACAAGTCTACATGAAACTGAACCTGCTCTAATTTAATAATAATGGTGATCATATAATAGCTTGCAAATTTCAAGGAAATCAATTTAGATAAGTGGTGATGCTGATTCCCTGAATCAGCCAGATTTTTTTTTTTTTGTTCTTCTTGTGTTTAAAGTTTCTGTATTTGTTTTTTGGTTTCAATACTTCTGAATACCTTTAAAGAGAGGAATATTATACTTTAAGCTTCACTCTTAGAATCGGAAAACTTTAGGGTTTTGTCAAGGGACTGCAGGCATTTGGGGTCTTTTGCCATAGAACACTCTCATAAAGCCCACTTCTAAGTGTTACTAGATTTGATCTTTAAAGTCAGAGGAAATGGAATTTGAACAACTTCAGTGATGAAGCTAGAGCAGTCTTGTTTTTTTACCGGGACACTTAGTTTTTTATTAAGTATTTTAAAGATACCTCAGATGTCTGATCACTTGAAAGAAAAACAAAAGCACTTTTTGCTTTTGTCAGTCAGCCTCAGTGTTTGCTGTTGATAGGTGTGCGTGTATTGCACAAATGCATTTTCCCAATATTGTAACAAAACCATACCAGTGTTCTAGAAAAGAAAAAACAGGATTCAAAGGTAAAGTGAAAGTAAAGGCTTTGAAGGTGTGACTGACTAGAACACTGGTCCAACAGGTCAGGTAACTTGTGTGTGTGCATGGGGAGGAGGTGATCAACTCGGAGATGACGCTACCATTAAGTCATGCAATGTTTCCAGTTTGTTCCATGTTTTGGGTGCCATCTAAAAGCAGTCTGCCAGCTCTAATTTAAATAAGTGTTGCCTTTAACAGGTATGATTTTTTAACCAGTTTTGCTTGCAGATCTGGGCCAATTTAAACAACTTCCCAGTGAAAGTAACTTACTAAGTGTTTAATAAGTATTGCAGCTGAGTATGTGAACTGAATGAGAACAGCTGCTGAATTGTGCCAGAATGTGTGGTTTTACTTGGAATCCATTTGGTATTTACATGCCTATTTTCCTTATTTTTATTTGCTTCTTACATCTAGTACGTGTTCTTATCTCTTAAGCTCATCTGAATCATGCCTCACTCTGCGTTAAAAACAGGTGAGGAAGGACTGATTGTAAGTGTAGGCAACAGTGTGACTAGACTGTAGGAGTAGGAGGAAATAAAGAGATCCACTGGAGAATAAGGAGCAAGAAGGAGATCAGAAAGGTAACTTACTTTTTGACTTTAGAGCTGTGAATCTGTTATAAGGTACTAAGTTGTAACTATTGAGAAGTGAATTATAGTTAACTAAGCATAAATATTAAGTGAGACTTGCAGAACTTAATTATGAAGTGTAGTTAAGGAAAAATTGTTACAGTACACTTCATTTTCTCAGTTCCTCAAAAGTGAAGAGACTAAAATGTGTGCCTCAGTGCCTTCCAGTCTTTACAGAAGGTGATATGTTCTTTACACAGCTTGTGACAGTCCATAAGTAGTATTCCAGCATGAACTTTATTTAGTGCCTGTGAATATTTGGAATGCTCTGTGCTATTCTGAAATCAGTTGCTTTTTAATTCACTCTATTCTAACAGTGAAAATTTCTGCTAAAAACCTTCTGACTGCCTTTGGCTCAGTGACAGGCAGGTATTTTTGTAAGGCTTATCCCAGATTGTATTCAGGTAGAGAAAAACATGCAGGAGTGCTATTCAACACATACCCCACCACAACAACAAAAAAAATCCCCTTTCAGTTTTAGCTCTTGAAATTCTGACATTGTAGACTTTTATGTTAGGGGGGGTTTTTTGTTTTGTTTTGCTGAAAGTAAAACGTCTCCCTGTGGTGGGAAAACATGAATGTGTAATGTGTGTGTATATAGGCAGCTTTATTTGAAGTTCAGGTGCTCAGCCTTTCTAGTGTAACGCTTTGATAGTAAGGGAGAGATGTAACTTACTAAGTTCATGTTCTTGCATGAAGTGTAAACTTAGATCCATATAATAGATATTTAAAATGAGGGAATTTTAGAACCTGGAAATTCTGTTACAAAATGTTGAGAGAAGTGAAAGCTTAGTTCTTTATATCTGAGACAACCATTGGGAAGAGACCTTCAAGTTGAGGTCTTCTGGGAGTGGTTCTGGAAATAATTTAATTGGTGACACTGATACAGAGAAGCAAGAACACATACATGGTGCTCATAATAACTTTGGGAGGCATCACTGTTCATAATCAGAGTTACTTTATAAGGAGAAACAAGCTGATGTCACAGCCATAGATGAAGTGAAAAGTAATGGAAAAAATACATAGGGAATTTTTGCTTCAGCAATAAAACTTTGAAAAAATGATAACCAGAGGGTAGTGTTGATTTCAAGCTGAGCCAGCTTGTGATACAGCTGTTGGAGGCTGGAGGAGATAAATGCAATTCAAAGATGTATCAAATGAGATTTACCAATAGAAATAAAGAATGTCTTTAGTGCCATTGTACTAGGCATTGAGAAGATGGCTTTAATATTGTATGAAATTCTGCTTGCTTGTGTCGAAGGTGATTTTTAACTCCTGCTACTAAAAGAAGATGATGTCTAATGTAAAACAGGAGAAAGAAGTGTGTGATTTTAATTTTCTGAGCAAAGCAGTCAATAAATATCCTTTTAGTCACACTAAAAGGAAGAAGAGAGGAAAGAAGGGAGAGAATAAATAATACAAAACCTTCTCTGGATGTATGAGACATTACCAGATCACCCACAAATCCCAATCATGCAAAATTTACTATTAATTTAGAAGGATCCTGCCTTTTTTTTTTTCTAGTTAGTAATAGTTGGACTGCAGAATGAAAATACTGTGGTGTGATAGGCTGCAGACCCTAAGGGAAATACAGAATGGGTTTTAACAAGAGGCAGAATGTTTCCTCCAGAAGCTTCATAGGGCTGAGCCAGGTGAGCAGAGTGAAGAAAATTTATTTTTAGTGATAAAAATCCAGCTCTCTGTGTGGTACCCAGTGAGGCCACCTTACTGGCTTTGAGATCAGGAGAGGAAATGACTGTAAGAGACTGAGGAGCTGGAGGCAGTAATGTTCAGCGAAAAAATGGATGTGCAGCTCACTTGGTAGATACCATGGAAAGAGCAGGAGATGTTTAATGGTAACTAAATGGATGCTAGAGTATATCAGTAGTTTTGTGGGGAAGCTTTAGGAGGGGATTTCATATTTTCTGTATTCTTGGAGGTGGTTTTCTATATTCTAAGTCTCCATTTGTATAGCAGGTGTTGAAGGTCAGAACTATTTCATCCTATCTTTAACCATGAGCAGAGTAAAGGATGAGATTTTCTTAACTGTAAAATCAGGTAATGCTGTGTGCATTAATTTATTACAAAAAGAGGTGACCAGACAGCCCTTTTGGGTTTTTTTTTTTTGTTTTGTTTTTTTTGGGTTTTTTTTGAAATCATAAGTCGTAGTGAGACTGAGAATGATGACCAGTAAGCCTGCTTTTCTTTCAGATTTTCCTAATCTGTTTTTTACTTACTTTTATATAAAATTTTACTATGCTGAGGTATTTGGTAGGTTTTATAGGAATTGGAAAAGATTCTGTGTGCTTAAAACAGATGTTTTCTCATGATCCTGTTTGAGAGGAATGTTTGAAGAAAGATCTTTCTTCAAAATGGAAACTAAAAGAAGCAAGCAACTCTGCTTTCGCTTTGCCCTGCTAGTGTTAATCCTAGAACTTCAAGTTAGCCAGTTATCTGGCCCCTCTTGCACTGGAACAGAACAGTTTTCCACCAAGGGAACAAGCTTTAATGCAGGAAACAGTCTTTCTCATTCAAATGTACTCTTGGAGCAAATTTTCCTTTCTGATGTGCATGCAAACTCTTCATTCACAGGGGAGAAGATAGTGTCAGATAGAAACTGCTGTTCTAATGTAGCTCCTTATAAACGGAATATAATCCTTTCCTCACATCTGTGTGCATCCTCTTTATTTGGTAGCTTTTTACATACATCTTTGACAAATAAATTTCCCCATTACCCTGCCATTTTAAATAACAGCAAAATTCCTTTAAGGTTTGTAGTAAAAGGTGGTTCTCCAGTATGAGAATGGCTGCTTCACTCCTTGGAGTACTTTAGGATGTTAATGTATCTTGATCAATATGCAATGCTAAACAGTTAAATGGAATTTCAAGTAGAGGCTCAGGCTGCTTGGTTACCATGGCAAACACAGTAGGAAATTCATGCCAGAGTTTGGAAACTAAGATACACAAAAGAAAACTTGTAAACTGAAATAATCACTTCGGAGAGCAAATATACTTGTTTATATTTTATTAGAGTCTGTTTCCAAAGAATACAGTTTTAAAATCCTGTTTTATCAAGCAAATCTTAATTGCCAGTCCAGAGTTTTGCACAAAGGAGGCAATATTCACAAGCAGGGAAGAGTGAGATTCTTTGTTGGCTTGCCCTCTAACTGTAAGGGCATTGAATGAATAGAGTAGCCTCTTGGAGACAGAGGAATTGAATTGCTTAAGTACTGTAATCAAGGTTGACATATTTTCAGTATGCACTGCCTTGTTTCACAGATGACTCAGATACTCTTGTCTCTTTAAAAGTTGTCCGTGTTAGTGATTGTATGTATGTTAGATCATATATATATGATGTGTATATATATGTGATCTCTGTAATGGTTTGTCTATGTTCCCAGTTGCATATATATCCTTTAATTACTGGTGTATGTTGAAGATCTTGCCATATTTAATTCACTTTCCCACAGTTGTTTGTCTTAAGGCTTGCTACCTGTAACCAAGATATGTATGTGAGTATTTTAATGGGGTGATTTTCAGTTTGATAGGTTCCCTCTGTAATCAGCTGTCTGTAAACACAGTATTTGGTACTGCAGTCCTGTCAGGGTGTTGTGGCAAAATCTGATGCTGTTGCATGTGACTTGCTGTACAGTTTTCCATAGGTATGGTCACATGCAAATCATGCAGTTATTTTTCTCTTTCTGAATGTAAATTAGTATGTCTATTTCCATGTATCTTCTCCGAAGTCTGATCCCCAAAGGGGAAGCTGTTACACAGAAAGGCCAATCTGCGGCTCGAGGGAGACGCTACTTTTAAAGACTTGCTGAAGATCAAGGTTAGAGCTGGAGCTGGGCATTGTGATTATGAGCACCTACCCTAACATGTGACTGTACCTCATCACTTTATGCATTGCATAACCTGGATTGGAGATTATGGTAGACAGTTGGAGGCTCAGGGAAAGCAGTTTAGGTTATTATTGAGAAACTATGATGAATTTGCCTCTGTCTTTATAACACATGGTCTCTTGGGAAGGGAGGCTTGATGGCGTTATAACTGGGAAGTAGCATTACTGGAACATGAAATGTTGGAGGTGATGGAACAAACAGTTTATGAAATGGTGTTCAGGAGTTCTTGTTAACAGTAACTGTTATATTGAATTACAGGTTAGTCTGCTTTTTGCTGACCTCTTTAGAAAAGACTTACTGAGCATTTTGTAATTAAAACAAAAGTAGAACGTGAAAACATCTGGAAGATTATACTAGGGCTTAACTCAAAGGAAAGTAAGAACTTGGAGGTCACAGGAAGAGAATTGTGCCGCTGATTAGCCACAGTAAATAAAATTGTTTCTTCCCACTAAGTTTAACATATGGTAATTTATAGTTCTGTGGTAGATCTGTAACTTCAGGAAAAGAAGTAAAAGGGGAAAAGCAGCAGAAGTTGAAAGTGGACTGATTTGACTGACTAAATTTGGGAGGTGCAGCTAGGCTATGTGAATGTGTGTGTTCCCACTAATCTCTTGGTGGCACGCAGTGAAGGAAAATACTTGAGTCAGTTTGGAGCCACTACACAAAAGGAGGGGACTGATATTGGTGATTGAGTTAATTGATCAGTACTTGAGTTCTAACAAATATTTATTTAAGAAATGGAATGGAGAAGAATATTAGAAACAAGAATTGACTAAATCATATTGCGTTGTATAAATCAGTAGGTCCATCCCTTCATGCAGGTCTCTAAGAATGTGTTATTACAGAGATATTTAGTGAAGTGGTGAAAGTTGTGACATCTGAAAACTTGTGTAAATACTGAGGACAGGACTGCTTTTTCTAGTAATCAGTACAATGCTATGTATATAAGGAATGTTAGACATCATTGTCTCTTCCTGGGCACAAAACTGTGTTCAGTAAAATCAGAGGGGAACAAAAGTCAGAACTGACACTTTTTTTCCACGTGTTAACTTATCAGGGTACCTTGCTTTGGTAGTATAAGTGAATAATGAACAGGAAGTGGGAGTTAAAATCTGGCAATATTTGCAATTCCATACAGTAGTTAATGAAAAAAAAAAAGTCCTGTAAGAGTTACTAAACTTCTATATTTTCAATTTAAATGGCTTCATGAAAGAAATGTAGGATGGACAATAATCCATTAATGCAGCTGACTTCTTGAGTTTACTTCTGCAACATGTATCTGTCACTGTTGAAGAAATGGTAATGGAGTAAAAAGTCGTGGAGAAAAAGTCCAGTTTGGAGTCCACGGCTATAAAGTATGTATGTGCTGTGACTTGTTAAATCTGTCTTAATTGTTAAGCCAATGAGGGGGATACCAGTATAAAAATGTGACCTGTCACCCATGGTTTATAAATAGCCCTGAGAGATCATTATTTTGAACTTAAAACTGCACAGTGAGATCTCTTTCTTACATATGTTCTTAAAAAGAGCTGAGTAGGGGGAGAAGAGGAGGAAGGTGTCTGCATCACATGCACAACATACGTGATTCTGAATTAGGTTTTTGCTGGAGAGGTTTTTATCTGGCAGGCTGAGTTACAGTTGAGCTAAAGTTCTGCAGACCAGGCACTGGGGAGAGACAATAATGCTGATATCACAGCTTCTTCTCCCTTCTTCCTATTAAAAAAAAGGCATCTAATTGCTTAAACTAAAATAGAACATCTAATTCAGTTCATGTCTGTTGGGAATGTGTGATACAGTGACTTTATTCAGAGTTGTTTGAGTTTAACCAGCCTGTTTACAGATTTAGTGTGACCAAACACATAACACTGGAGTCAGTCTCAATTTTTATCTGAGTTGATCAGGTCATTAACTGGCACCCTCGATGAGGGGAACTTCACAAAAGGAACTGTGGATACCTCTTTTGTTGGCTCTTCTTCAGTATGGGTTTCTGAGGGATTGTTTATAGAGGCTCGAGAGCAAGTTAAAGTTCATATATTATTTTTGTCTCATAGTAAAGCAGTGTTGTGGAAAGTGTGTAATTTAAGTGCTTTTAGTGAGCAAAGGGAGCAGGTTTTCTTCTGCAGGTGTAATAAAAAATTGTTAAAAGTGGAGAAACCAACACCTTTTGAAAAGTTATAGTGTTATGTCACTTGCCTGAAGCTTTAGTGGTTTGAATATAGTGCAGCTGAAGATTGCTGGAGTTGCTTGAAGTGCTTCCAGTCAAATTTGTGCAGTAGGCAGGCTGTTGGGTTTCAGCAGCAGATGCTGAGCTCTCAGACCTTGTCAGAACTGACCAGGATGTGCTTGGGAGAGCTGTGTCATAATCAGTTCATTAGAACAATTTGGGTCTGACCCAGCTCTTTGAACAGCACTGTCACAAGTTGTGTGTTTTGGTCTTCTACTCAAAAGAAGCAGTGTCAGCATGGGTGAAAATTTTACCAAGTGAGTAACACTTTGAATTGAAGATGCTTTAAGTTTTTAAAGGATCAGCTTCAGGGACTTCAGACCTCTGATGGGCTGTGACAGGTGGAGGCAGCAGCAGCGTTCTGTGCTCAGAAGACAGAGGGATTTTTGTGTGGAGGGGTTCAAAACTTTGTTTGAACTTCCCTTAGCCTCCCTGGCCTGCAGTAGTTCAAATGTGTTAATATTCCCGTACTGTTTTAGTTCCCTTTGCTCAGTCTTGTAAACAAAGAGAAAGTTAATGCTGTATGCACCTGTGAAGTGAATGGGGACTTGCAAACAATTTTTTTTTTTTTTGAGTCTGCTGTTTGGGGATTTTGAACACTTTTTAAAAATAAAAATATCTACTTTTATTTAGGGTTATTGGTAGATTGGTGCTTTCACCTTAGATGATTTCCAAAAGAATGTGCCGATCTATACTGTAACCACAGGAACGTTTTGGTTTATAGCCTTACTAAAATGAAGTTAATGTTGTTATGGTAAGCTGTAAATCAAACAGTCCTTTATGTGTGTTCTTTATGGTGTTCACATCTACTTTCTCGATCTTGCCAATTATATAACCATCGGTTCAGTTAATAGGACATAGATTTATTTCAAACCAGTGCATGCTCTTTGCTCTGTTTGAGTGCTTAGAGTGATTCTTCTGGAAACAGAATATGATTATTTTATTGTATCCTTCGGAAAACTGCACTGATCTTTGCCTAAATATGTATTTATGTCCAGTTATCTGGATTAGAGCTTTTCTCTAAATGTAGGTGGTCATAGTTGTCTGCTGTATGAATAAATGCTTAAATCCTGTTAAGTAATGTTTTTCTCCTTTCAAAAGTCATGTATGTCTCGTATGGCCCCAAGTGGGAATTAAATCTAGAAGGGAGAAGAATATCAAGTAGCTTCCCAAATTTGCAAGCGGCTTTGTACAAAATTGATCTTTAAGACGTTGTTATGGTTGAATTGTGTGGCACACTTGAAAAAAAATTAGGTTAAATAAAATTACTTGGTGTCCCTGTTTTACTAGCAGAGCTGTTCTTACAGAGTATCCTAGAAACTGTCACATGCCTTAAGTGTTCCTGTTCAGCATTTAATCAAGTGCTTTGTAACTTATAAAAAACCTTCTGCAAAGATACAGGAACCCATTTATGAGGAACAGTATTGCAAGTGGCAAGCTATTGATGCTTCAATTCATGGAGTTGAAAGATCAGCCAAATTTTAAATGCAGAACTAAAAATAATATTTTTATTGAGGTTTAGAAATGTGACTTTAATATAAAGCAGGTGCATTGAATGCAATATAAAGACCTAAAATTTCCTTAGCATTAATGGCTTTGCAAGGCTCAGGAGACATTTAAAACTACTCTATGTACACACACAACACCAATTATGCAACCCTTGAAACTAAGCACATCACTCAGGTATGGAAAAGGCAGCTCTTATTTATTTAAGAAACTATCCTTACATTTAAGAAACGTATTGTGGCTATAAATAGGGCAGTTTTTCAAATGGTGATTGTCTACAGGCTTTTTATTGAATCCTAAAGAGAATTTTTACTTTTTTTTTTCTTTTTGGTTTCTAAGTGAAAGCTGAGAAACTTTTAAACTATTTCAAGTTTTCTGGGGGGCTTCTGAAGTGAACTGGTGTTGACTTGTCCACTGCCTGAAAGGTTTGGGAATCTGAAGGGATGCTGGAACTGATGTGAGTTCTTGCCAGACTATAAACGTTTTGCTGAGAAAGCCAAGTCAGCAGTCTGTCGGCTTACGTGCAGTTTTATTTGTAGAAGCCAGTTTGCTACTGACAGGCTGTGGCACTGTCAGTGGCACTGAAGTGTTTTGTTAGGGCTTTATACTTGCAGGAAGTGTTGCCTGTTGTGTATTTTATATAAACTAAGCAGGACTTTTGCCCTACATCAGTGTTTTTTTATAGGGAAAGACAACCAACTTGTTCCTGGAGGTTTTTTGCTTCCTGAAGTTCCTTTAAGATGCACACCAGACCTGTTAAAAGTAAGCTGGGAGAGGCCCTGTTGCTGCTGCTTTGGTTGATCCTAAGCTTAGGATTCCAGGGCTATTCAGGTTGGAAGGGACCTCTGAGAATCTCCAGTCTAACCTGGCCAAAGCAGGGTCAGCTGTGAGATCAGACCAGCTTGAAACAACAGTGATGTAACTACAAATTATTCTGTTGCTAATATTAAGTGATCTGTATTGGGGATGTAAAACCAAAAAATCTGGAAATCTACTCCTTTGGTAATAAAGTAATTAGAGAAATTTCCAGTGTGAAGTATTGACGCTGGTATTTCTGGCAGAAACTTGTGTACAGAAACAAGGAACAGAATTGGCCAGAAAATTCTACAGAAGTGCCTGCGTTAACTCCCCTTTCTTGTGTTCTCAGTGTTCTCTGTCCTGCATCTAGCTCTGCAGGAAGGAGAGACATGGAGGAAGAATAAACAAGTTTAGTTTTCCCTGTCCTTGCTAATGCAGCGAGCAAGCCAGGGAGGGCTCTGTCCTATTCACAGGAGAATCTGTGAAGCAAAGGGCTGCAGCAAGGTTGCCTTGCCTCTTTCTTCAGCTAAGTTTTAAAGAGCATCTGTGAAGTTCAAAGACATTCACTTAGTAATAATTCTAAGAGTTGATTTCTTCTGTTACTTGTACAGCATTATAACAAGCACAGCTTTCTCAAATGGTTCTGTTTCTAGACCAGGGACCATTAAATCCCTGGACATCAAGGTGTGGAAGAGATAGCAGGTTACAGGCAGTTAGTTGTGAATTCAAAGCTCCAGAAATACTGAGGAAATAGTTTTCAAAAGTACATTGTCTTGGTTCTGTCTTCTCTTTTATTGCGCACTAGAGCTGTACATACATAGCCAATCTGTAATCTGCCATTCAAGATCAATTAGTTCTCTGGGCAAGAGAGATTTTCTTAAGAGGATTTTCTGGCAGTAAAATTCTTATTAAATGTTTGCCTTCACTATTCTGCCTCAATCTCACTTACAGCTATGACCCATTGAAAGCCAATCTCCTGGCAAATGTAATATTAAATACTATTAAGTATCTAAAGGAAGCCTTTTGATGAATACAGTTGAAATAACCTGAAATAAAGTAATAAAGTAATTAATTTAATATCTCAGTAATGTTTTCAACTTGGAAAGAATTGCAGCATATATGACACATTCCATTCAAGTAAAATTTGCAGAAAGCTGCAAATGTAAGTTAGAAAAAGAAAAGATACAGTAAGAAATAACATCTGTCAAGGAGTGTGATTAAATGCTGACTTAAAATAATGTGATTCACTGTTTAGGCAATCTTATTATGAAAGCTCTAAGTCTTGGATCAATAAAATATATCTTGGATAGATATTAATCTTTGGCTTTGACCTTAGAATTACATACAGCTACAGAACCAAGGTTATTGATGCCCATCCTAATCAGATGTTTCAGACATCAGAATCTGAATACTTAAGTATTTGCTTCAGACTAAGGTACCTGTTTTTGTTTGGGTTTTTCCTGCCATTTTCTTCTTAACGTTTATGCAGTTAAAGCTGTGCTTAATATGTTCCATTTGCCTGCCCCTCTACTGGAAGTCATGAATCCAGGGTGAATGGGCTACTGTTAGACTGTTAGATTACTTTTTTTTTCCCTCCCTCCTTCCCCAGCAGAGTGGGAGTAATTTTGCTAAAATAGCGTGCTGTGAGAATTAACTAAATGGGACTAGGAAGTCCCCGAAACAGTTACATGGTTCATGTTTTATTTCTAGAGTATGAATTCATCAGAAAAACCCAAACGTTCAGTTTTTCTTCTGTGAGCAAATATGAGGTTCTCTTAGAGTAGAATTTTGATCTGTTCAGAGACAGGACTTGGAAGCTGTTGATGCCCAAGGTGCACCAATTTTTTTCAGCTGTGTCGCTGGCATTCTGCAGGAGTGTGAGGTTCCTGTTGTTCCCTAAAAACTGTTATTCCTTGTCCCTTTGCCCAGGGGTATTTGCATTACTGCTGTATGTTCGAAGGAACAGACTTTGAGCACAGGTACCAGCTGGCCAAGGTGCCAGTACCAGAGCCTTGATTAGTTGAGATGTACTTCAAGGCTTGCACAGGTAGGGGATGATGGTCTTGATTCCTTGCCTTGCATCAGCTGCCCCATTCTGCTTTCGGTCGTGATTACCGAAAGCATTGCTCTCATCATGAATCACCCACGATTGAGTAAGTTTCTCAAAGTGGACAGGCTGGAATAGTGCTGAGTGTTTTTCAGAAGAAAATTTTAAAGGCATTGGGACAGGAAGTATGCAAATAGCTTGCTGCCAGCTTCCATGGTGAGGGTGCCTGCTCCTGTGCTTTTAACCTCCGTGTCTGGCAACACTTAATCGCGGGATCTTTTGGGGTTTTTTTTCAAAGTACATCACCATTCTTCTAAGAGGGGGGCAGTTCATATTACCTTGTTCAGTAAAGAGTGTCAAATCCTAGGATTTGACAGTTTTTTATGGACTCAGATCTCATGTAAAAGCTTTTCTCTGAGAATCACATCTTGCACAAAATAGCAAATGGGCTTAGTGGTGAGCTAATGAAACGCCAAGTCCCAGGCGTGATTGAATTTTATGAGTAAGCACTTTCCTTGTTCTCAGCAAAATCCAATAGCAACCTTCAACCATGCAGAAATTTAAGAAAATGTCTCCTAGTTCCTGTGCCCATTGATTCTACTCTCTTTAAGTTAAGAGAGATCTGGACCAAAGGAGTACTTTAGTGCTTGTAGATTTGACTTATCTCCATGAGACAACTGTGCTGTAACTAAAAGCAGTAGCTGCATGTAAATAAAAGGCGGGGCATCCCTGTCAGTAGAAGCCTGGTTAATTCTGGTTTGAATTAGTTTATTTATACTTCATTTAAGTTCAGACAGCTTCTCAATGCCATCTGGTTCCCAGAGAACAGCTAGAATAAGCACAGTGAAGTCTGTGCTTAGATTTAATTTATCAGAATTTCATGTCTTACTGGGTCTGTTACCGCACAATTTCATGAGATGGGGAACTTCACTCACACCAAAGTTGTGGGGCAACAGAAGCAAAAGCTAGTGATGTAAAACCTCACCCAGACGGAAGAGCAAGGTATAGTTTGAACATAGCCACCTATTGATTCTTTGCTGCTTAAAGGGACAGTGAGGATTCAGAAGAAGGTGGTAATGCCTGTGTCCTCTGCTGGCTGGGAGAGTCCTTGGTTCTCTGGTCATTCAGTATGATTCAGGCCAAGTTGTATTTACTTTAGAATGGATCTTCGTTCTTAGGAATTGAGTCCTGCTGCAACTTTTGTCCAGAGGACAGAACCTCGAGTCTCATAGGCTTGCTTTAATTCTGCATTTATTTGTGGTATGGAGGATGCATCTATGTGTTTGTGTAGCTTATTCTTCCAGATAGAAATGCTACCCCGATTCTGAGAGTTCTGTCTTGACATCATTGTTTTGTAGTGACACAGGACAAGGGAATGTTACAGAGTCTAAGATCTAACAGCAAGGTCTTTAGGATTTGATCTTTCAGCTTCAAATCACAGATTTGCATCAGCCTGGGAATGCTCTGTGGCAGGCATGTGCATTATCCTGCCATATCCCAGCAGAATTAGTATTCTATTTAATTTCTCCTTGAAGAAGTATTGGTAATATTCTTTTTTAGCCTGTAATGGATCTCTGGACTCTGGGGAGTAACTTTTTAGTCTGCTGACTTTAGAAATTGTAATATATCATTTCTTTTTGGAGTTTTTAACCAGGAGGCCATACAGCTGATTAAACTGGTTTATAATATATACTGCAAAACATAAGTGCAACTTTGCTATTGTTGTGTATATATGCTTATCATGCACATCCTGTAGTTAAATTTGCCTTGGAAATGGCTCACCTATGTAGCTAGTTAGGATTTTTCCCTACCGACAGGTCTAGTTTCTCTCTGTGTAGCTCTGTGAATACCAAAGATCTGCTGCTCTGCAGACCTTGTCCTCCAAGGTTTAATACTCTGGAGCAATTCTATTTTATGTGAAGCTTGTTTACTTTCTCTTTTATTGCTGGCCTGATTTCCTCTGACTAAATATACTGAAAAAATATATATTAAAATTAGAATCTGAGCCTCACATCACAGCTACATCTGAGGACTGTAATATTGTTGAGTATCTGCAGCTTCCTAATTACAGACTCTGAACCTAGTAAATAGGGAGGTTAAAAAACAAGGTTGAACCTGATGTATGATCTTGCATATTAAATGTGTGGGGTTTAATCTCTGGATGATGAAAGATTTAGTTGTCTGTTCAGAAGTGATATGGGGATAAACATGGGTGACACAACTGAGAGAGCATTTTAAATTGCTTTTCTGTTCCTTTTGATTCTTCTGACACTTTGTGCTAGATCTTAATTTGTTTAAATTGAAATTCCTCAGTTTTGTTAGCACTTATTTTGTCTGAGCTATATTTGAATTCTGTTTTCAGAAGCAAATTACTTTGTAGCTCAGTGGTGTAAAATGTATTTTATAATCGAAGTATCAGTATCTTGAGTCACTGTTCCTAGAAAATGCTCTCCTAGGAGCTGGTTTATCATTTTTTGTGATTATGGAGAACAGTATCATCTGTTTGCTTGTTGTTAAAGGACAGACTTACAGTCCAAGAATTGTGTGATTGAGAATACGGTGTTTTTAATGCAAAATTGGTTGTACTCAATACTGAGAAAGTCCTACTAGAAAAGTGCAAGATAACTTATCTCTGTGATGGCTCTTGGGGTGGGTGAAGCCTTCTGGTATCTTGAGGACTCACAGGAGCCTTCGTGCTACTGAGTGGTTGTCGTTGGTTTGTCACGTGCTGTAGGTGCGAAGGCAAGGGCAGGTGTAGTTTGTAGCAAACATGGAAAACACAAATATTGCGTAATATAAAGAGAGAAACATTTTGATAAGATCTTGGATGGTTTCATAAATGCAGAGCTGCTTTTTAAAGTAGGGTTTTATGATTGCATAAATTGTTGTGTAGTATAAACATTATTTTCAATTAGATGTGGTTATGTGCACATACTGTGATAAACTGTCTGAATTCTGTTTGCTCTCTTTGCAGGCTGCGGACTTGAGTAAACCAATAGACAAAAGGATATACAAAGGAACACAGCCTACATGCCATGACTTCAATCACTTAACAGCCACAGCAGAAAGTGTGTCTCTTCTAGTGGGCTTCTCTGCAGGCCAGGTCCAACTTATAGACCCTATTAAAAAAGAAACTAGCAAATTATTTAATGAGGAAGTAAGTAGAAATCTTACTATTGTTGCATGCAATGTATCTGTGGTATTGAAGTTCCTAGATTTTCAAAGTTTAGTAGATGTGGCTCCACTTGCCTGCATAGCTTATTGTTCAGTCACTGCCTTTGTTTTTCAGCTGTTCCACTGGCTTGGAATGCTTACACAAAAATGTTATTCATCTTGAAAAGATAAAGGCATCTTGTGGGGTTTAAGATTAAAAATTAGGATTTTTTTAGTTTGGGTAACACTGTAAGTAGAGTTGATGACAGTTTACTGATGGAAATAAGGTCTACATATCTAAATGTTGCTGTGTGTGCTCTGAATTCAGTTGTTTCTGAGGCTTCTGGTTGCCAGTGAAGAAGACTTTTAAACCCCTATTTAACAATATATTATAGTCAAAATATTAAATAAGTTAAAAATACAAATTTTTATGGTCGGGACATTACAGCAGAGACTGCCTTTATCAAGTATTCTTAAAGGCTTGCTTGGATAAGAGTAGGATATAAAGCTGAGTGCACAGAAGAAGCTCAGGGCTTATGAGGTCTTGGCCATGTGATGTTCAGAAGGAAATTCACCATCTGCTTTTTCTGCTGCTATGCAATAAGGAAAGATAGAAGGAGTACTATGGGGGGCACTAATGCCAAGTTACAGAACCACTGGCTCTCAGTATCTGGTAGCGTTGACAGTTTTAGAAGAGTAAGTGTCCAGATGCTAATAAGGAAAGAAATCTGGTAACTGGGACAACTTGTGACAGCATTTTTTGCAGGGGATAAGCAATGGGAATTTGGGTGGTCTGGAGAAGGTGATTTTCTTTTGGGGGTTGTTCTTTTGCTCCTTTTTTGTTTTAATCCAGTTCTGTAGAGAGGTTTGCAGATCTCTTAGTTGGTTTTTGTTTGCTTTTCTTTTCTTTTTTGAAATTTCAGCTCTGGATTAGAACTTTACAGATGAAATTAAGCCTTGCTCAGCTTTCAGAGTATACCTTTCCCGCCTCAGAGAGATGTGTTGCCTTGCTCCTTCCTTGTGCAAAGAAGACTGAAGTATTGTTCTCACTGGGGATGTTTTATAATTAGATCTAATTCCTCCTCAGCTTTCTAAAAGTAGCTACATGTAGATCAGAAGCGGGGCATTTTTCTTCCTACCTGGCCTTGTCCCAGCTGCTCTGTCTCTGCTTGTGTTGAGTGGGACACAGTGCTGGAGAATCTTTTAATGAATCTTTTGTCTCTTGGTAGAAACCTCTGTATAAGTAGCTGAAATGTTAATTTTAGCATTGTCCTACCACCCCACCCCCCCTCCCCAAAATAGTCATGTTTATTCTCGTACAATAATATTGTAAGTATTAGGAAGGGTAGCAGACATACTCTCAACAGCTGGTTTCATATCACAGAGTAATTCCCAACCCTGTAGCTGAACTATAGTTCCTTTGAGAAAAACCAGTTAATTTGCTTCAAAATGAAGGTGCCTGTTGGGTTTTGAATATATTTTTGAGTTTAGATGGTGTTTAAGGATAACCAAAGGCATAAGGTGGTCTGAATGAGTGTTTACATTGCTCTACAGATCCAGCACTAATGCCAGAGGTTATAGAATTCAACACCTGTCCTGTAAGTAATTTGGTGCTTCAGTTAGCCCAAAGCTCTGCTTTGATTTTGAGCTGTGGTAGAGCAATCAGAATAGCAATCAGAATAATGTGAATCAATGAAATAAACCAACCTATTATGATAGGTTATGTTGAACATAAAATGCAATAGCCCTAGCATAGTCTTAACTTGTTACTCATTTTTTTGTTAATTCTATTGATGTAGAAGATGATAAGGACTTGAAAGGCTGAGGTGAGTGATGGATACTGTGCAGCTTGTGGCTGCCTACATAAATCCATCTCTATCCACAGTGGTACTCCTTCCAGCTGTGTCAAAATAAGATAGTGATATTTTCTTACTCCCCAAACCAGCCAAGTATACCTCACAGATTCAGTTGTTTCCAGGCGGTAGTTGGTTATTAGCAAACTAGCCAGTGCTTTTTCATCTTATTTTTTAATCCTTTTTAAAATTTAAACTGAAGCCTTAAGCTGCAATTTTTTTCCTAATAAACTTTCTGTGTCAGACCTTAATGTATATTCTTTGATTGCCTCAGATTTTTCAGTCGTTTGTGGCCTGTGCCTGTAACTTTGTCCCTTCAAGTTCTTCAAAACATGACCAAGATAATCTTGGCTCATGTTTCTGACTGGTAAATGAAGCTTGAAGTTCTGAACTGAAGTTCAAACTGAATATAAGCTCTTTATCCGACTTCCCTCACTGATTTGGTGATGCTGTATTCAGTCCGTTCTTGTAATGCATCTGCTGCTCCTGCTGACTGCAGGTCTGGATTTGTTGTGCTGCAGAACTTTGTGATCCCTGTTGAAAGCTTTTAAAACTCCTGAAAGTCATAACTTCAGAGTTGTAATCGTGAGAAGGGGACGCATTGTAGTCACTTGTACATGTCAGGTTAAGGTCTTCTCTGCATCTTCTCTTCTTGGGCTGATCTGTTCTCATTGCAAATCTTGTGTTTTTCGCAGCCTCTTTGAAGTAAAGATCAGGTTTGCAGGGTTTCTCTGCAGTATTTAGGATCATGTAGCCCAACATGGTTATGGACATAAAGTGCCATTTCTGGTATAAAAGTTGAGCAGGTGCTCTTATGAGTAGAGGTTGTATGTCAGATTGAGGTGCTTTAATAGAAGAGAGCAAGAAATTTTGCTTTTGTTGCCATATTGTTGATGAGAAGACTGTTGCCTACAGGAAACCAGTGGGCTGGTGCTCCCTGTCCATGTTCTCCTGGTGTGTGCCAGGTAACTTTCTCTCTAATGTTTCTGATATCATCATTATTGACACGTGCATCATATATAGAAGTCAATACATGACAAACTAGTTAATATATGACAACAGAATCATAGACTATATTATTTTAAAGCTACCCCATTTGAGGGAACTTTACCATATTTAGTTACATCTCTCAGCTCTCAAATACACCATGGCTGTTTTAACTAATGAGAAATTACAAGAAAGAGACTTTCTGGTTTTACTCTGAGGTTGACAGCAGCAGAAGTGTAATTTAATGGCCAGGTGCTGCTTTCCAGTGACAGTTCCAGAACAGATAACAGTTGATGTATTATCCCTTAGTTTGAGGTTTTTGTGTGTGATAAACAGCATAGCAAGGTTTTGGGGAGGTTCTTTTTTCTTTGTTTTTTGGGCTTTTGTAACTTGTTCTGGTATTCCTTAGGCTGTATATTTGCACTCTTGCCTTTTGTGTAGCTCAGCTCTTCTTTCTGCTTATCATCGATATGCCAAATACAAATCTTGAATGTGCTTGTAAAGAATTACTTGTCTGCAAGTTGCAGCTGAGTGGTGCCCTGGCCAACATGGTAAGTTGTGGAAGTCCACCAGGACTACAGTAGTCAAAGGAGTCAAACTTTTCCTCTCAGTTCTTAGACTGTTGAAGACATTATGACCAGGAATGTTTGTTCAATGTGTGTCCATTCTTTTACAGTGATGAACTCTATTAAAATGTTTTGCTCTAAAGGGAAGTGCTTAATCAAATGGTAACAGAGTATTGACAGGCCCTTGCTTATTGAAAGAAAAATAATTGGAGGTTGGGGGTTGCAAGGTGAAAAGGATGTGGTGCCTTGTGAATTCACCCAGGCACGTGCATTTACCTACTGGCTTTCCAGCCACGTGATAGTAGGGTCACTGTGTATACAGCCTTTGCTTCCTGAATCAGTAAAAGCTAGTAGAGCTATTTTCAGAGATTGGATTTTATTTATGTTTTCAGATAAAATCAGAGCCTGTATCTACTGATTTGTAACCTGTTTGCTGTATAATACAGATGAGTAACTGCCTTTTTTCCCTTTAGCTCATTCAGTGTTTTCTTGTTTACTTCTCATGCTCTTCAACCTGCACAGGGAAAAGTAAACCAAAGAGCACTGCTTTTAGATTCATAACAGATTGGCTTGATTGAAGTATGGTCTTTGTGGAATGTGACTGGACCATAATAATAACCTTTGAAAGCACTTTGTCTGAAAATAATTTCTACTTTACTGCCTGATAATTTTTTGCAAATACAGTAACATAGTTCCTGTCTAGAAAGTTGAGTTCAGTTTACTTAAGTATTGTTCCTCATCCCCTTGCAAGCTCAGATTTACAGTTAATCATGAAAAATTTATTTTTCAGAGTTTCTGATGTATATCTTCTTTGTTTTTCACAGAGACTAATAGACAAGTCCCGAGTAACCTGTGTAAAATGGGTACCAGGTTCGGAAAGCCTTTTCCTAGTAGCTCATTCCAGTGGCAATATGTACTTGTATAACGTGGAGCACACTTGTGGTACCACAGCCCCGCACTACCAGCTACTTAAACAAGGAGAGAGTTTTGCAGTGCACACTTGCAAGAGTAAATCCACAAGAAACCCTCTGCTTAAATGGACAGTAGGTGAGGGTGCCCTGAATGAATTTGCCTTTTCCCCTGATGGGAAGTTCTTGGCGTGTGTGAGCCAGGATGGTTTTCTTCGCGTGTTTAACTTTGATTCAGTGGAATTGCATGGTACAATGAAAAGCTACTTTGGAGGACTGCTGTGTGTGTGTTGGAGTCCCGATGGGAAATACATAGTGACAGGCGGAGAGGATGACTTGGTGACAGTTTGGTCTTTCGTGGACTGTCGAGTTATAGCGAGAGGCCACGGACATAAATCGTGGGTCAGTGTCGTGGCGTTTGATCCATATACCACTAGTGTAGAAGAGAGTGACCCGATGGAATTTAGTGGAAGTGATGAGGATTTCCAAGACCTTCATTTTGGCAGAGATCGAGCAAATAGCACGCAATCTAGACTATCCAAAAGGAACTCTACAGACAGTCGTCCAGTAAGTGTAACGTATAGATTTGGTTCAGTAGGCCAGGACACACAGCTCTGTTTGTGGGATCTCACAGAAGATATCCTCTTCCCCCACCAACCTCTCTCAAGAGCAAGGACACATACAAATGTCATGAATGCCACAAGTCCACCTGCAGGAAGTGGTGGAGCTAACCCAGGAAGTAATGGAAACAGTATCACAACACCTGGAAACTCTGTACCCCCTCCTCTTCCACGGTCAAACAGCCTTCCACACTCTGCAGTCTCAAATGCTGGCAGTAAAAGCAGTGTCATGGATGGTGCCATTGCTTCTGGCGTTAGTAAATTTGCAACCTTATCGCTGCACGATCGGAAGGAAAGACACCATGAAAAAGATCACAAGAGAAACCATAGCATGGGACATATATCTAGCAAGAGCAGTGACAAACTGAACCTAGTTACTAAAACCAAAACGGACCCAGCTAAAACTTTGGGAACACCTCTCTGTCCCCGAATGGAAGATGTTCCCTTGTTAGAGCCTCTTATCTGTAAAAAGATAGCACATGAAAGACTGACTGTGTTAATTTTTCTTGAAGACTGTATAGTCACTGCTTGTCAGGAGGGATTTATTTGCACATGGGCAAGGCCTGGTAAAGTGGTAAGTTTTAATCCTTAATGCTGCATCAAAGAACTAGAACTCTGAATAGATAGTTTTCTTGAAATATAATGAATGTTGAATATAAAATTTCTTTATGCTTAATGTAAAAAAAATATCCTCAGAGCCATACTTTTGGATACTGCATGCCATATTTCTGAATGATTTGAAGTGTCTTGGATACAATTATTAAATATAGTTGCCTTCCAGCAGAAGAAATAAATACTGTGCATCTAAACTATTGATCAGTGTTCTTATACTTAAGCATAACCACAATATGGTGAAAGCTATTTATGTAAAAATTGAAGTAAAACCTGTCAAACACTAAAATAATTATAAGCCTTCTATTGTTTTCTACAAAATAAGCACTCCCAATGAGAGTAGCTTATGAAAAGCTGCTGCTTCTAAGTCTAATGAGAAACTTGAGCCTCTGAAAAAATTAAAACCAAAGTGGTTTATTCCTCCATACATTTCTGTGGTGGCCTGCCATTAATGTGAAACCACTTCTTATTAAAACATCAGCCATTTTATGCACAGATTTGTGAGCCCTGTACTGACTGTAGTTTATGCTCTTATGTGAATCAGTATTATCAAGGAACTCTAATTTTAGCCAGGTTTGGATTTATGTATTTAAGTTAGGGAAAATCCTGAAAGCTTTCTCTCAGTAGTTTCAGTGTTCTGTTCCTGTCAGGTTTGTTAGGCAGCTCAACCACTACAAGCTCGTGCTTTTGATGGCACCTGTTCCATCAGCTGAACCTACATTAGTCTATTACTAGTTTTCACTCTTGTTGTTGATGCACTTGAACACGTATAAAATTTTACTTTTCTTCTGTCCAGTGTATAGATAGCTAAATTTTGACTGAAGCTAAATGTGGTGATTCTTACATTAAAAAGTACTTTGTGCTACAATAGCTCTGCCTGCCAGCAACAGTTCAAAGGAATACAACCATGAAAACATTTCTAGAGTCAGTCTGGGAAAAGGACCATTATTTCTGTGAAAATTTCTGAAAGGGGATGTAGATTAGCACCTGAAGTGAAAGAAATGATCTGGTAATACCCGATTATTGCCATGTTGAGCAACTTCAATGAAAATCTGTTGTTCATTAGGTTTTAACCATTTGCTTCATAAATCTGACTTTTGAAGTAGAGGTACTGTATATATTTAGATACCACATCTTCATTGCCATAAACTTGGACTTAAAACTCAATAATTTTTCTTGAAACTGTTTGTATAATGTAGGCTTTTTTGAGATCTTATTAAATTTGTCACAACATAGGTATGCATAAAAATCTGTGTCTGCTCTGCATCGTAATGCGTATTTAAAGGTCGAATCTAAAACCTAGAAGTGAAAACCCCTTTATGGGAGAAGGGAGGAGGGTGTTATCTAAAAGTATTTTTTTGCCTGAGAACTACAAATCCAGCATTAATTTAAGAAAAAAGAAAAAGCACTCCCTCAAAATACTAAATTATTTAAAATGTTTGCTCAAAATGAAAGTATTAAAGCAGTTATACTTTTGTGACTCAGTGCACTTCACATCTTGTTAATTACAGCAGTGCTTCAGATTGCTGTTGTGAGCTACATTTTCTTTTGTTCTAAAACTCCTTCACATACTATTAAACACTACACTGTCACATTTATTTTCAGTGGCTGAGGTGGGTTTTGTTAGACTGAGTAGAACTTAAATATTTTTGTGTATTGACTTTTGATTTGGAATATGACATTTCAAATATTTCAGAGATAAAGTATGCAGTACCAAAAATCAGGATTTATGTATTGGCCAATATGGAAAACTTTAACTACAGGTAAGTAATTTTCATGCTGAAGTTATCACTTTCAAAATTAATATATTGCACACTGATGTAAATGCCATATTCTTTAGGATGTATTTACTTAGAAATTTTCAAATTAATTTGTTTTTCTGATTTCACTTGCATTTCTAGTGAGCTCACTCTGCTGGTAAAAACTAAATTTTGGTGGCATGTTTACAGGGCTTTGATAGGAAAATACTTGTGCCAGAAGGACGTTATGAGCATCCTTTTTGTTTATAGGAAAGCACTTAATTTTATTTAATGAGAATTGTCAAAGTATAAAACACTCATTGTGATGTCTTTCTTACTGGGTTATATACCATCATTTCTGTTTCACCAGCTGTTTTATCCTAGGATGTCCCATTACTGTGGGGTTTAAAGTTTTTATTTCTAGTCTTCCTTTGACATATGGCTCCCCAAGTGATCTTAAAGCTCCGTCACTTTTTTGTCTGCCAACTCTGTAGAGTGAAAGCCTCTGAATCGTGCTGCTGCTTCCATCATTGCCTCAAAAGGCCTTCATTAAATTGATGCCAGTGCCAGCCTAAAGAAAGAATTGGATGGAAAAGCGAAGGAGGCTTGCAGTGTCTAATGTAATTTTCACTGAGCCAGTGCTACCTTTCCCTCTCATTTCCAACAGCCATCAAAACGCACGCTGGATAATTGGACAGTGTATTACAAGTTCTGTTTATTTTTCTGGTTGGGCTTGTGCTGCCCTGAGTGGAAAATAAATCCAGAAGTGTCTCTTCAGCCATGATCCCTACGATAGTCAATAGTGTGTATAGTGCTGACAGTGTCCTGACAGTTGTTTAGAAACTTCCCAAATTACTGCTTTGGTGTGTACAAAATCATACCTTGAGCTTCCTCATGGGATGTACTGTTCTTGCATTGCACTTCCAGAACTGCTCTGCCAACTCCCCATCAGTGAGGTGAAGTGAATGGCAAAGTTCACTTAGAAACAAGTTGCATGAGGCTCAGGGTTCATTAATTTTTTACTTTTTTTTTTGTTAGCCGATTTCTGTGAAAGAAGGTTCAGGGCAGTAAGAAAAATAGGTTGCCTTAACAAGAGTATGAACTTTTCTTCTCAACATGGTGACAATTAGCTGTCGTCTCTCACCCCTGTCTTTCCCAGGCCCTCATGGGAAACCTAAATGGGATTACAGAACTTTTGGATTACTCTGAAAACATAGAAAAAGAATTTGAAAGGAACAAAAGTAAACTTTATTGCACTGTCTTTATAGCTACATCAAACTGAATTACAGGATCTGCAGAACCAATTAAAAAACCCCAACAAAACCAACCCACAAAACCCCCAAAAACCCAAAGTGGTACTTGGATATGCAACATAAGTTTTCTCGGAACTCAGTGGTCAGAGTAACTACTTAGGTGATTTCTGTGTTGGACTTTAGAACTGACTATTCACTGTCTGTACAGCGACTCCATTTTATGGGAATGGAAGTTGCCCATGAGTTCCCTGTGTAAGAAAGCTCAAGGTAAGATTGGCCAGAAGTACCCCCAGGCGAAATGGCAGTGTATAACCTAGCAAGAGAAACATCCTACCACTTTGTAAAACAAATGCACATGGAATTTATTTATTTGACTTACTGTACAGGAAAACTTAGACTTAAATTATAACATCCTTGAATTTTCTAGTTAACTACAATTGTAGTACAGTATCATGTTTTAGTATGACTTCTGTTTTAGTGAAAGTACTTAAACATTCATGTACTATATTTGAGTGAGACGAGCAGCTATACATACTAATTCTTCCTCAGTGGAAAGGAGCATTTCATCATTACAATTGAAGTTCAATTGCTGGTATTTAAGTACTATCAAATAGATTTCTTTCAACGTGATACGGTATCTGTATAAACTTCAGGGATGATTATAGTTAAACTGAAACACAGCTATACAACTTCAGGTTACCATGCTAAAATTTGAAGCTTTCTGTAATGTGCACAATAGCAAAGTTGCACATGGCATACCCGCATTATCAGGGTGAATTAAACCTAGAGTACACTGGTGTGATATTTATAGCAAGGTATGTGTGTGTGCGTGTGTGAGGAGGTGTGACAAGTGGCTCCAGTAAAGCCAGGAAAGATCATAACCCTGTAAAGGCTTTATGATGAGGATGTTTGGATTAGGAAATAACATGACTTTTACTAAACACTTTCTAGAAAACCCATGTTCTGAATTATCACCTCTTAAAATTTGAGTATGTACTTGGAATGACTGTATATGTCTGCCCCTTTAACAACATAAAACTACTAAATTAATATTTAAAATGCTGGCCTGCTTATGTTACAATAATAAAATTTGTGTCAGTTAATTTACTGTCAATTTACATGTAAAGATTAAACTATTTTTTCTGCATTTTATGATTCTGTATACTGAAGTTTGTTAAAGATTGACATGTTAGGTGATACTGTACAAAATTGTATTGACTACCTTTAGTGAAAATCAAAAGTAAAATTCATATGTATTTCCTTTTTACACTTCCATCTAATTTCTTGACAACTTGAATAAATTTCATAGAGCCTTTCTAACATGAACTATTGTTAATTTAACTGTTGCAATAATTAAGCTTTAAGAAGTATTGTTGATATATTTATAATTTTAAGAAGATCATGTTTGTTTCATACTGCTTATTTTTAGCTGTTCTATTGTCACTGTTACAGCTGAAGAACTTTACTAAATACTTGACATTACAAAATAACTTGCTGGGGTTGTCCTCTGTATACTGATGTTAAATAAAAATGTGTGATTGAACTGTAAATGTAGATAACTTTCAATAGTCCTTTCCACATTTGAGTTTTAATTTATCTTGCAGTGCTTAGGTGGTCTTACGCTCTCACCCTGTGCTGAACAAATGGCCACAATGAAACTGTTAACTTGCCATGCTTTAAAGTAAGAAGCTGATCACATCTGTAACCTGCTCTGAGAAAATGTTTCAGTTCGTCTCAAGACAATGCAGATGTTTTGATGTTTAAATCTTGCTGATAAGGACATGTCTCATGGTAGCTGTTTTTTTTAGGACTAGAGTAACATTAAACAGAATACTTACCAAACCACTTTTCAAACTTGTTTAAAACTCAGATTCAGCAGAACACAGACATGGCTGTATCTAGATTATCTCTGCACACCTGTCTGGTACGAGCTGGGGCAGAGTGTCGTCATTCCTTCTAGGATTCTACAGGAGCTCTTTCCTCTGTGGACTCTGGTGCAGGGTATGTTCTTTATTCCAGCTTTAGATCTTGGTGTTTACCTAATGATTGCTGAATTTACAGCCCTGAGGATATGGCTCATACAGATGATTCAAGCATTTTCTGTCTAGATAAAACTAGTCTAGAATAAAACTCATTGGACTAAAATTAAACTAATCTAAAACTTTGGCTGCAAAATTTCTGGGAGCAAATTTAGGTGAAGACTTAAGATGTTGCCCTTCCATTTGAGGGGTTAGGGATTATCTCACTCTTGCAGCAGTGATTCTTTGTTAATCAATGAAAGAGCCTAACAAATGCTATTACTAAAGTGTTTCAGAGGTGTTTCTGAGGAATTTCAGTGTAAAAGTAGTTACTTTGGTGTATGACTGGGAGGACTCTTGTTTGTCTCTTATGCAAAAATACTCTGTAGACTAAAGCTGAGGGAATCATCTTATGTCAACTTGAGAACTTTGTGGTACTTCGAAGGTATTGATTGACCATTGTGATGATCTATACATAGAACACAGATATGTATTTAAGAACGGGGTAGTGGAGGAACAAAATGAAATCTGCTTGAAAGCTTCTGAACATCCAGTTATATCAAATGATGCTAGAACTGGTTGGTCAAACCAGTTTCTCAACAGTCAGTGTGAGCCTGAAACAAAACCCAACTTCCACAGGTTTTGTGGTCAGAGAAGGTATTTGGCAAAAGATGTCTTGAAACATGAAGGTCTCATTTTACTTGCCCTTAATAGTGTTGCACAAACTTCTCAAGGAAGTAACTTGTATGATCATGTTATTTTCTGGGTTTTGGAGCTGGATTTTAGGTAGGCACTGATCAGCCGTATCAAATTCATTTGGCTCTTTTCTTCTGCTAAGACCACAGTAACTTTACAGCTAACCCACATGGGGTTGCCTTAAGTCATATGCTTTTCCCTGAGGTTTTCCCTGGTTTATTTCAATTTCATTATTTTTTAAATGGAAAATTTTACCTCTTACTGACTTTTGTAGTTCAAGGAAAGTAGAGAAACAGCAGTTTCTAAGCATGTGAGCCCTTACTACTTGAATGAAAATTAAGGTCCTATTCCAGCCAGGTCAGGTTTCTGCTGGCAAAAGCCTTTTTTTGAATTTTCAAGCACACAAGTAGTTGTATCTTAACTTTTTTTTCCTCTTGGACTTGCATATCTTCCATTCCCCTAGTGCCACTGGACAGATTTTTAGTTACTCTGATGGTTTTCTACTAGCTTTGAATTTGTTTTTTTTTGTTGACAGTGACCTCTGTTAGGAGAAAAACTCCTTTGTGTACACAGACAAGAAGTTGCAAATGAAACCCTGAAGCTGCTACAGTCTTTTATAAGGTCTGGTGTCAAATGGGTTATATATTTATACATTTGTGTAACATTAGCAGAACAAAGGAAAAAAAATGCAAATGGAATAAAAATTTAAAAGCCCATTTAGTGAACCACAAACTGTGTAAAGATAGTTATCAGCTTTGCTGTATCCCCCTAAATCCCATACAAAATATTGCTCTGTAGCATGTTATGTGAATGAAAAGCATGTGCTTTCCTGAGCATTTTCTGTTAATTAATTTTATGACTCCATTGGAGATCAGTATCTGATTTAGTGAGTATATGCAGTTCAGAAACTTGCTATTAAATGCTTATTCATTTGGATAAGAAACTTGGATATTTTGTTCATGCAAATCCTAAAACCCATTCAGCTGATTTAACTACAGAATTTTAAACAAATGTGAGAAATCTCACTGTGGTTTTGGGTTATTATTGTTCAAAAATCTTAATGGACCATGAACTCTTTTCTCAAGCAAAGGTGTCAGTCTAGATTACTTTGTAACCCTAATTACTCCAGGAATATCACAGTTGTGGACAAGAATAAACTACTCCTGGAATATTTTTCAAATAATAATTTCCCATTATTTTATATACTGGCAATAGTAGAAATGGTTTAACAAACCAGTGCCATTCTTGTAAGGGCATTTGTTAATTCAGCCACATTTTAACTGATTTGATTGCATCAGTGAAGTGTACTATGAGACTTCTTTTTTTATATTGGATTGTTTATTACCTTGGACCCTTTTGCTTTTTCTACCTTTCAATTTCAAACCAGAAATCAGAAAGATGAGCAGTTTGACATCCAGCGTGTTCTGAGTGCCAGTAGAGCTGTTTCCCTGAAGGAGACACGCACTTTCTGTATCCTGCTCACATGTCCAGACCTGCTCTTTATTACTTAGATTAGTGAAACTATGTATGATTGCACCTTTGGCTCCAATTAAACCTCTTCTAATTTAAATTAAGAAAATATTAACTCAGTAGCTACTGTTGACTTTTTTCTTACTTAGTATTGTAGTATCTTCCTGATTTTTTTTTTTAATGAAGCAATTAGATACTGATCATTCATAGAATTAGTTTCTGTTGTGAAACGTTATGTTTCATGTCTTTGGAAAAAAGCTCCAGACTTTTGTCTGGATTGTATGTGGAATTTTTAAAAACTTACTCATCTCTCTCCTCACAATCCCATAAATGGGGAGGAGGGTTTGTGTCCATGCTGCTGCAGTGAACAGACCCCAGCAATGAGTGCCACGAACCTCGGGTGCAAATGGCCTTCCTGACTGTATTTGTTACGGCTTTTCATTCTTACCCATGCCAGCCTATTTTTACCCGATGTGCAAAGTCCTGTGTGTTTCAGGAAATCAGAGAATGCATGGATAAACAGGATAGCCCTAGCAACTAGTGCTGAAGCAGCCTGTGTTCAATATTCACGGCACTAACTGACTTAAGAAAAATGACCCCATCTGAAAGCTGCATTGCTCAGCTGTGGAGAGTCCCATTAAGCTGGCAGATGGGACAGCGGCTACTTGGAGGACCCTCTCCGAGGTTGGGATGAACATTATGTTACTAAATTCCTGCCTTGGATCTCAGAACTCTTTCATTTTCCCACGCCTGCTAGACTCATATGCTGACAAAATACCACTGCTAATAAAACACATTTATTTCCAAAACTTTGAGCAGTCTCTTAACTTGTTCCTGCTGCTTGCAAACAGTGGGATCTGTTTGTCCTTAAGCCTGAAGCTGCTGCACCACATGGCAGAGCTGCAGCTGTTGTGGCTCTGCTCTTCCATGGTTCCTGTCACAGCTGTTAAATGGGCCAGCTTGACTGTTGCCATAATAAATTGCTGCAGCTTTTGTTCCATCTTTTCCCACCTGATTGACCAGACTGGCTCGTTCCATCACAGAAAGCACTGCACTCCAATGGCCTTATTCCTTCTTTACAGGCAGGAGCTTTTTATATATTTTCATAACCTTACCCATGGTATTTTTCAATGTAACCACAACTGTTCCAATCCCACACCCTGTGTATCACAGATGAGACTCTTATGGTGAACTTTTGTATCGAAATAGTAACTTTATTTGAGCCTTCACTTGCTTTTCTTATGTTGGTTTCCTATGTTTCCTATGTTACACCAAACACAACCTCATGAATAGCCTTGCTTGGAAGGCTCCAATATAATGGCAAAATTCTGTAAAATTTTTGTTGCAGTCAGGACCCACTGAGAACTACCACTTCGGTGAAACTTATATGCCTAAAAAACAAATTCATATTCTTGCTTTTCTTGTATGAACATCTAAGATGTCTTCTGAAATCAAGTACTTGGAAGAACTCAAAAATTTTCTGGTCTCTCCCATGGGAGTTAATTTCTGAACGGCCATCATAGCCTAGTCCAACTTTCAAGGCAGTACTTCCATACATTTTTTCCATCTGCAGGAGCACAAGGATATTGGTCGTGGGGTTATTTCTACTTTGGTGTTCCTCTGGCTTGCCTGCTCAGAGTTGCAGAATTAATTCAGAGCAAGGACTGAAATATAAGGAAATCTTAGTACTCACTGAAAGCCATCTGCACTGCACTGCTGCTCTTCAAAGCAGGGAGCATTCACGGCCTACGAGATGAAACCAGGACTGACTCCTTGTTCCTGATATTGGAACTTGTATTCTAGAGTGGGTGGTAGTTCACAGGGAGTAAGACACCACACTGAATTTTAGTATGTGCTGCCAGTTTCTAGAGGAATCCTAGGAAAATAAATACCTCTTAATTTTGTTTCCCAACAGCTGGTTGTGTTACAGCCTAAATCCAATACTAGAATAGTGCTTATATCTCCTTCTGTATAGGGTGATTATGAGCCTGTTGGGAAAGACTTGACATTATGCCATCCCTAGAGCTTCCTGTGTGCTTATAAAGCACATATTTGCCTATCAACAGCTTGGATTGCTGATTTAATTAAGACTGAAAATAATACCTTTGGACATCTTTTTCCAGGGTACTTCAAAGTTGCTTAGTGGATGTAATCTTCTGACAGGAAAGACCTTCCAGTTGCTGCTGGATTTAATAGACTTGTGAAGAATGCTTCAGTAATGAACTAGTGAATTCTGATTCAACCTTGTCACTTTCCAACAAAACTTCCCTGGTAAAAATTGCTGAAGTGCTTCAGTGGCTTGTTTGCTCTAAAGTTCTGCCTTATTTCACCATCTAGTCCTTAAGTAATAACTACAAAATATTTTGTTCTCATGAAATATGCACGATCTTTGCACATCCTGAATGTCAAGTGCAAAGAACAACCCACTTCAGTCTACCTCAACAGTATTTGAATCAGATATTCCCTACATAAACAAACACAGTTAAAGGTGTTCAGGTTCCTTCAGGCGGTCTATGGAGGGCACCAAGTTAAGTGCCATGTGCTTTGTTATATATAAATGTAATATGGACCATGTGCAGATATACACACAGAGTCTATCATAAATCCTGCAAACTGTCCAAGTTCACGACATGTGTGAAATGATCAGATGGCTTTTTAAGAGGAAGGGCTTTGGTTGTAACAGAAACTTGGTGACTTGAATCCAGTCAGCCTCTTTCCCCTCTTTCTGCCTCTTCTGAGGTCAGGGTTTACTTCCATCATCATGATCTCTCAGTTCTTGGATCCAAGTGTGAAAGAGCTCCTGTAGATTCTGAAGTGACATAATTCTGTCTTGTATGCTAATTGCTGACTGATCTTGTCTAGTTTGATGGATCTGAGTCCTGGGATCTTAATTTTGAGGTAAGAACATAAGCTGGGAGCTGCTTAAAGGACTTGCTGAGTGCATTTATCACACCTACAAGGTGAGGAGTTGCACGGGGATACTTGCTGGTGTGCTTCCAGCTGCCAGTGTCCTTCCAGCTGCCAGCATGCTCCTTGGCCTGCTGGCACTCGGTAGAATTAATTAATGACCTTGTAAGAAGGCTAAATTGTATTTTGACATTAAGCTTTTCCTAAATAAGCTTGATACTTATATGTGAATGATTAAAAATGGGCTACTATGCATAAATCTGAAATGGAGTCTGTCCATTGGTACCCACAGGTCTAATCCATAAGGTGTAGTTGCCTTAATCCAGAGCAGCAGCCTCTGTATAGTGAGGGGCACTGTGCAGTCGTGGGGCTGCATGTGAAATAAACCTCTTGATTTGAATGGCAGGGTAGTTAAAAGAGCTGGTAACAAGTTTTCCTGAATGTGAACTTGAATTGTAATGGGAAATCTCTACTGAACTCTCGTCAGCATTTTGTTCTGTTTTAAAATTACCAAAACAAAAATTTGTTTAGATGATCTATTTTTCTATTCAAAGCTTGTAATACTCAATCACAGATAAGAGATGGAGCGTTTCCCTGTATCAGGTCAGGTGTCAAACATACTGATACTGCAATAGATTTGTTTGTCACCACCCCAGTAAAATGCTGATCACTTTTTTGGTGTATGATTTTTAAAGTTTCACAGTTCACAATGACTCCAAGTGCAAGGTAGATTAAACCAAATGCTGGGATCAGATCCATTCTGTGTCATAAACGCACACGTTTCTTCCTGACTGAGAGCTCTTTGTGTGCTGCTTGGCTGAGACCGTGGTGGCTTAGAGCCTTTGTAGGAGAGGTGGTGACGATGTCTGAAGTAAGCAAGTGTTGGTAAAAATCACTTAAACTCATAGTAGGTTCAGGTTAAGAACTTTATAAAATTCATGTCAGGTTCTCTTGCTGGATTAATGTAAACTGCTTTGTTTGCAGGGTTTATTGTCATCCCAAAACCAGGCCAATTCTCCAAGTGGAACTGTAGTATAGCCATCACACTACTGCTAGCAAATCTCTGAACGCAGGACAAGAAGTAATGACAGTGGAACCAGGAGCTGTTCTTCAGGCAAAGAGCATCACAAATTATAATGTGGCAGAGTGTAAACATGGAATTATGTGAATCACATAGTGACTTGCAAAGGACAAATGTAAGGAGTTCTCACTACAGCTGATCCTGCTAGGCTGCTCACCCAAGGAAGAGTTTGCATTGAAGAAAAAGCAAAAAGCTTCCTTTGGTGCTGCAGGAAAAAGTAGTAACATTTTTGTTTTCTTTATACTTTTCAAGTCCAGTGTAATTTAATCTCTCTATAAATATATAAATAAAAGAGATATATATATAGTGTAAAATAAGATATGTTTCTTAAATTCAAGTAAGTTCAATGGTTAAACTAGTACTTCACCATTGTTTATTTTGCACTGATTTTTTTAACCAGAGATGGCTAGAAGACAGCCTGGAATGCACTCATGGAAAATGAAAGTCATTACTTTCTGGCTTCAAAATGTTTTTCAGGAAGATGGATGCTGCAATCATAGATTTTTTTAAAACAAAATTGTTTTGCACTTAAATAGTTTAATGCTAATAGAGAATTACTTTAAAATTGGTGTCCAGACACCAGAAAAACTATGTTGTGGAGAAAAGATCCTTTGTATCTATTAAACATTTATTTTAATATTGTTGTTTCCAACTGCAATCGGCTCTGTATTATATGTATAAATAATGTAATTCAGTGATGGGGGAGGGGAGTAATGAATCATTACACTAGAAATTCTCATTCATTTAAGAAAGTGATATTTCTAATTCAGAAAATACATATTAAACTATCTTGAATATGCATTTTTGTTTACTTTCTGTTCAAATCCAATCACTTTTGATGTAACCAATTCTTTGTTGAATTAAATGTTTGGTACAGAAATACTATCTAAACTTTGTAGAACAAATTCCTTTCAAAAATATCTCATCTAGAACATTGCTTCATATTTAATAGAATTGAACTTCAGTTAGGAAAGTGAAATACAGTTGTGCTGTTCTTGTTCTTAATGGCTTATCTCCAAACACGTCCTGCAGTTTAAATACATCATTCAGCAGCAATCTCACAAACAGGCAACTTCATGGGGTAAGGATTTTGTTATCGTGTAGTCCCATGCATTTGGAATTGGGAAGTGGAAGATCCCACAGTAGTAGCTGCACACACTTTCTTACTTGTTAGTCAGAAACTGGGTTAACATATTGGAGTAGCATTTCTGAGACTCATTTGTCTTACATCAGGCATGTCATTTGTAATTCAGTGGTCTTAAACTGGTAAGTATGGTAGGGATAGGCATATCCATGGATTTGCAGAGGTTAATGCTGCTTGTCTAAACACTTGTCATTTTTAATCAGTCAACACACCACTTGTTTTCAGTAGTTCTTGCAAAGATTAACAGCCCATGTCCAGCCCCAGAATGACAGAAAATAGAAGTATCAATCATATACTTCCCTTTCTCCTATGTAGCAATGTTTCTTCTATGTAGCAATGTCCACCAATGTTCACAGCAGGGATTTACAGAATCCTGCAGGCAGAATGGAACAGAGGCTGCTTGCCTGGGACCATGAACTTTCCCGTGGTTGCACGGGCTGTATCTGTGGGCACATGTTAATGCCCTTCCTGCTCTCCAGCAGTAAAGCTGGGTAGAATTTTTTTAATTACAAGTAAACTTAAAAAATTTTCTGGCATGAGAAGTGATTTGTTTTCAGGAGATGAATGAACATTTGGGGAGAAGCAACTGCAGTAGTTTGTAATTAAGTCTTATCCTTGCAATGCAGCCAGCATGTAGAGAACTGCCAGATCAGTTTATAAGCCAGGAATTAGTTCCCTACTTCGTTCAAGATGGAGCTGTGCTTTACAATTCTTATCTGTCTTCTTCTAAAATACGAGGAATGGGGAAAATACTGAAACTGAGCAGGATTATTTTTCAGAAGTTTTGTTTTATTAACATAGTGGGTTTAACTGTTAAAACACAGATAAACCTCATCACTGAAAACTAATGTAGTTATCTCCCCGTAGACTTCTTTTATATAAGTGCTTCATATGGTCTAAGTCAAAAAAAAACAGCTGAAAAAATACACAATAACTTTTAAAAGACTTTTTTCCTTCAGCTGGAAAAATACAAAACCATTGGGGAAAGAATTGCAGTATCCAGCATCAGGGTAACAACAGCAGCTACTCACATCCGTGTTGGCAGGGTATGTGCCCGCCACAAATCGTAGTTCAGCAGCACACAAGGAATATGTTTGGGTTTTCTTTTTTCAGCCTCTTCTTTACTATTAGGGCAGTCATCTAGAAGCTTCAATTGCCCATACCACACTATTCCATATGGAAAAAAATTCTTTTAGTAAGAAATAGGATACTAATAACTTACCTGGAAAGAACTTAAGTCCTCTACTGTAGATACAGCTTTTAAGAAAAATCTTTTTCCTACTGTGTTAAAAAAATAATTAAAACTAAAAAATTTTAAAATTAAAAGTTTAAATTAAAATTTAAAAATTAAAAAAAAATTTAAAAATTTTAAAAATTAAAAGTGAGCAGAACACAGATAATCTCAGTATGGAATTTTAGCTGGAAGAATGGGGGTAGGAACCATACTTGCCAGGTTGTAGTTTAAAGTTGGGTGTATTTTAACTATAAAGCAAGCGGGAAAATTCAAGTTTGCCTATTCATCCAACAGCCAGAGAAGTGTAAGTTGTCTCCAGAGGTTTAATGCAAAGAACTTGTTAGGGAATAAATACCCTTGAAGGACTGTATGTGCCAAACTGAGTAACATCCACCTGAAAGCATAAAAAAAATGAAGAAAAATTCCAACGTGGTCCTTCACTTCAGATGTGCAATTTTGTAGCAATAATGATCTGTTGAACATGAAATATTGCCATTCTCATTATAATAGCCTGACAGCCCCAGGTACAGAGTATGTGATAATACACAAGATGTTACTCTTGTAGGCTTTCCTCTCCAGGTTAAAACTTAGCAAAAATTCTGACTTCATCTTTTTCCTTGTGTATGAATAATCACCTACCTGATATATTAATTAGGGAAGCAAACAGTGGCAATAACACTTTTGAAATCAGAAAGGTACCTTCTGCAAACATAATTTGATGGAAATTTATATTTTTTAGTCAAATTACCTGAACTTCAGCATCTGTGGTTTGAGGCTTCCAGAAAGATTACAGAAGCAACTAATACAATTAATATATCTCCATGAGGAATATAGTTTTGATAATCTGAGCTTTGACCTACTGTATAGTGCTAGGTAGGAGAGCTCTGAATCAGAACAATCCATCAAATGTGGGTAGTAGGATTTGTCCTCTTTTTTTGTAAGAAATTGACAACAGTGGAGAGTAAGCTCACTTGGATCCAGTTAGTTACCTATTTTTAGACCATCAGTTTTAATGCTGCTCATTATGCTCAACTCCAAATATATCAGCACTAAGCAACTCTCTAGAAAATACACTGGATCAGCTCATGGCACATTTTGCTCAGTGTTCCCAAGGTAAGAACTTGGAGGTTACTGTTGCACTGTGTTGCCTATAGACCTGCAGTCCTTAATTTAATTTTCTACGTGTAGCAATGTTGCAGTGAGAGCTCTTCTGGGCCTGGGTCCAGAGGAGCTCTCACTCCCACATCGCATCACACCCTTCTCATATTTATCTATCTATCTATCTATCTATCTATAAAAAACCACTATGGTAGGTATTCAGACAAATACTGTATTGCCTTATTGCTGAGGTTCTCTGTTCTATCAGTATGCGCTGCTAACATGAAAGCATGACAGAAGTGTGGAGATGATTCAATGAAATGTAATAGAGCAGGAAAACTCAGCCAGTCACTGTGGTTTTACGTACTTACACTGCGCTTTGAGCTACTGCATTCAGGAGAACATTTTTTGATTGGAACTGGAGGAAAGCAGCATCCATGCAGTAGGAGTTTCAGTAAAATGAGAAGGAGAGTTAGCCGTACCACTGTGTTCTGCTGTTTCCCTTTGTTAAAATGCTCTCATTCTACTGGTGTAAAACACTTCCTCCACTAAAACTCAGCTTATGTATTTGTTCAGTCCTAGTAAGAGAAATCTGCTCTTCCTTTGGCACACCTGGTACGAGTAGCAGCAGTAGAGGTTTCCCTGCAGAGCCTTGTTCAAATGCTTTAGCCTTATTTTATAAGAATTCTTCCCAGGGCTGGGATGTTTCTTCCATTCTTGCTATTGAGATTCTGAAAGTTTGCTATGAAGAAATGACATAAACTGAGCAATTGTGCATCATGCAGGTGCACGATATTCAACTTGGATATTCAAATTTGAATCAATATCAAATACTCTCACAGTCTGCACCACATTTGCCTGCGAATATTTTCACATTTTCAAGAATCTCCCTAAAAATGTCACGTTGATCCTCAGTACAGTATGTGATAATAATACCATCTTCTAAATATGAAGATAAATATAAGGTAGACAAGTGTTTTTAAGTAGTAGATGTCAAAAGGATTCATAAAGAATTCAAGTCTCATGAGCTTCTCCACCTAGAAAAGCTCCAGTGTGGAATTCAGGCACGCTCAAAAGTGGTCCAGAACCTGAACAAGGATTAGGATCTAATCCCACAGAACCCTACAAGTGTTGAGATGCCTCTTACAAAAACAATCAACAAAACACAACAAAAAAACCCACTTACTGGAAGACCTCAAAGTAAGTGAGAAGAATAATTATTTTCACAAATGCACAGCCCTGTGGGATCTCAGAAGGAGGGCTGACAACAGGCATAATTTTTACTCTTACAAGATCTTTATGTTAACCCATATTTTACTGCATTGTTTGAGCTGCATCTTAACTGGTTAGAATAAATAGTTTGTCTGGATCTAGAGCATCAGTCTCAAGTTGATGTGTAAGTATTGGCTTAGTGACTTGGATGTGATGTGCTCCCCCCAATGCCTCATTTTCCATGGTGCCTCCCGACAGCAGGGCCTCTCACACAAAATGCCCTTTGCCTCCTGCTCATGGCTGGGTTTTTGAACAGCAGCACCAGAACCCAGTGTTTGGTTATGGAAAAAAATGATCACTTCCCAATTATGAGCAGAGTAACATTTATAACTATTAAAACCTCCAAAAAAGTTATTTGCCAAACCTGTCTTGCATGCACATTTGGTAGGCAGAAGATTTTTAACTCCCAGCCAAGTATGACTTCCACAGACTTTCATTTTCTAAATAACAAAACTGTTCTGTAACACATCACCAAATTTAAGTATTTCAAATTAATTAATGCAAATTTTTAGATCTCAGGAATTTTAAAAGCAATGGTGTCAATTTAGAATATTCTTTCCTAGTAAGATGAGATACTGCCTTTTAACTCTCACCTTATATAGCAATAGGAAACATTATATTAAATAGTTACAGATGATCTGTGTGCCAGATTTCTGAAGTATGACCAGCTACGTGCTTTTACTGCTCTTTGAAGCAACTGGCTGCAATATCAGCCCCTGTTAAGACTTTTGATTTATGTTAAGATCAGTGGCTTGAACCAAACTATGACTAAGTTTTACTTGCTTTTGAACCAGATAAAAGGTTGGTTTAGCTTTGAGTTATAGTTACATAAAAATACTCAGCAGTTATAAAAACTGCATCAAAATCAAGTATCTCATATGATTGTACAATTTGCACATTCTCAGTAAAACCTGAGGTGGAAGTTACTTAATACAGGAGGGGAAAATTTCCAGAGCTAACCGAAAAAAACTCCCAACCAAAGCCTTAAATCTAAAAAAAATACAGCCGTCAGCTGTCATTTGTAATACAATTGGAAAACTTAAATTCTGTAGATAACATTCCATTCCTAATACTTGAGCTCAAAGAATCCTTTCATGTTATTTTTAACCAACCTCCTCCTCCACCAGGTTCTAAAAGGAACAAGTACTTAGGAAGTTCAATGCAGAATACTCTGTGCTTGGTGAGAACAATGCTTTAATTAAATATTGACCCCCTTCAGGAACAGAATATCAAAATGATAGGAAAGCAGCCCTCAAATCTTGTGGGGTTTTCCTACAAATTGTCAGAGCAACATAAAATTAGGCACTGCTGTTCTTAGATCTCTAACAACAGAGGCATGACTGGGTCTCTGTCACTGCATAGCCAGGCTTTTCCTCACTTCTACTCCTTCTATAGCAGGCAAATGGAAATGTTTCAGGGAAGACTGAAGTGCCTTCTGTTTCTCAGACTGTTGAAGAAACAACAGAAGTTTCAAATGTGCTTCAGTGGGCAAGTGAGAGCCTACACCTCAATATTTGATCCAATAAATCTGACAGACTGGAACACGGCTTCCACCACCTTTCATTAGGTCCCCAGAAAACTGCAGTGTAGGAGTAGGACAGGAAGTCAATTTGGCTACTCCAGAAACATTTAATTTTGGTAATTCTCCCTGAGGAGGCCCATGTTGTTGATTTGGTTTTTTCCTGGACTCTCCTAAGAGAATGCTTTTAAAATAAATGAAAAAGATTCAATTTCTTTCTGAGAACATCTTAAGGAATACAATTAGAAGAGAAAACCCAAATAATCAGAAATAAAAAAACTCTCAGCTAAATACAACTTCACCTCATTCCTTTTAAAAAATTACTTGCCTTACTTGATGTTTCTTAAGTTGCCTAAAGGAACTTAGAAAACCTACACTGATGAACCCCAGAACTAAATTTGTGGAAAAAGTGGCTTCTCCTATAGGAGGGTTCATGCTTTCAAAGCTGAATGCACAGCAGAAAATAATTTATAATTGTTCTTTGCTAGTTTATAGGGGGTTTTGAGAGTTTTTTTGAGAAAAACATGTATTTGAAAGTTTTCCATGTAGTACTAACTTCCACCTCAGCTTGTTGATACAGCAAGTGAATACAATGAATATTTTTCACATAGCTGATATATAAACAAAGTTTTAGTTTGTCAGAATTTCGAATCAGATTTTAATTATTTTTTATTTCATGTCAAATATACACTTAGAATTTTCCCAGATATTGACTACATACAGTCTAATTAAGCTTTTAAAAAAAAATTTTATTTGCTCAAAATATAGACTGAATCCCTGAAAAAGCAAAAGCATAAATCCTGTCTCTGCCAGAACTTCATCTGGAGAACTCTTTAACTCAAAGGCAGACATCAAAACCAGGATGAAGATATTTAAAAATAAAGGTGGAGCTGACCCTTTAAGTAACAGCAACTCTTAACAAGTCTGCTGAGGGGATTATGAGGTATGAGAGCTTTTAAATTCTAACTCGTGTACGTCAGGGATTTGGGGGGAGGGGGAACTGCATCAGACCATATAAAGATCTGTGTTTAGGCAGACAGAATAAACCAAAGTAATCAGCTTAAGCAAAACATTTGTTTCTAGCTAACAAGCTCAGTGCTACAAATTACTTTCTCTAAATGGGCTGACAATTCTTCCACTTAAATACTACCTGTTTTGGACTTGCCTTTGAAATTTGCCACAAATACTGAGGTACTTGCCCTGACGTATTTCCTACTTGTCTTAATTTTTTGCGCATGGTTAAAGCTTGTGTATCAGCTGCCTTAAAAAGGTTGGGGGAAAAAGAAAAATTGAGACAAATACCAGTAGTGTTTTAGGTAAGGTTTGGACTCAATGCAAAGAACTACGTTGACTGAATTATGTTCATTGTCGACAAGCCAAGGACTAGCACTGGAAACAAATATAATTGTACTCCACTTAAAACATGGACACAACATTCCCCCCACCTTTTGATTTTAGTCTTCAAAATTGAAGTGATTTGAAGTCACTTGCCAGAATTCTTGAAAATAAGGGTGCTGTAAGGCTTGATGGGCAGCAGTTCTCTCACTGGGGTCATATTTTAGCATTGTACACAGGAAACAGAAACCTTTGAAAGGCAGTTGTTGCACAAGAGAAGATCAAAATTCTTGACTTGTGTTAAACAAGTTGAGAAAAACATTTATTCATGCATATTCAGAGAGAATTACAATTTACTGAAAAGAAAGAATTCACCTGATTTAGGTAGTCATTCATTAGAGAAAAGGAAGTAGCACTTGAAAAAAACCCTTTTCTTTCCTAAACATTCATGATATTGGCCTTAAAGATACTAAGGAAATAAAAGGCCAAATAAGGCTCAGATTTCCTCTCCTCTGCCTGTAAGATTCATTCATGGATGACTGTCTCTGGGTAGGGATAGAAGACACTGCTCTTGGGTCAGCACAGATTTAGATTTTTGTGGTGGTTCCCTGAGCAGAAATTGCACACAGCTGTACAGCTCTATTGTGGATATTGAAACAGTGAGACTAGTAACTATGGGAGTGCATACTTACTGCTTGAACGTCTGGAGTTTTGTTACCAGGAGTGCCTATAACTTCTTGGATTTTTGAAAATGTGGTCCAGCTCACTAGATCCAAGAAAAAGACGCTGGAAACTGCAAGGTAAGAGATGGTATTAGGACTACAGAGGACACAGTTAAAACTGTCACTTTTAATTAAAAAACCCCCTCTTTTATGAGGAAGAGAACATGTTGGAATTATTTGTGGACAGTTTAATACCTATCAACAACTGGAGGATATTGTGAGCAGCAGAGCAACACAGCTGCTGGTTTGGATTGAAGGAGTAGCTTGGGTTATTAAATGGAAATCTATAGCTTCCCTCTCCTGGTTTGGGGCAAAATATGTAAAGAGAACATCCCTTGTGGTGAAGGGCAATGAATCTGGGATTGTGTTTGCATCTAGTAAAGTGGCAGATCCTAGAAGACAATGTGTTCTCCTTGTTTTAAAAGACAGCAGAATAATGCAGTCCCTCTTGCTGTGTATGCACAAAGAAATGTATTTATAACACTCCATTCCTACACAGGTTCTTTGCAAGCAGCAATACTGGAAAGATGGTAATTTGAACTGCATTCCTGAGCTTGATCCTCAGTTAATATAAAACTTGCACAGAGTTATTGAAAACACTGTTATCATATTAGAGCAATCTGACTTTAGTCAGGTCCACTAACATTTATTTCCTGTACATGTTGCGTTTTTCCTTGGGCTTATAATTTAAGAAACACTTCAGTAGCACCACATGACTCTTGAAAGCAAAACACAGCCCCTTTGTAGACATGAGAAACTTCTTTTTAACTGTTTGTAAATTCAATCAAACAGCTGGCTGCACACTTCTCTGAGTGTCTTCATAAAGCTTAGAGCAGAGGAAGGCGAGAAAAGATCTGATTCACATTGTGCAGCTGCATCAAGACATGCAGCTGGGACTAGCTTCTGTGTGAACTAAAAAATGTGCTGTCTTTGAATGTAAAACTGTAACAAAGTGAAGAACTGTGCAAGCCACTGAAAAGTGCAATCCAGGAATAATGATTTATAGGGAACAGAAAGAGGGAATTCTGCCATCATGGTTAGACAAGAAGATTCGAAAGATCAGCATGGCTGAGTAAAAGACTGAAAGTTCTTACACAAGGTGGTGTAAAGCATAAAGGCTTATGCAACCATTCAACAACTGCAGGAGGCACTGAAGAAGAAACAAACCTGTCCGTAATTGCCTTTAGTTTGGCAAGACTGTATCTCTTTCAATGAAGTAATGTCCAGTAAACATCCCTCCTTTCTCTCTGAACACACCTGGAAGGTCTCTGAAAGCATTTAGTGGTTGTAAAGTGTGAAGTATTTTACATTAAGCTGAAACAACAAGGACATATTTTTAAGGTTTGGCTCTTTTTCCCTAAGAAAACTTAAGTGTGCAGCATGTAAATTTCTTACAAAGCTACAAAGCCCAGCTGATACAAGCTGAAATGAAAAAACGTGGCATTCTTAAAGCTCTTGGTCCCAGTTTACTTTGCAAGAGTACTGCACATTTGAAATTTTTCTTTTAACAGTTTTCTGGCTGGAGAAGTAGAAATGTTTCTACAAGTTAGCAGGCAAAGCATAATGGTTGTCATTTAATGTGATGGTGATGGCAGCAGCTGCACTTGCCATGTGGAGGAGGAAAGAAGCAAAGCAAATGTTATCAGTCCTGGTTGCATATCAGAGACAGCAGTGTGGGAGGAGAATAAAGAACTGCTGCTGTTGCTAGGGCACAAAGATATTGGAGAAATACTCATGGTGGGTATGTTTCCTTTTTCCTTGAAGACCAGTGACAAATTTTTTGAGTTAAAGTTTCATCATTACCAAAAATATTAAAAGACTTTAATTCGTGTTTTCCCGAACTCTTCCTTCATCAGAACCTGATTTCAAAATATACCAGCACACAAGATCTTAATAGCACAGGGGTCTTAGACACACTATACTGTAAATCAAAGTCATAAATCAGAGGGAGGGTATTCTCTAATCTCCTCTGTTTTTGCAGAAAGTATTAGTAAGTCCAAAACCAGTGGGAAATATTTTACAATTAAGTGCATTAACAAGACTCAGGGTAATCTGTGATGCTCATGAGAGGAAATGAGCCATACTCTACACAGAGATAAAGCAGAGAAAATACATTTTTACTCAATACGAAGCTACTGGAAAAATGTTCAAACGTATTTCTTTGTAAATCACTTTTGTCTGTACTGTGTTCTCTTGAACTGCTTTATTACTGACCTGCCATCGGGTGAAGAGAGTGCCAGACCAGACCGGATTACTGCCTCGTGAACCCTGCAGACTTAAGCACAGAAGCTTCTTCTACAAATCCATGGAAACGAAGATCATATTACCCAAACCACATGCTCCTAATTTGAGCTATTTACCTTTGATTATCTTGATTAATGATAAGCAAAACCCTCCACTGAACACTGTACCTTGTGATTTCATAGAAAACACAGCCAGGATTCCACATACCAATTTTTTAATTATAGTGCCCATTTGTAAGCAAACATTCAGGTGCTCAGTACAAGCATGGGGAGGTACATTCCCTATATGCCTGCTGAGAATAGATACTCCTACAAGATCTAAAATCTCTTAACTTCAGGGTCTTCTGCTGCAAAAATAAATAAAATATTTCCACAAATTACAAAGAGTAAAATATTCAAGCAATGACTGTAAAGTAATCATCATAAAAGAAATCCCAGATTACTTTAAGAGGAAACTTCCGAAAATCCAGGGGTAGTAGTATCACAGCAGTAAAGCTGCATTAAATAGTAAGTAGCTCCAAGCATGAAGATATCTGTGTCCATAGTATGTAGTGCAAATACTGTTCTGTACATCATGAAAAGAAAGGCCTAAGAGCATAGGGACTATCACAGAAGGAAAGGCTGCTAAATAGGACATCTGGATTAAGTTATTAGAGTTCTTCTGTTTAGCAGTGATAGAATAGGTGGCTTTGGCTTCTCCTGTACACTTCTATGACTTAAAAGAGAAATTTATCTTCAGAAAATAAAATTTCATAAACTGAATTTAAAAATCCTTGCTTTTCAAGCATAAGCAAAATAACTTTCTGAAACTGTCAGGAGAGATGGTTACAATGCAGTCTTCTGAAAGCCACTACCTTCTGCTCTCTTTTGTATGCGTAACTTCCACTAAGTGTAGGAATTGACTGTAGAAACAAAGAGCTGCAAAACTGAACCCTATTTCTTCTGTCTAGATTAAGACAGAAAGGAAAATATATATTAAGAGTGGATAAAGGAACAGGTTTTTAGGTTGGAGGGAACACATGCAGGGTGTAACGCATCTCAGTCATTTCAGGTTTTAGCCAACAACAGAACTGTTTGTTCATTCCTCTAGATCAGGAATACAGTAACTGTCTATTTATTTCTTTAAAAACTGTACTTTTATTCATGAAGAAACATTACCTTCTCAGAGTAAAGAGAAAAATACTTATATATTTCACTTTTAATTAAATATCCTCACATAAAATTAATTACCTTTATTATTATGTTTTTTGGTTGCCTATCTCTCTGAAATACCTGATTTCTGTACTAACATAAACACAGCAGAGAGAAGAATTCAGTAAAACGATAAACATTATCAGTGCTTGCAGTTATTTGTAAAAAAAACACTTAAAGAAACCAGCATTTTTTTCAAATTTATCAACAGAATAGTAAAAAAAATTAATTTTTGCCACCATGGTGAGACAACAGCTACAGGTATGGGAATAGGGAATGGGGAATGGGCAAGTCCAGGAAGGAGAGGCCAGGCTTTCTGCTTCTGCTCTCACCAGGGCTCCCAGAGGATTGCAAGGGCCATCCCCTCCCAGGAAGGCTTCCTGCAGCAGGAACTAGAGCTCCTTTGGGGTGCTGGCAGCAGCTCTAGCTGCCCGCTGCCTCCCAGGGCTCTGCTACAGGCAAAGATCTGGGCCATGGCCTTTTCTCTGCCTGCAGCAGTCTGCTGCTGCCCCAGACAATTCTGTCTCTGCTTAGAGATGACCCTGAAATAAATGTATGCTACATTTGCTGTAGAGCTGTTCCTGAACCAGGTCTTTTACCTATGTACACAATCTAGAGATTTGCGTAACTGGTACATGTTGTTCCTAATTTTTTTTTGAGGCAATGGCTTTTTCCTTCCTAGAATAAAATTTCAAGTTGTGTGAGTCCTTTTTAGTGAAGAACAGAATACAAATACCGCAGTCTTCAGCTTCCAGAGGTGCATTGATACCCCCTTTTTCAATTATACTACTTCTGTCATTTATTGCTAGCTTGGTAATTAATTTTCCACTCAACTGCTGACATAATTTATATTTCAGTATGCACCAGAATAGCTCAGCTAACAACTGTCAGTTCAATACTCTGTAAGATGCCTTAGTTTTTACTGCAGGTATTACTTGCAGTATCTATTTCCTCAAGTTCTAGCAGAACTGCAATACTTCACTTCTAAGTATCTCATTTCCTCTCAACTCAAAGTAATTGTCCTTAAGGCTGAAGATTTGTATCAATCACCTCAAGTTACCACAATGGTTAAATGACTGTGATTCACATCTGAATTGCAAATTAAAGGCTAACCTATGTAGTTTAGCTTGCTGTTGCCATTAGGCAATAATTACAGTTATAAAATTTATCTGTTTTTCAGAGCCATTCAGTAACTGCTCAGCTTTTTTCTTTTATAGGCTCTAAAGGCCTTTTAATCTTGCTGTAATGCCTTTATATAACGCTGCAATGCCATCAACGGAGGCAGAAATGATCACATTTTTGAAAAACAAAGCAGGTACTGATCTGCATGATGACAGTAGTATGAGTAATTGGCTGGGGAGGAGGAGGGAGATTATCAGGACAGTAACTCATTGAGGCCAGAGCCCCAGCAGCCAGCAGGATTTGTGTTCCCAACTGATTACAGTGCTCCTCCAGGCAGCCACATAATCCACTGAGCAGGATTAGATCACAAAGGACTTGGAACAGAGTACCTTTTACATTGGGAATTGTAGTAGTAGTGCCCCTGTAGAGATAAATGTCGCTTTCAACATCAGGAATTTTGTCATTTATAGTGGAAAATATATTATACAATGCTGCTATTCAAATCAATTTAGATTATTATTCGTATTTAAGGAATCAGGCCTTCATAAAAAGAAGTCATGCTCAATTGCTTTTTCATTACATGTCACTAGTAAAATCTGGAGCAGATACTCTTCTGCTTCCAGATTTATCATTTGAGAAACCTTATTTGGCAGTAATGGTGAAGTGAATCCTAAGGCAGTAGCACTTGAAGCTTCTATCATTCTCTTGAGAGATCCTCCACATCTCTCTTGGAGCCCTTTTTTTCTTTGCTTTAAATGACCAAACTACTGTTGATTAAACAAAGGGCAAGACTGTTTTTCAGTTATTAAATGCTTCTGCTATAAATTAACAAGAGAATTATGACTTTGGTAAAGACAAATAGCCTTACCTCGATTGAAGTAACATGGATCTCTTGGTTTTTTAAGGAAAAAACCAAAAGTATCAGCTTTCCACAACAGTAGCATTACAGTGAACTGTCCTCATAATTACAGAAGAGTCTCCATACTCCTTGTCAAATTAAAAATTCCTTTTCAGTCCACTTCAGTTAATTTTGCTATTACATTCTATGATTTGACAAGCTCCACTCCATGTGCCACTACCTTATACAACATTAAAAATAAGGCACTGTATCATGGTAAACACAGTCCAGACTCAAAATTCAGACCATAAAGAAGAACCAGCAATTTGTATAAGTTCAGGTAAACCCAGATTAATGGTCAGATAATCCCTAAATGCAGTATTTCAGATTACTATTGAACACAGATTTCATTTTAAACTGATTCATCATGCCATAGGAAAGGAGGTTACTACAACTAGGTGGTGTGAAAACAATCTTCTTCTGGAAAACTTCGAAAGAAATTGCATTTTAAAAATTTTTTTAAAAAATCAGAACATACTGAAATGATGATTCTAATTTCCATCTGAATACCATGCTAAATATAGCAAACCCAAAATGTGTTATTAAAATCAGTACACACTAATGTCTACTTCAGCAATCAGCAAACAACTCAATTTTCGTCTCACATTCTTATCTAGGTCAGAAAGAGAGTTACTCCTTTTGTTAGAGATCTGAATACTCAGTGTCACCAATATCATGTTCAGGAGCATGAGTCTTTATTCTATTACAACCCTTTATTCTATTACACTGAATGACAGTTGCATGTTCAGTTATTTAAATTAATCTACCAACTGTTAAGACATTACAAATTCTTAATTATTCATTTTTTAAAATCCTCTTTTACTTATGAATTGTTAGCCCCTTCATTTGCTTTATACAACTCCTTTACTGTTTACATAAGATCTGATTTTAAATCAGCTTTTGTTCTAAATTTTTTTGTAGGAACTCTTCCTTAAGCTTTATGGTCTCCGACCTGCTTTGACAAACAGCTCCAGAATTTTTAAATATAGGAGGTATCAGGGAACAATGTTATTTTATAAAGAAAACTTAGTGAAAGGCTTTTTTACTAGGTATAAAAACTGAAAATCTTTATTCATTGATTCAATAGTTTTGAAACACATGGGAATAATTTTCCTATGACCTCACTGCAGCCCTGACCTGACAAAGAATCTGTTTCAGTTTTACTTTTTGTTACATAAAGGAATTATTTTGTGTTTTGCAGTCAAGGTTGTTTGACTGTAGAATAGATAGCTATGGATTTGATTCATGGGAAACCTGCATGCACCCATGCCTTAAACAATTGGTTATATTCCACTGGCAAGAACTAAAGGGTAAAGCAGTACCGGACAAAATTCCCTATGTTTTATAACCTATAACAGAGAACAACCAAGGGAAAAATAATTAATTCCACTTCGTGATCTACACAAGGAGAGTTTGTATGTTTCTTAAGCATATGCTACATACCTTTTATCAGCTCATAAATATTCATAGCCATAAATTCACCTAACAGTGAAAGGGAGCCAGTGTTTTCATCACTGCAGAAACAAATAAGGAGACTTTAAGCTAGAAATAAAACTTACACATTGATTTGTACACACCGTAGAAAAAAAGTACTTAGTTTAACCAGTATTAAAATGGACATTTTCATTTTTAATTGATACTGTCTCATAGAAGTTTTTAAACTTAAATCTGACGTAACATAGTTTTAGTTTATACTATCCAAAGTGCCCACTGCAGAAGTTAACTGACTTACTCCATGAAGCTTTTTGAAGACATGTTTTCTGGGCATATCACACTGTTCAGTATCAAGAAATTTCCCAGTAAATTAACTGATACAAGCTTACAATAAAAGAGAGGGAAGCCATTACACCATATGTGAAAATAGTTTGTAGTTAGATCTCCAGTAGTGTTCTCTTGCATGGAAATGAGGATGTCTGGCATCACTGTTTTGCTGACAACAGCAATTTAAAGTATAATCATGATGTAATACATCTGACATTTTATTTTCCATTTTGTTGCCCTGCAGAGGCAGACATCTTTAAGTCTTCCATTTTTCTTGTAAGATAATTGCATTACAGTACATCCCCCCTACAGTGTTGTGTTAACCCAGCCAGTAAAAGGTTGAGGGTACAATCTGCAGTTCAGCTTGCAGACAGACTGCAGGAGCTCAGCAAGCTGGCTGGCCAGCTGGATTACACTTAGTTAACACCACAGCAGCTGAGGCTGAGAATTCCAGAAAGCCACACTGCTGACATGATTAGCAGCTTCCCATGTATTTGTAGAAAATGGGCCTGGAAGTAACAGTGTAGTACCTAAGCCTTGAACAGAGAAATAAGACAGCCTGAAGGGCAAGAAAAAATATTTCAGAGCAGTCAACAAGTTTTGTGACAAGTATTTGAATAATGAAGGATATGTCTGCTGTTGCATAGTGATGAAATGTAACATGCAGTAGTGGAGTAAATGCTGTCATAAAACGTGATCACTGTGAGACAGAACATGTCCCCAGAAGACACTGAAGTGCTTAATGAGGACAAGGAACCCAAATTTATCACTGACACCTCTTTCCAAAAGCATAGCTCAGCTACTGCCTGAGATCTAAACTTCAACTACTTGCACAGGAGGGTATTTAAAGCTGCCTATGAAATGATACTGCCAAATAGTTTGCCTTGATCCCTAGTTCAAACTGGTAAGTCAAGCCAAGATCTTTAAGTACCAGAGGCTATTTCAGCTCCAAGTGTGCCTAACCAGAATACTGAGCCATGGTGTACAGTTAAAGTTAAACTGGATATGGGGCATGGGTTGAAATCACCAGAAAATATTACATAGTATGAGATTAAATTTAACTATGCTTTATATATATTTAGTTTTTAATTTTAATACTGATGTTGAAATATTTTTGGTCTGTTGGAAAAGAGACACAGCAAGGAAGAGCTACATCAGACTTTCTCATCAAAGGCAGGCATGTAGACTTCAGATTTTGAGAAACGTGTTTTTTTCTTTCTTTTGAAATAAAAAGCTGGTTAAGAATCTACAGGGTGTCTCTAGACCCAAAGGTTACTGGATATTGTTCAAATACAGGAATAAGGAAGAAAGAAATCAATGCACCATGCATACAAAACAACTTTATATAAATATAAAGATAGTAGGATGTGGACTCAGCCTCCTTAGTGCTTGTATTTATCTCAGATTATTCACTTGTTCTACACTGAAGCTGAATTAAACAGAAAAGAGGAAGACTGACTTGCAGTCAGGGACTAGATTATAGAAAGTTGACTTTTTTCCCTGCCATGAGCCTGTCAGAACTTTAGTCTGTCACTGAACTTTCAAATGCACGGCCCGCTAAATTGTTTGCTTGCTGTTTCTTTATTGAGCAAATCAGTAATTACTAAACGGCTTTATTCCTTCTTGCAGAGTGCAGTAGCTGGGCTTACCCCAAGAAGAAAAGTAGTAATGTGTTGTGCTCCAGACACCTGTTACCATGCCAAGGAGCTACCCAGCAGGAATTTTGCGTTGCATAAGAGTATGTATGATACTGTTTACTCTGCACTGCTGTAGCATACATTCCAAACATTGCTCAGTGAGATGCATGGCCAAATGTAACATTTAAAATTAAATTTTGATGGAAACCTTCTAAATGAAAAATAGACACTATTCAATTATTGTGTATATTATTTCATTGCCCTCCTAGGCTTTAATAAACAAAAAAACCATGCTACAGAAACTCTGGGGAGGAAGCAGGAAACAAAGAGCTTTGCACACTATTGAATGGATCAGAGCAGGACATACGTCTTTTCCCAGTCAGACTTACAGATAAACACCAAAACAATATTTTCCACTTTGAAACAAGGAGAAATACCTTGTATGGGCAGGTTCTGTTTAAAATAATGTTGTTAAAAGAGTTCATTTCATCAAAAGAATTTTTCAGTCAATTTATCAAAGGGTTAAAGGCCTAAAAGATGTTTTAGATGAAAAGATTAAAGAGTCTGCTTGTTGTGCCTTACCACTGAGTTGTATACATCTGCCCTTGATACAGTTAAGCAGACAGTTTAAATACTGCTTTGATCATAAATTGGACAATTTTGTCAGTTGTAAGCAATGTATAAATTGACCAACAGATCTCTAACAATGTAACAGAGAATCAGAAGCCACATTCCTTGAAGATATTTGAGTTCTCTTTTTTTAACTTACATTCTTTGAAGCTCTGAGTTACATTTTGAAATCTCACCCAAGAGCAAAATGTCCCATTTCACTTTGTATGTACAAATGAGTCATTCCCAGTGATTTCATTAGGAACTTAATATATTTAACTGAGAATACAAAATCACTAACCTAAGAGGCACTGGTTGGCACTTATATTCTTGGAGGACAATGTCAAGTCTACATCTACTTACACACAGCCCTCTCCTCTATTTTCCTACCTGATAAAAAGCACCTATTTTTTTTGTGACCATAAAACATCTGGATGATGGATGTAAATATAAATGCAAATATGAAGGAGAACTAATGCTATACATTGACTAAGGATAAATACACTGGTTTTAACCTGAATTAAAACAGTATTTAAAGAGACCGAGAAAAGTATTACCCAAGGAGAGGACTGACACATTTCCTCCAATTATTATTTACAGCTAAAAGAAAAACAGCACAAGTATATTCAGTGCATTTGGCAAGGCAGAGCCAACTATTTATTCCTCATTCATCTTGTTTCACCCTAGACCCAGTGGCCAGGCACTATTTAATACAGTGGGTGACATCAATTAGAGTGCTCAAGGAAATAACCCCCCCCCAGTGCCAAACAGGAAGGCAGAGTTCCCTTTCTGTACCACATGCAAACCTTTTTAATTCATGTGTATTTGAAAAGCTTCACTTAGTCCTAATTTCGTATTCCCTCACTGAATTTAAACAAGGTTTTCTGTAGAATTTCCATGATTAATTATGCATACCTTTCAAAATATTGCTTCATGTGTTTACTTGCTTAGTACTTTCCCTCGCTAAGACTCAGTTTCTCCAGAACATCAGAAAATGTTCCCTCTCCTTATCTTACCAACTGGTGTTTTAAAAACAAAAATACACTGTTTCAGTATGTTTGAAATTGTTATGAAGACTGTTTATCAATCCTTATTTGACTTGTCAAATGCTGACTAATGGAAAACTTTCAAATAAAAGAGGTATTTTGTTAACATATAAGTTGAGAGAAAATAAAATGAAAAACAGCAAATGAAGTTTTGCTGCCCAGACACAGTGATATATACTCCAGAAAGTAGAATACAGTAATTCTTAGACAATAAACTACCACCTCCTTGTTCAGAGACATGATGCCTCTTCACACTGCCCTTCCTACCTTTTTTATGCTGCAGCACATTAGAAATTAATACTTGAATTTATTCTTTGCTCCTTTCACAAAAAAACAAACAAAAACCCCTTCCTTTATTTACAATGAACTGAAAACAAAATTATCTTGAAAGGCAAGTGCATCATGGAATCATTGTTCCAGCATGGGGGTTCCTTGTTGGGTTTTTTGTGGAGGTGCTGTTTGGTCTGGTTTTTTTAATTATTATTTTAAGCAAAGCAATTTCTGATTTTAAAGCTTTATTCCCATATTAAATTTATATATGAGATTTGCACTGGGCCAAAAGTAATGTTTGGCTTTGATAATGAAGTGCTTCAAATACAAGGATGTGAAAAAATCAGTCAATTCTAATTCTGCAGAACTTTAAGAGATGAAGCAGATAAGGGTTATCAAAAAGGTTTTATTTATATTAATTTTCAGGTCTTCTAATTTCCATCAGAATTGACTTCTTTCTTTCCTCCTTTATTCTCCTTCAGTTTTGTGATTAACTGTTCCTTACCAGTCCCAGTGCCTAGTTTCTTTCACCCACCTCATCCTCCTATTTCCTTTTATTTTTAGCATTTACAGATTCTATCTTTGATAATTTTTTTCAGTAATTTCACATGAGCAAAATCCAGTTCTGGTTAGCTTTATGCTACTGTTGCTTTTGACATGGTCTTATTATTCAAGAAAGATGCAAACCCAGTCATTTTGAGGGAGGCAAGGCAGAAAACCTCTTTTATCATATTCAGCCCTGTATGGGTGTCAGAATAACCGTGGGGGCCTCAAGCTATGTCGATAGCAGTAAATTCAGTGAGGCTGCCTGTTATTAGTTACTGTGACAACAGTCCCTGGCAGGGATTTGGCCTGTGACAATCAGCACTTTCTGAGGCACCTTCCCTGCCTGGTGTGAGGACTCCTTCTAAGGTCAGTTCTCAAGCAGTTTCTGTCCTACTGCCTTGTTTTGGAAAATAAGAGAATTTACTAGCAGAGGTGAGGGCCATTTCATGCCAGTTGCTCTTTGTGTCCAAGAAGATTTCCAGATATGCTTAATTTACAAGTATAAACACAGCCTTATAGTGGAGAAAGCCTGCCAAGAAATTTTGCAGAGGGAAAAGTTACTTAGGCAGGGACATTCTAATGCTGTCTTCCAACTAAAAATCAATTTGTGTTGCCTTATTCTCTTTTAATCTCCCCAGCTTTCACACTTGCTCCTGTTAAAAAAAACCCAACAAACAACAACAAAGTGTTTCCTTTCCTTGTGAGCCAAATGCTTGTATTTTAATTAGTAGAAACATTCCCCTTCCAACCCCCCTTTCTCCAATACAGTAGCAGCATTTACATAAGAATTGTCAGTTGCTCTTCTCATTTTTATCATCTGCTGCTTCTGTTTTCTGATCACTATCAATCATGCTGCATTATAAACTAACTAATTAGGCCATCTAAATTTGAAAAACCGGAAATAGCAGACTAATGTAAAATCAACCATCTAATGCACTCAATATAGACAATTTACATATAGATCTATTTTAAAAGCAGAAACTGAATTTGAAAATCATTGTGGGCAAAGGAGGCAATCTCTAACAGACACTCCCAAATGGGGAGGAGACCATGGGACTGTTTAATTGCTTAGGCTGTTATTTGATAACTGGTCAGTTAGTGCTTCAAGCGAGCTGATCCTCGGCCTTCACTAACAAGACTGAGGAAACAACGTGTTGTCAGCAAAAATCACCATGCTCTCTATCCCCACCTTAAGTTTTAATTTCCTATCTAAATTGCTAAATATAAGATGGACATTGTAAATTCAGACTACTTAAATACTACTCTCACAGAATTCAGTGTAAATGGATTTTTTTTTTGGTAGCAACTGATACCCTCCAATCAGTCAGAAACACACTGGCTATGTGTTCTTATAATGTCAGAGCCAGCCCTGGGGCCAAAATATACCCAAAATAGACACCAAAAAAAAGTTAGGTATCTGTTGATTTACTCTTTTATTCTAATAAATGGCCATCCTGTGGGGGGTTTTTTGTTTGTTTGTTTGTTTGTTTGTGGGATTTTGTTTCATTTTTTTTCTTACATGCAATAGCGTGATTCTCTGGCATTAAAAAAAATATTTCAAATCATATGATCTGAAAATAAGATCTTAATATCTATGGCATACCAATCATAGTTGTTAATGAACCAAAATACTTGGGCAGAGAAATGCAGGGAAAGCATTATTGCACAAATTTACTGAAAATATCTTTAGGCATATACAGAAGTCAGATGGTATATGTTTATACTATCTGGTTATGTTTATATATTTTCTTCTATAAATCTATTTTACTCATACAAAAGAAGCCCAGATGACAGTGGAGAGCTCAAAACAACTTGAGTTGTTTAGATTTTAAATTGCAGAGTTCTAATACTGTACAAAGAGGTAATCCTTTACATATTTTAAAACATTCTTACAGCACTGAAGAGCTTTTCCATGACAGTCTGTAAAGCTTGTTATTGTAATTCTTTTACAACAGAGTGCTCTGTAGATAAAATAAATACCCCCCACACAACACACAACTGGGGCTTTAACCATCCAGTGAAAAGAATGAAGCAAAGGCCTGAGTAATTTCAACTGACTGAATAAAGTGCAGAATCAGGAATGAAAATTGCATTATTTGAAATGTCTCTTTGATGAATAAAGTCAATGTGTAAACTTTGAACACAACAGGTCACTAAAATAAGAGAGATTTTCTCCAGGGACACAATGAGAATGATCACATGACAAGTTAGTTATTGTTTAATCAGCAGCTGAAAGAAAATCAGGTATTGTAAGAATAACAGCATGGAAGTTTATATAGAATAAGAAGAAATAAAATTTAGATGTACTAGCAAAGTTTGATTTTGCATTCACAAGCCAAGATTTTTGGAGATTCTTAAAAATCCACTTCAGCACCATCCTGATCATGATGTGATCACATCCTGAGAGTGACCAGGCAACAAAAAGAACCCACCAAAACAAGAGACTTCAAACACAAGCTGAGCAAAAAAAGCCAGGTTAAGAGCCTGGCAACTTTAAGCTATGAAAATTAGTAAAGCTACAAAACAAAACTTACTTCCAGTTAGATTACCTGAATTTGTTGTACTCAAAGATGAAGACTGAAAGAAAGGTTAAAAATTGTAAGAGCATTTTAAGACTGAAAGCTTCGAGGATAAATTAAAGGAAGTGTTTAAATTACATTTGCATAGAACATTGAAGAATAAAAGAGACCGGATCACTGGGTAGCAGTTCTTTCATGCATCTGTAACAATAGATGTTATCTAACCTCTCCCCTCCCCTCTCTTTCAGCACACATAGATGTTCAAGCTTTGAATTGTTAGTGGAAAGGGAAAGGTTGGGAAGAACAAGTTGTAGCAATATAAACTCATCTAACACCCCCAAAAAGTGACCAGAGTAAGAGTTTAATGTGCAAGAGGCTACAGAACCCAGGAGATTAGGAACAATTTAAATATAAATTATGGGCAAGTGATGGAATTCAAAGACAACACCCAATCACTGCAACTAGAGAGTGCAGAAAATCAGTAATAATTTAGAATTAAAGAATCCAATACAAAATTACAGAAAAGACAGCACTACAGTAGTCAAAAGAGGATATTATAAAAATCTAAAGCAAACACTTTGTTACAAAGATGCCAAGATACTGAGGAAGAAAAAGCTATGATGTTTAACTATGACATTGATACACGCAGGAAGAGAGAAATAAAGACGAAATGAAGAAAGCAAGGAGCTGAGCTTCAAGGCCATGGTATGTAATTACTGCACTCAGAGACACGCCAGATGTGCAGGGTGTGACACGGGATGATGTGAAGAAGGATGCTAAGCAATGGAAGGCAAGGCGTGCCGAAACAGGAAAACTTAGCAATTCCTCAGAAAGCACTTGGAGAGACCAGCAGCCAGGGCGATGTCCCGCAGGAGCCGAGAGAAAGACCTATTCTCACCCTATTGCAGAGGAGTGGGACGCAGAGACCAGCGTTGGCATGGGGTCTCGGACCCAAGAGCTGCCCACGGGCTGCAGGGACGGCATTTCCTGGGAGGGCTATAGAAGCACCTACGGCCCCTTCAGCGCGGGTACTCCCTAAGAACACGGCCACCTCGGTGACCGCCAGCTTCTTTGGAGGCTCCAGGCCCGCACCACCCCTCAGAAAGGGCCCGAGGCCTTCCCCCATACCCTCTTACTATGCATCCCGCGCCGTTCCGCCGGTGCCGGGGTTGGCGGATGATGGCCGGGCCCGACCCAGCCCCGCTCCCGGCACTGCCCTCAGGCCGCCATGTTGTGTTCCAGTCGCCCCGGCAACCGCGCACGCGCCAGTCCCGCGCCGCGGCCCACTGCACACGGCCGGAGGCGCATGCGCACTGTGCACGGGGCAGCATCACCGCGGCCCTGGCCGCCAGGTGCGCGCACAGGTGTGGGGGAATTGTGGATGTTGCACCCTTGGATAATCTTTCGTTTTAAGGAAAAGGGAAGACAATCCCAAAGTGAACGGGCTGTCTGGACGCGAGCCACCAGGACTGAAGACAGGAGAATGGAGCAGTAACTGGGGGAAACGTAATTTCGGCAGTGCGAGATCGCAACCCATTGGCCATCTACCCAAAACGGACCCCATACTCAGGTGGAAGAAAGAACTGCGCCTGTGGACTAATTAGCGTGAGAAGCGAGATGCAATTAGCAAATAGTGGTTTGAGTACTAATTAATAGAAAAGTTATGTAGTTGGTAACCAAGGAATGTCCTTGTTAAAACGTATAGCAAGTGTAAAGTTTGGATGATCACTGACCTAGACTTTTGTGGGTTACCACTCAGCTCCCTACTTTGCGCAAACTAGAATAAAACCCAGAAATACCTCGCCTAGAGGTGTCAATTGGCGCTGCGCACCAGGTAGCGAGCCCGCGTTCGGGACAACACCACGGTCCCGGCTCTCTGGGGATGGCGGGGCTGAGCCGCCCGTGGGTGAGGGGTTAAGGAGGGGAGCCCTCGGGACAAGAGATGTGCTCCATAAATCCAGCGGTGGGTCTTGGCTGCTGTCAAGTCTCCCGTGGCCGGAGCAGCGCTCCGGCGGGCTCATGTTCTTCTCCGGTGATGGTCTGATCCCTGGCGGATCCTGCGCGCCACTGCGGGATGGGGAGAGCAGCTGTACCGCCAGCCCGGCGTGAAGAGGAGCCCGGGGAGAGACCAGGCGCTGGGTTCTTCTCACTGAGCTGTCTCCAAAAAGCTGCATTTTGGAGAGCTGTGTCGTCCCCTCCGTGTCCCCGCCCCCCCGGTGTTTGCCTCTTGCTAAACGGACATCCTGTGCTTTAACGTAGGCTTCAAAGGTGAGCAGAAAAGTTGTCTTTTATATGCAGCGTATGTAGTAAAAATACTAGGAAAACGTGAATCGTTTGTCCGTGCAAACTAAGATCATAGTAGTACGTTAAACAATAGTAAATGCTTTATAAGACTGTTCAAATATTTTAATCAAACGGAACTGGAATCATATCCCAGTAAACTTGAAGTATTACCCTACTGACTTAGAGGCGAAGTTGTCCCTGATCCCGCGTTATGGTTGTTCCACTACCAGGCGCTGCATCTCTCTATTGGCAGGGTAGAATTTTCCGGTTTGCTTTTTGGTTTTGCTGAGGAGTTAAGCGTGTGTTTCCACATGCGCGGGCCCGGCTCCGGCGCTCCCGGGGACGAGGACGTTCCTCGCTCAGTCTGATACCTTCACTAGTGTAGCTAAATAGTGACATATTGGTGTCGGTCTATCTTTATGTAACCCAGAGGCAGAGACGTATCGTAGCTGGCCGGTTAGCTCAGTTGGTTAGAGCGTGGTGCTAATAACGCCAAGGTCGCGGGTTCGATCCCCGTACGGGCCACAACAATTCGCCTTTTCTTTTCCCGCTTTTCCCGTCTCTTCAATTTGTCCCAGCTGTTCCCACCCGCCTCACGCGGCTTTGCTGAGACGCGGTGTGACCTCTGCACAAGGGCACGGCCGCGAGTTGTGGGGCCTGTGTGCGGGGCTCGAGCTCCCAGGGCGGCTGCAGCACTGGCCGAGCTTCCTCGCGCTCCTGCGGCTGACGAAGCACGGCCGGCCCCGGCAGAGCGCGGATTTCTGTTTCTACGCGGGCGGCTCAGCGTGCTCAGGTGACCCCTTCGGGCATTTTTCTGCCGTGTGGGTTACCCTTCTCACGTGACACGCGCTCCCCCGCCCGAAACTCGCCCGGTGACAGCGAGTGGCGACAGATTCACACAATGGGCCACGTTGGAGGAAACCACATCTCGTCCAGCCTCCCTGCTCAAGCAGACTTGTCCTAGAGCACACGGCACCAGATTGCGTCCAGACGGTTCTGGGATATCTCCAATTGAGGGAAACTCCACAATCTCTCTGAGCAACCTGTTCCAGTGCTCGGTAACCTGCACAGTAAAGTTCTTCCTCATGTTCAGGTGGAACTTTCTGTGCATCAGTTTCTGCCAGTTGTCTCGTGCCCTACAGGCTGGCATCTCCGAGAAGAGAGTGGCTCCATTCTCTTGGCACAAACCCCTTTAGATATTTATACACAGAAATGAGGTCCCCTCTCAGTTGTCTCTTCTCGAGGCTGGAAAGGCCCAACTCCCTCATCCTTTTCTCGTAAGAGAGACACTCCAGTCCCGCAACTACCACTCGTTGCCCTCCACTGGACCCGCTCCAAGAGCCCCCCGTCTCTCTTGAACTGAAACTCCGTACACTGTGCCTAAAGGGCGGCGAAACCCACCTCGCGGTAACTCCGCCCGCGG
>VZRQ01009889.1:284386-303364 GCA_013397975.1 Machaerirhynchus nigripectus
TTTTTTTTATTTTTTTCCGTTCTCAGTCACACCTGCCCTCAGGTGTAGACTCCAGTCCCATAGCTCAAAGGCACAGATTTCAATGAGGTTTAGGAAAATCCGTGTTTGAATGTAGCTAATAGCTGCTGCGGTCAGTATTTCAGTGTGACACCACCTGCAGCCAAGAACAGCTTAGAAGAGCTGTTTCACAGTGGTTAAGTGGTGATACACAGGAAGTTAGTGCATGCCTCTCTTGCAGGTGACAGTACCTGGGCTTTCAACCCATGTTTGGGGTGCCGGGGTTGTCAAGTGATTGATTCAAACTGAGGCAGAAATTTGGATGAGGCAGACAGAACTGTGAGGGAGATGAACAGTATAATCTGATTCTCTGAATTATCACCATAAAGTTTTTGTGGACTGAACACATCTTATAGTATGTCCTGGACTGGTTATTTGGCTTGTGTTACGTAGCAGACTGTAGTTCTCCCGTGTCTGGGGTTTGCTGAAGGTTATGAACGTGCCTTGGTGATGGCATTGACTCTGCTATTCCAGACAGGCCTGCTAGCCTGAAACAAAGCTGTGACATGGCCTCAGAGCAAACTTTACATGCTTTAGTTGAACAGCAGTCATAGCAGTAAATGTGCAGGAAAACCCATAGCTTGAAGGAAGGGAATCTGTGCTTTGATGTTAAATCTGTGCTTTGATGCATTAAAATGGAAAACTAATGATGTGCAGTGGTTTTCTCATGCTTTGCTTTAAGGGCATGTGTGTATTATCTTGATAAGTATGGTATTTATTAATGCTGTATTTGTGTAATTGCAATTCTTCCTTTTTTTCCACAAAAGCAGCTGGAAGCCATTTGTGTCCAAGTTCAGCCAGGACAGATGAAGGAAACTGAAAGGCCAATGACATCATTGGCACCAATCCAGTCCAAAACTCTAACGCTGAGTCAGCCAGTTGGTAGGAATTCTAGCATACCAGGACTTGGCATTATTAATCCCCAGATAATTAGGATACAGCCTGTTTCAGGAACTGAGCAGCAGCAGCTATTCCTGCAAAGTTCTTCTGAGTCTCCGGTTCAGTTGCTTATGCAGAGGCCTTTACCAACTCATGGGTCTGTGAACAAGATTCCCCCACTGAAGATGGTGAACGGACAGAGGGCTACTCGTGCCACAGCATCAGCTTCAAGGTCTCAAAATGCTACCATGGCTGCAGCCAGTTCAGCAAGTACACCATGCCTTGAAAAAAAGCAAAAGGATGACAAGTTAAAGAAATCGTTGAAGGTGAAAACTCGTTCTGGACGGATTTCACGCCCTCCCAAATACAAAGCTAAAGATTACAAATTCATTAAAATGGAGGACTTGGCTGATGGTCATCAGTCTGATTCTGATGACTACTCTGAGCTGAGTATAGAAGATGATGAAGAAGGAAAGGTGAAGGGAAAGGATGCATTATTCAGTTCTTCAAACTATAATCTGAAACCCAAAATGTTTAAATGTCAGACTTGTGAAAAATCTTACATAGGAAAAGGAGGATTAGCAAGACATTATAAACTTAACCCAGACCATGGACAGCTGGAGTCTTCACCTCAGAAAATACCTCTAAATAAGCCTAATGGAAGTGTATTTGTGGAAGAGGGAATGATGCATCCAGCACATTTGGATTCAATTGCTGTCACTTTAAGTCAGGAAAAAGCACTACTTACCAATCTGGAAGAAACTGTTGATTCAAAGGCTAGAGAACAGGTAAAGTGTTACTTAGAGAAACTGTCGGTTCTTTCATTCAAAGTAGAATGGCAGTTCTGTTGCTGCACGGTCTTGTACTGCTCAGAAATATCCACTGATAGACTACATTAGGCAAATTTCCCGTTGAAGTAAAAATCAAATTGTCTCTTGCAATACTGCAGCAATAGTACTCTTGCACAGACACATATAACTAAATGCTCACTGAGTGTTCATTTGTTACTGGGTTTCTGACATACAGTTTTCACCTTGTCTGCATAAATGACATTCTTCTCTGCATTTGGATAAGAACACTGTTGTTCAGTTACAGCCTTTAGCATGACAGCAACACATCATCTGCTCTCTCTTTTTCTGTTGCTGAAATAATGTCATCGCAGAAAAATCTCTTATTTGGAACACAACAGTGAACTGCAGCTTTTCCTAGAGCAGGTTTTCAAAGTGGGGCTTTGAAACCCTGCACACCCAATACTGGTGAGAGTTGAGTCTCTGGGTTGGAAGCTGCCTCAGCTGCAAATTTTTTCCTGTGATGTTTTAAGCTGATCAAAGCAAAGTTTCTCTTTTAATATTAAAATGACTCACAACATTTTGCAGCAAGTTGATGCAGCTGCTGGCTAGGAAAAGGTACTCGTTTAGATGTAGGAGTGTCATATTTATTACTTGTGTTTTTAATTGTGAAGTTGTTCTCAGGAAAGTGAAAATTTACAGCTTAAGGTGCCAGTGCAGCAAAGAAACCTTCCCTCACCATCTACACTCGCTTATCATCTCTGGAAAAAGAGAACTGCAGAATACTGAAGTCTGCTCTGAGTTATTGTACAGTTGTTTGATACAGACAGGAAGCCAATCAAGATCCCCATGCTCAACCCCTAGTCTTGTGTCAAATTTAGAACTAATTTAGTAATTTAATCCCTGGATAGAACTGACATAAATCTGCCATTTTTAGAGCTTTGCTAATCAGTATAATAGTAGGGAGCTACTGAATGTTGGGATGCAAATGTACAGATTATGGAAAGAAGCCTGATGTACCTCAGTACTATTATCAACTCATTTCTTAAAAGATGCTAGAACATTCTTAGAAATTCTGGCTTGGAAGGGAAGACGTTTAAGTAAGGAATCACTTCTATGAACAGTTAAAAAGTTTTGTACTGAAATAATGATGATAACTGAAAGTACCTTTTCTGTTTTTTAAGTTTCTGTGTGATTTTCTAACAGAAGCTACTTCCTAGCTGTGTTCCTAGGAAAGACTGGATTTTGAAATGTGGAAACTGGGCAGTACATTTTGATATTTAATTACTGGGCTTGTTACTCTTCATGGTGCCAGAGTTTTTGTTTTTTGTATAAAGTCTTCAAGCTTTGACATGGTTACAATGAAACCCAAGTTATTGAGTATGTTTTACTGTTAATTATGTTTCATTTCTACAACCACTTTATCTAAAGAGGATATAATTTACTTCAAAAATATTAAATGTATTTAACCCACTTAAAACAGCTTTTTCATTATGTTTATTTAATCTCTTTATTTTGTATGACTTCTTGTGGTTCAAAAATGCTAACTTTGCAAATAATGGCATATATGTGATGCAGAAGTAGCAGTCTTACTAATGTGTTGGATTTATTCCACAACTGTCTTTGCAAGTTATGCTTGTATCCAGCTTTGCATTTTTTTAATAGGCTATTATTGTTTGCATAGATGGCCAACCTAATTATAAAATTGTCTTACTCAAAACTGTTTAAAATGGTGAATAAATACTTTTTCTTTTAATTAAGGCTTCAGAGTCTGAGGAAAGCAGATACTTGATGGCAGAACAACCAAATGAAACCAGTTCAGGACACCGGGGACCCGTAACACCAAAAGGACCTGGGAGACCCAGACGACCAAAGAGACGTGGTCGACCCAGGATGGGTGGAAGATCCAGGTGTTCTGGAAGGCTTAGCAGACCTGGTCAGTCCCCTTCAAAGTCACTTAGTAGTGTGTCAGCAGAACACAATGTATTCAGAAGAAAAGCTAGGTTAAAAGAGGTATGGTTCTCTTCTGCAATTACTTCACAAGTATTTTTCTCCTGCCCTATTTTTTTCCCCCTTTTTTAATCACTTATTTTCAATGAATCATTTTCAAAATTTTTTTTTTTTACATCCTTATGTATGGACAAGATGAAAGCCCAAGATGGCTTCTAAGAAGAAAACATTAAGTTGTCATTTAAGAAAAAAATACTTCCAACAGAACTGGAAAAAGGGAAAATGGGAACTCAGTCTGGAAAGGGACTTTTGACATGTAGATATGTTCCTGCTATCCTTGTTCTGGAGAAGGAAAGTTAATAGCTGCTACTACTAAGTATCTTCTCCAGCACAGTAAAAGAAATAACAATTAAAAAAACCCAAAAAACCAAAACAAACACACAAAGAAGGTCTTGGGGGAGGATAGAATGGGAATTAAAATGCAACTAACACAACTTGTTGTTTTCTGTGTGTTGTAGATCCTTTATGGCTACTAAAGCTACTCAGGTTGCTGTTTTATGAATTGGCCACATTTTTGGGACTGAGTTTTGTCTGCACATGAGTAGTAACTGTTCTGAGGTTTTCGAACTTACCCCATTTTGGAGTTAGTTTGCATCTATTCTTAAAACTGCCTAAACATACAGCATATCTTTCAAAAAAAAAGTAGTGATATTTTATGTTCTGAAAATGGGGTGCATAACGTGTGGGCTGCTTTTTCCCTAATAATCTCATTCTGGCTTCTGACAGCTAATACAACAGTGTGATAATGAAGACTTAATGGAGCTGGCTCTCCCACGTCTTACAAAGCTTGTTACGGTGTATGAATTTCTGTTGATGAAGGTGAGTTATTATGTAAAAATATTAAATTATTTTAGGGATATTTCCGTTAGTATACATAAAAAGATTCCTTTAGAGACATAATTGAATTTCCTAAATTAGTATTGTGTGGCACATAGATGTTCCACACATCACTTGAGTCTTACACAGGCAAAACTCTCTTAGGTCTCAGCTCAAAGCCTTGCTTTTTGCTGCCTGGTTCAGTGGCATTCTGAATATTCCATAGTCTTTTTACTTACATGTTTCTGTTTTAAAATGTTGAACATAACAAAATGGACAGATCTTAATTTCATCTTTTTTTTAAGTATAGGGAGGGAGAAACAAGCCCTTTTTAATTCCCTTCTTATTCCTAGGTTGAAAAAGGATATCCAGCCAAAGCTTACTTTCCAGATGTGTATAGGGAATTTGAAGACTTGCATAACATGGTAAAGAAAATGGCTTATGATCACCTCAGTAATTCTGATTCTGTGAGTTGCCAGCAGCCTGTTGAAATAAAAGATGCTAAGGTAATAAAGCACTCTGTTTGTTTGGAACTATGATTGGTTTGCTTGCTTGCTTGATTTTATTTTTGCCTTGCATTGTTAATTTTCTCTGATAAGCTTTCTTTTGCAGGTAAATTTATTTGAAGACAACATGATTTTTGATTAGCAAAAATAGACATTATTGTAAAAAGTCCAACAATTTACCAAGTAGAAAAAGAAATCCATAATAAAACTACAATTCTAGTTTATGTCAGTGGATACAACTAGAAAGATTAAAACAATTCTAGTAGTGCTGATACCTGCCTTGTATATCTGGGGTAGTATGAAGCTGCATGTTACTGCAAGGTGTATTTAGCATTAACTGCTAATAAAAGTACATCCTGATGTTTGATCAGGAAGGAGAGGAGAGTCTATATTTACGAATGACCTTGATTTAAAAGGGATAAGTAGTTTCATTGCAAAATGAGGGCAAACTGAATGCATCCATACAGTTCACAGTGATACTAACAAATGTGAAAGGTAGTGACTACATTAATAAAACTGCAAACTATTATCTCAGTGACTCCAGATTCATTGTTTATGGAGCTGTATCTAGAAAGACGGATGGAACCTCTTTCTTGCTTCTCTTCTGTGTTCATGTGCATTCTTAATATAGAATGATGCTCTTTAAAAAGGAAAAACAAGACCAAACCAAACCCCAAAACAACCTAGCCTTGAGAAGCTGGATAGTGGCACACCTATGTAGGGATGAAGCACAGGAATGGAACGTGAGGAGGGGGGAAACTCCTTAACTACGCAGAGATACTCTAAACAGGAAGACTTAAATGTTTTTTATATGATGGAGAGCCTCAATTATCTTTACTAAACTCTGCTCTAAGTAACCGTCTCTGGATTCTAGATATAACCATAATTCTTTCAAGTTTGCCTGTGAACAGTCACCTTCAAATGAAGATCATGTGTCAGTGTGAAGGCTAGTAGAAAATGTGGGAGTCTAAATACTTGATTTGAGCTGAGGTGATTGTCAGGCTAGACATGGTGTAATTCTAGTTCAGTTTTAAGAAAACTAATCTGTATTTCAGCATTTATGTATTCAGATCTGAGAGGCTAACTTTTACTTTTTTCCCTGTATCTGTTTTTAAAGGTTGCTGAATCTCTAGGAATCACAGAAATACTCAGTGGAGAACAGAAGATGCAAGGTGCAGGCTCTTGCTCACAACGTGTAATTGAAATGGTTAGTGAGCAAGTGCCTGTGGATGTTCTGGGACAAAAACGGTTAGCTGAGGTATGAAATACCTTTGTGAAAATTAACAATGAAACTAAGGCAAATTAAAACTTATTAAAACACATAATTATTCCTTACAAAATCATGCTAGTATTCTCTGAGTCATGTGAAAGTAAGGCTTCCGTGGTGTTCAGAAATACTGAAAGTACTCTCTGCTGTGGTATCATAGCAGGGCATATGAACTAGCACACTAAGTATGTGCTTTGGGAAGACACTTGGTAGCATTCAGGATAGAATATCAAAGACTTACAGGTCATGGTACAGGGAAAAAAGAACTTCGTTGAGGTGCTGGTAACTGGGGGCTTCACAGATGCCAACCTGTGTTAGAGGAAATGGCCTAACCTACAGGAGGCTCAGACATTGGAGAAGTGATTGCTGTGCTAATTGGTGGTGAATAGAGGGGCAAGAAAACAGCTTCTTTCTCCCTGACAAGTCAGTTGACAAGCTTCAGTCTGTTTACAGCTGTAGCAGAGAGCTATGTTTCCTCCCCCAGAGTTTTGGCAAAGTGTAAGGGCTGTGTTTAAATCCTTACCTTTTAGAAGACCTTTAGTGTAAATCCTGTTTTCAAGGATCATCAGTTCACTGCCATGGTGTTTCCACAATTATCTTTTCCAATATTTCCAACTGTTATAGGGGCAGCAGTTAATCATCTCTTGTATTGACAGAGCTCAGGGGAAGAACTGTTGCCACCAGCCAAAAGGACCAAGTTAGAAGACGTAACAGCGATTGTGAACAGTGCTTATGCCAGTCAAGATGAAGTGAAAGAAAAGAGTGGAAATTTGTGTACACTGTTTGAAAAAGATGGTAACCTTCAGATTTTCCAGTTCTCTTCTGTTCATGGAGGAGCTGAACAAATCTTTTTTCTTCAAGCTACTGTGGTTTTCATATTAAAGTTTCATTTCTTGACTTGCTTCCCAGGTCCTTCAAAAGCAACTGTTTACCTGGAAATGCCTCATGAGGAGGGAAAAGTTATAGATGATGCAGACAGCAGAAGCTCAATTCTGGATGCATGATAATCCAGTTATTGATGCTACTTAGGAGCATAGTACTGTCCTCTGGTGTGTGCTTCCTGTCTGTCCTATCCCTCAGAGTGCATGACCATTGTGTCAGCTGTGGGAGAGCAGAGGAGGAGGAAGCAGAGTGCACGTCCTTCCTCTTGGTCCCAGCCAGCTACAATAGCAGAATTCTCAGAGCTTTGTGGATTTTGGGGGAAATGGAGAGCTGGTGTAGGCTGTCCTGTATCCATCACTGGAATACATCTGGTATTGGAATTGAGGCACCATTTTGCACCAGTCTTCAGGTGGTTGCTTTTCTTTTTATTCCTTCTTTATCTTTCATCCTGCTGCCCTTCAGATTAGCAGGGTAACAGTGAAAGGAAAGTAAATCTCTAGTAAGATACATCTATCAGTACTGTCCTCTTTGTAAATGCCTTGTTTTGGCATTGCTTTAAGCGGCTTTGCTTTTGCCCTTTGCATGTCTTTCAGTCAATGGTTATTTTTGTTTCCCTCCATTAGATTTTCTTTCTCTGAAAGGCTCTCTGCATGACCATGCTTACTTCTTGCTGCACTATGATTTTCTTCTGGGCTATAAGTTTTTAAAATTATGTTTTGCTTGCGCCTGCTATTAGGGTGTTTGCTAGTCTACAGTGCAAAAAGTTAAAAATAATCCTTTCTGCGGTGTTAGGTCTCCTTTGTTGTGCAGTGATATCTTTCATAACAAAAAAAAACCCAAAACCAAACCAACCTACTTGTTCCTTTTGACCTTTAATAATAAAGACTGACAGCTGATACTACTGCAGCTTAGTAGTTACTGTTCAGCTACCTTCAGGGTTTGGGACCCTGGTCAGGTCCAGGTCAAGTAACTGGTAGAACACTGCACTTCCTGTGGTTTTTACCTTTTCTGGCATAGAAGAAAAGTGCCTCTGTGGCTCTTAGCACATTAATATGTAGTAACCTGATGACGTGTCTGAGTCCAGGATGAGCTTGATTAGGAATAGAAATTTAGACAGAAGTTTAAATGCTTCCATCAACTTACTAATGGTGATGAGAATGAGCAGCTGACAAGTTTGTGCCTGGTAAAGTCTTTATCTTTTAATGTTACTGGCTGCATGATGGAAGGAAATGGAGTTTGACTTTCAGCCCAGGTTGTTTCCAGGATTAGCAGAAAAATGCTGCCTCTTAATGTAAGGTCTCTTAATATAGAAATATTTGATAAAATATCACTATTCAAAAATTCCCTAGATATTTTTATACTGACTTTCTCATTGGGAAGTTCTGTGAGACTCTTGTAAGGTGCTTCAGGTTTGCTAATTTGGCGGAAAGAAAGCAGGGAAGTAGTCTAGCTTTTCCTCCAAAATTATTGCTGAAAAATAATTTTTTTGGCATGCAGTATTAGATTGCCCAACAAAATAATATTTCTTTTCCCTTTTCAGGTTTTAATCCATTAAATGGAGAAATCCTGCTTTCAGAAGATAGGCATATCACTTGCTGCACAACCGGAAGTACATTACAGGCAGCAGAGGAGCAGCATAATTCAGCTGCTGATTCAGGAGTTAGAATCTATGATGAAAATTCAGGTACCTTCTCCCAAACTGTGGAAATGAGGATAGAGTATCCCCAGCCTGTAAGCATACAGGGACCAGATCTGGCAGGTGAAGCATCTCTGGTGCACACTGAAGTCGTGCTGCCTGTTGAAGCAGGTGGCTCAGCTGGGCTGGTTCAGGAGCACTTTGTGAGCGGGAATGCGGCGGGGGGACCGGCAGCTCCTGACCTCCACAGCTCCGTGTCAGAGCAGGCAGTGGCCAGTCAGAGCACTGGCTTACCAACGAGTGAAGAAAATGGTCACAATCCAAAATATCAGGAACTGCAAGAAGAAAACCCTAATTTTGCAATTAAAGAACGTTCTGAGCAACTTCATAATGCTGATATGACTGATGAGATACAGGAACTTGAAAAAGTTTTTTCAACAAATGTTGTGCCAATAAACTACCCCCACAGTGCTCAGGCTGAGTCGCACCAGAACGCTGTCCAGAAAGCCTCCCTGTCCACCCATGGGAACCAGGAAAGTGATTTTAAAAACGAGAGTGAATATTCTTGTGGGACAGAGGAAGCACACGAGCTGGCAAATACAGTTACTGTAGATGGAACTGTAGCTTTTGAGATTTCTGATGAGAGCCATGATTTTTTGTCTCAGGGACACGAACAGATTTTTATTCAGACTTCAGATGGGCTTATCTTGTCTCATCCAGACACTGCTGTTTTGTCTCAGGCAGAAGGCATCGTTATTGTGACTGATTCCAATGGTACTACAATGCACATCCGCACACCCGAAGGGATACCTTTGGAAACAGTGGAAGCACTACTGGCAATGGAAGCAGGTGGCCAAAGTGAAGATATTTTGCTCTCGCAAAGTGAATTGGAGCCATAAATTAGAAAACCCTATAAGCTTTCTTCTGGAAAAGACTGATTATAAAATGTATATTTTTCTAATGTGAATACTGAGATAACTGAAATTTAACTTATTTGTAAACTGTTTCTATACCCTGTACTTTTTATAACTTATGTTTATATAAATCTAGCAGCATTGCAACCAAAAATTCTAGAATTAACCTTGTTCTATTTGCTTTATATGTTGGGGATGGGTGAAAAGTGGAAATCTTGTCAATCCTAAAACTTGCACTGTTCCCTTTTGTTACATAATTCCGTTTCTTTCTAGCCATCTAAAAATACAGTAAGTTGTACTGCTGTTCAGCAGTGATGTGCTGTGTACTGGCAAGCTGTATATGGGTAAAATAAAAGCTATATTAAAAATGTGCATTTTCTGTGCCACTGAGATTACAAAACACTGTTATTGCACTTTTTAAAAGCTATCTTGAATATTCATTACCATCTAGACTTGATGCACATACATCTGCCTGGAAAAATGGACCGTTTTAAGTATAATCCACACTTGTGCATTCCGGGAACAATGTGACAGCCTCGCTGATCCTTACTGAAATAAGCATTCACTGAGTTAGAGACAAAAATAGCCTCAAACATGATCTGATTTGTACTGAACAGTTGGAAATGTATTTAAGTTGCTTGTCTAATGTTCAGCCACACCTTTAAAAACTGCTGTTATGTAGACATAAATGGGAAGGTGCATAAGTAGTGATCTAATTTACCTTAATGAGGTACCAAATTGTTTTTTTGCTTTAGTCTTTCCTGGCCTATTTTTGTTAGACTGGTATTATGCTTTTCTTTCAGATGATGCATCCTTTATGAATTCTACACTTTGACCTTCCTTGTAACTCCACGCTACCTTGTACTGTTTAATCATAATACAAAGGGACTGTTTCTCTAGGCAGGGAGAGAACTTGGCAAATTACTTGAATTTTTGTCATACTTTCAATACGATCCTTGGATCATATTGTATTTTTGTGGAGACCTACCAGCATTGTGTCTGAGGCACTGGCTTTCTTTCAAGAAGTTTAGCAGGTGAAAAAGAACAGCATTAAATGAGCAGACATTACTGAAAAGTGGTAACATATCCTTAAGATGTGTGTGTCACCTCATGCTGAATAGATGCAACTACTGGGATAATCAGGCAAATCTGCCAAGGACAAGAGAATTGTTCTTAAATTGAGTATGAACACTGATTTTTTTCATGGTATTGTTACTGAAGAAAAACACTAAAATTGAATCTAAACAAAAGAGAAGACAATTTACAGATTAAATAAACTGCTCTACTTATGTCCCTTTAAATGTAGTTGAATTAGGCTTTTTTGTTTGGTGGGTTTTTTCTTGGTTGCCTAAGTAGGAGATGAGTTTGATTACCAAAAATGCTACATTTTATGAGTCGTTGTGAAAGATACTGTACGTTAATGAGTTATCAATGTGTTACTATCTGTTCTGGGATTTTTTCCCTCTTTTTTTAGGAGGTGGTAATTGCCAGAGGATACAGACCTACCTTGTAAGTGAAGTTAGTATACAAAGCAAAGTTCTGCTGGTCTTACAGTCTTTGATTGCAGTGAGCAATTCTTTATGATACTCTCTTGTACTGACTGTCTAATAATGGTATCTGAGGGCTACAACTATAACAATCAAGTGCTTCAAGCCAGAAGGACAAAACATCTCTGCAATGATTTTGCAGTAATCTTCCAATGTCCAACAACAAGTCAATAAGCAAGAGGGTCTGTGAATATGAAGACCCCTTTCTGAAAAGCTTCTTTCCTGTTAAGAAATGAGAACAAACCACAATTTCCTCCTGTGCAGAAAATGAAAATTTGCTTCAATTTTGCCTTCCCTATCAATTTGTACATGCTGGGAAATACAATACACCTACTCTCATCTTAAAAGAACAGTTCTATATGTGAAGCAATCTTTTCTCCTTGGAAAATATTTTTGAAGTACGGAGATGTTTCCATAGTGACACAGGTCTGGCCCAACTCAGATGAATTAAGGTGGCTGCTAAACTAGGTGGAACACTTCCACTAAAAAATAACAAAACCCAACAAAGCTGTTCCTAACTGTATTCTTGAGCTACTGCAGAATTTCTTTTCAGATGCTAGAACTCTGGGCAAAGAATGTAACTCTTATTATCTGCCAGAAACAACCTTACTGTTCAACAGAGCAACATTTCAAGAAAACTTTTCAATTCAGGACTGTCTGTCCTGTTACTGCAGGAAACTGATGTTATTTCCCTACTAAGCTTATGAGGTTTCAGCTTGGAGCTAATTAGGTAAGCGACCCTGCTTTTCCTATCAGTACAGAGGGACATACCTTCATACCAAAACCACTTGCCATCAGTAACTAATCCAAGGAAAAACTTCCTGAGCCCCATGACAGGGGGCAAACAATATGGGATACAGCCTTGACTAAAGAAGGTTCTGTTTTATTCAATAGATGCTTTCATGAAACATCTCTTAAAAAAACCCAGTTAAAGTTAATTAAAAGGGACAAGACCTCCTTATATAATGACTGTAGAATGCTGAGTTGTACTAAAACTTCCCTGGGTGGTGGTTCAGGCTCGGATCACTCTTTGAGGGTGATGTACCCAACAACACTAGACGCAAAACCAAACCAGAATTTACAGTTTTGTCTGCAACTGCGTTTCAAAACCACATATCAAACTATGTGGATCCTTTTGGATTCTTACTTTTGCGTTTTCCTCTCCTCCATTTAAAAAGCAAGTACAAAAACATTTGCCCTGTTAATTAATGCAAAAAAAACCCCATGAAAGATCAAGAAGTGCTGAATTTTGATGGCAAAAGGGACTGCATAGGTATTTTAGGCTGTCCAGATTTGGGAAGAAGTAACATTTTTTGCTGTAGCTTCTATATGCATTGAATCCCCCCAGATCACCAAGCAGTGCTTACCTCTTTCTGATTATAGAAGACTTAGCATCCTAACTCTAGCCTCTGTGTTGCCCTAAAATAGGTAAAAGCAACCAAACCAGACTGTCCCACACAGGAAAAGGAGTATCAGCTGAGACAAAGTAAGGAATACGAGTAGAGAAAAATATTTTTAATAAGTTTTACAAAAAAATCAACCTACTTGGTAAGCCTTGCAATTTGCCAATTCAGTTTCATGTAAGCATCACTAGAAGCCAGCCATATAACCTTTGGAATTCTAGCACTGCCTGTGTCCTGTTTCCAGCAGCATGGCTTCGAGCAGCAGTGTGCTGCTGTTCTCAATGTAAGGCTGGTACAACCACGACGATAAATACACCATCATCAGATCCTGGTCAGCAGAATGAGCAATGTCCTGTACAATTGTTTGCTTGAGTTGTAGTTCCTTCTTGTACATTTCAGAGAGCTTCAGAGAAACCTCATCTGAAATGGATTGAAAAACCAAACACATTGACCAGAACATTTCAGCAATTCTCTAAAAGCTAAATTATACTTGTAATATGTGGATCATAGAAAAACCCTACCTTACATAAGCTATTCCCCAAATTTGGCCGTTTTTTTTTTACAGCATTAATCATGTTTTTACAGTAGAATATAAAATGCTAAGCAATTTCCTTGACTTTGGGATATATTTGACACACTTCTGATTTTGACATGAGTCCCCATTTAATTATAGAATAAGTCGTGCTACTGGTTCCCAGGACCCACTGTAAAGTTATCAATTACAGCTATCCCTCAAATAACCGAAATTTGATTTTAAAATTTAGTAATGCTATCCTGCAATACAAGCTTCACATTTTAGAGTCCCTCTTGATTTTAGCTAATCTAAAGGACGCTCTCCCATACTGTGATGCACTTCAGCAGTGCATGATCACCAATGAATATCACCAATAGTGAAAAACAACAGTAAAAATCCCCAACAGCTCAAAACTGAAGCATTTATTGTAAAAACTGTTACTAGTTATATTAGTAATACTGTTAGGAGGGTACAAATGCATCTGTAATCTTTCACTGTTTGACTTCTTAAAAAATAACCGCACAAAGTATTTTTAAAGAGAGACTGATCTTGTGTTTCTAACTTGGCCTGAACTATCACTGCCTTCAGAAGGATTTAGTCTTTCATGGAGTAGACAGCATCACTAAATGATTCAGTCACAATGGGTGTTTTGACAAGGGTTGTCTTTGTCATTCTTATTCTTTTAAGCTGGCAGAAACTAATACATAAGATTCCTGCTAAACTGTGGTAGTGAAGTATGAAGCAGGGCTTCAGAGGTATGATTTTCACTTCACAAAGAAGGCAGTTGTCTTGCATGCAATCAGGCTTCTCTTGAATTCAGACAGTTTTAAAACTGGGATAATACCAGCAGGGAGGCAGTACCTTTTGCCATCAAATGAATGCTGAAAGAATTAATATTAACAGTAGACAGTAACATTTCTTTACTTGTCTTGACTGACACTGAGATCAGAGGTATTTTTCTTTGGCTGCTTGAGAATTAACTGAGGTATAGCTTGCTCTTTGCATTCAAGGATTTAATCTCAAGTCAAATAACAAGTCAAGTAGTTAAGCCTGCAGCTTAGCACCAGCAAGTTGCAAATACGTCTCTGCCTGCAGAGGATGTGGCTGTTGCAGCTTGGACACTGTAAACTGCTGACAAATTTAGTTCTATGCTGTAATTGTTGCATGTCAGACAATGCTTGGCAGTCATCAGCAGCAACCCTAAACCAAGTGGTGCATTCATGTGTTTATTGATTAGTCAGTTGTAAAGGAGATAGCACTCTCTCCATCTCAGGCAAGACATCCAGACAAGAGGGCTTATTTTTCGGTCATAAATTAGATGACATGGATGACACAATGGAATTAGCTAAGATAATCAATATTTTACTTACAGAAGTACGGTGTGGGCCACGTATGAAAGAAGGGTGCCGTGCAATTCCCAGCTCCATGGTGGAATGTTTCCAAGTCACAGATTGCTTTAGTAGTCGAAGTAAGCTTTTCCATTTTCAGTTGTATTTTTGTCTGAAAATTATGAACATGGAACGTTAATGACTATCTCAGGAACATTAGGCTACTGTAATCTTAAACATTTTTTAAAAACACACTATTTATGAAGGCTATTTAGTATTCATGTTTCTAACTCACATTTTTTAACTCCAGACAGGAATCAAAGCTGGAATCTATATAAAGATTTAATATGAGATACCCTGAAATTCTGAACACTGCAGATATGGCTCTGATTTTGCACATTCTTTTGTTTCCCTCACGTAGAAATATATTAAAGCCCTCTCATTTTTTCACCTCCCTAGTTTTTCCTGTAACAATTTAGCACTGGGGAAAAACATCACACAGGTGTAGCACAAGCCCTATCATGTTTTCTTACATTACCACACCAAGATGACTTTCATTTCAAAAGATCAGCAGCAGGTGAGAAAAGCAGCTCAAGCTACTACTGACAAAATATCTAGGCTGATCTAACAGCTTGATTCAAAACACAGTTCATTCTATCCACTTCCTTCATGCTCACCTTACTTTGCGCATTTGGGTATGATTATTTACACCAAAATGAAGCTTGCAGGCACTATTTTTAAGTCAAGCAGCTAAACCACAGATACACTTATGAACCTGTAAGCTCACATAAACTCCTAAGGCATGAAAAATAAATTGGGCCATAGTAGCTATGTTTAGTATCCAGTCTAACACTGGCTGCTTAGACTCCTGTTACTCAGGAAGAGTAAAAAATTTCATCAATGCATTTATAGTCTGAATACAAAAGTACCTCAAGGAAAGAAAAAAAAACCACCCCATTTTCCCTGTAGAACAAAATCTGAGGAAAATCTAGACAGTTTCCTACTTTTTCTAAATACTGGAGGACTGTATCCTGTCTACATAAAAAAATAGATCTACTGTCCTTTTAATGGGCTTTCACTTTGGCAAAAGGCTATGAAAGTTATTTTTAGTAAGAATTTTAAATTACAGTATCAGGCAGAAAAGTTTTGCTTCCTGTCAAACTGACAGGTGACATTAATTCCTAGCAAGGTATCCAAAAAAAAGCTGGGTTGCATAATAATTATCTTACTCCACTCCCTAGAGAAGGAGATCTGCACAGCAAATGCAGGTAGGCAGGCTAAAAATATGACTGCATTATGTCTGATCAAAGACAGCTGCAAGGATATGATGGCAGGTAAAGCACTGCTTTATGCTTTGCTGTTTCTTTTGTTCTAAACAGAGGGAATATCCAGGATGAGAAAACAGAAAACAGGTACAGCTTTGGAATGCATTCTTTCTATGGTTTGTTTCCAGAGCACTTTGTAAAGGGGGGAGTAGAACTATAAGCGGACAGCAGATGTAAAACCAACTTTCAAATTTACCAATCAATCAAATAAATGGTGCACTCTGGATTTATAGTCATTGAGGTTTGACGCCAAAGAACTATAAATGAAAATCCCAATCTTCTGTCTACAGTAAATACTTCAGGACATTTCCTTGTTACTTGAGAATAGTTGGAATTGATTCATATTGACTAAGTCTGAAAAACGACTATTACCATATGCTTTAAGGTCTCAAGTAATTCTGCACAGCAATTGTCCAGTTCTTCATTGTATTTTGGGGTTGGCTTTTCAGGTTCTGTGGCATTGTTATCGCATGCTATCTCCAGTTTGTTGTCTTGAAATCTAAAATAGAAACGTAAGGTAGTGTAAACAACTGCATATAGGTTTACTTGAGCAGCACAGATTTTAAATCCTTGTGGTCTGATCCTACAAAATCTCTCTCTCACAGCCTGTTCATGAGAATTAAATACAAGTACATAAAAATAGCACAAAGCATAGCTGGCAATGTGAGCAAATGGGGCTAGTACCATAATCTTCAGAGAAAAACAGAACTACGCTACCTTAGAACATGCGCTTGAAAAAATATCTGCAGGTGTTAAGACAACATTTTTTCCCTCTTTACTTTGCTCCTGTGCTGGAGGTTGTTCTCTCATAATGGACAAGGTATGCCCAGGCTTCAGCTGGTCCACAGGACAAGCTGGTGCCTCACCACAAACTCACCTTTGTGCACAATTTACGCCAAGACATCTGTGACACCAGAGCAGCCAAGGTACAGACACCTGCCCTGTCTGGCAGACTTTCCCACACCAGCTGTAAACTTAGATGGAGGAGAGAAAGCTGCTAGAGAGCAAAAGCAACATCTAGCACCATTACAGCAAAATATTCCTCAGCTTGTACCTGTCAGAACCCTGTCAGACAAACCCTCTTGAGCTGTCAGGACTCTGGAGAAGCTGCTCAAAGCCCTGTTAATTAAGGTTTTTTCATGACAGCCTGAAAATAAAAGCTCTACCAAAGCGGAGGTTTCTTCAGTTTTTTGGTGTTTTGTTTTGGTTTGGGGTTTTTTTATGGTGGTTGTGGTGTGGTATTTTTGTTTGTTCTTTGCTGGTTTTCTTTTAAATCAGTGTTAAAACTTTTTTTGTCTGTACAAATCAGTGACTCTTCCTTAAAATATTCTGAACTTTTGACTTGAGTAAAACTTGGTAATACTCGCCTCACTGTAAAATGTGTGAGAGAATAAGGGAACTCACGTAGGCTGAGGTTTATCAAATTAGATTTTAACTTGGTACATTATATAAGGATTTAAAATACATTAAATATGTTTGACAATGTAAAATAGACATCTCGCATTTCTTGCAAATATCATTACTATATAAGACATTACTTGAATGTAAAGTTTATGTAACTGAAAAATGCAACTGCTGAGTTTGATCTAAGAGCTAGCTTACCCACTGTGACATGTTATTTCCCCATCTCCAAAAAGAACTTTCTAGTGAAGAAAGCAGATTAATCTCTCAATAAAAGCAATCTTTATGCTATCTTTACTCGTATTAGCATACTTACTGCTCACTGATCCTCATGTTGACTATTTTGTTTGCCGTAGTAAATCCATTATCATTCAGTCTCTCCCATTTCATCATTAAATTATGCCAGTCTGCTGCATTATCTTTAATTTTTCTTGCACTGACAGATAAAACAGGCCTTCTTGGAGTACTATCAGGAGGACTTTTTGCTGTATGAGAAAATAAAGATATTGAAGCCATTTAAAGCATACAGAAACAAATCAGTGTCCGGAAGCTATTTGTGTGAAGGATTTCCTTGCTTTACTGGTGAATATTGATTAAAGTAAAATAGAATTTACATTAACTGTCTTTGGTCATGAAATCTAATTCCTCATCTATTGCTATTTACAAGAAAACCGTGTTAATAAACAAATGCAAGCACATCCTGAGATGTGATGTTGCAGCATGGACAGGAGTGGCTTTGTAGTGCTGGCAGATCTAGCAGTCTTCTGACATCAAATGACAGTCAGATGCTTGTGCAGTGTATGACAGAAAGAAATCATGGCAGCAATTACTGTGCATGCATGCAGTGCTCATGCCATGAATTTCAGAATTAATTCACAGCTATGGGTGAGCTCTAAGAGTTTGGGGGAAGGCTGGGTCCCGCTGAAGGCTGTGGGTGCTTTACTGCTGAGCACAAAGCCTTTGTTTCATGGTGTCTCTTTGGAGGCCAGACAGCTGTAGGAACCCGCTGCACATCCTCTGATCACACAAAGCAGCCCCACCTTTGCACCTCAGACCCTGCCCTGGCAGCTAAAGCAGGGATCAAAGCCAAGCCAAATGCCCTGCCTGAATGTTTGCCGGCTTCAACTCTTATCCATAGAGATGCCTGAAAAGAGTTCGTCACATCAGAAGATGTAAAGTCCACACAGAATCGTAGAACGGGTCAGGTTGGGAGGGACCACAGTGGGTCACCTGGTCCAACCTTCCTGCTCAAGCAGGGCCATCCCAGAGCACATCGCACAGGATTGCGTCCAGATGGCTGTCGCGTATCTCCAGTGAAGGAGACTCCACAACCTCTCTGGCCAATCTGTTTCAAGGCTCGGTCACTGTACAGTAAAGAAGTTCTTCCTCATGTTCAGGGAGGACTTTCTGCGCATCAGTTTCTGCCCGCTGTCTCTTGACGTGTTGGTTGGCACCACCGAGAAGAGCCTGGCTCAATTCTCTTGACACCCACCCTTTAGATATTTATACACAGGGATGTGGTAACACACATGGGGAGGCACGGGGGGCCCCCGCTCCACCCGGGGCATGAGCGAGGTTCTGGACACAGTGCACACCAGGGTGAGACAGTGGCAGCCCGGCAGCCTGGCAGGACACCACAGGCACATTAAACCTCGTTAGTTTGCTGAGAAAACGCGGGGACCCGGCCTCTAGCTGTTTCCCACCA
>VZRQ01009889.1:312898-362480 GCA_013397975.1 Machaerirhynchus nigripectus
CCCCCCCCAAACCAACAAAACCGAAACGAAACCCCACACAAAACTCTTCAGATTCTTGCAAAAACCTGCCAGGTCCTATAGAGTTACTCATCTGTTTTGATAGGTTATATTTAGAGATTTGGTTTATCTGCTTATCTGAGCTTCTCTTTTGGCTGCAGTGAGAATGGGGGCATTAAGAAATTAAATATGGTTGCCCTTTTTGAGAGTGGATCAGCATTAACCTAATGAGGCATCTCTAATCTGTGCATTTAAGAGCTCGTTCTGAACCATGGTGCTGAAGCAGTCTGGATTCTTGATCATGGTTATCCCTTTAGGATCAGTCTCAATAGCTGAGTATGTTGATTCTGTGCCACCTGTCACCAGCCACATTCCAGGGGAAATCTCAGCCTTCCTAGCAATAAAAAAGAGAGAATTGGCAAATAAATCCAAAGAATGCTCACTAAAATTCCAAAAATAATTTGACTGTTTAATACTTGTTGCCATCTGAGTTAAACATTTATGTTACTAAAACTCTCTAAAACGGACTACTAATGCATTTAAATACTCCATCTTAGCTTTCTCTTAGCAAAATGGTAGTAAATATGCTATGAAGTCTCATTGAATGCTGGAGATCTTAACTTTCTTGTCATTGCATATTGGCAATAGCTTTAGTCATTTAGGCAGTTCTTTACTCACAAACTACTGGAGGCTGTTTATTATTTTAATCTCAACTTTCATGTATAGTTTTAAAGGAGCCTTTAGAAGTCTGTTTTCTTCTTATCACCATAGTGATTTATCTGGTAATTTTTCTTGATTTTTTTCTGAGCTACTGAAAGTTTGAATGAAGAAGTTAAAGATATAGGATGGCACTTCAGTGTGTGATACAGTTGGGTCTCCCAAGCTTCAGACCTGTACTGTTCATTATACATAAACATAAATTCAGAATTTTGCTAATAAAAGCCTGATACAGAGTTTGGGGGAAGTGCTTTCGTATAGATTAATTTGCAGGAAGCTTATAGTGTGTGTGTGCAAATATTTATTTTTAAAAGTTGTGAGCTTAGAACTTTTTTTTTCATAAATATTCTTTTCTTTCAATACTCTAATACAAGAATTATGGTCCTACTAACTTGATGCTAGTATTTATACTTGAAATAGTATTTATACTTCTATTTTTCTTTTGGACCGTTTCAGATGTGAATTCAAAATTGTCAAATCCTTTAACAGATACAAGTCCTAAATTGCTGACCCCATCATCAGTAGTTTCATCTGTATCATCCAGCCCTTCAGTGGAAACAGAAAAAAAAATGGTTACTTCCCCTTCAGTTACTGGTGATAAAAATGGCAGTTCTTCTTCAGTGAAAGATGATCTGGAAACTCCAACGCTATCAGAGAAAAGTTTTGATAGAGTGGGAGACTTGAGCAATGAAACCAGAAAAAGGGGCTGCTCTGTAGTAAGTGAATCACGAAGCAGGAGCAGCTCTGTGAACTCTGTGGACAGTGGCTCGAGCTTTATGATGTGTGCAGACCAACTTCCAGAAGCTCAGAGAGAAGGCCAACTTTCTTCACAACGGTTCAGCACCATCAGCTCTGAAGATTTTGATCAAGAACTCATTGTAAAGCCAATTAAGGTGAAAAAGAAAAAAAAGAAGAAACAGGGTAGGTCTAGCAGAACTTTCCCAGCCATGCTTGTTGTTAGAGTGTGTTACATAAAAGAATCTGTGTTTAGTGGACTTCATTTCTATTGTGTTGTCGTGCTTCAGAAATGATTGAGGGGTTGTGGTGGGCCATTTCTGTTTAAGATTAAAATCTCCTTTAAAACTGATAAATTCATGAAGTCTTTTTAGATCTGTGTGGGGTTTTTTTTTCATTTAACTTTGTTGTGCTGTATGTAAACATGCTTCAAGTTCTAATGGATTCATTAGTAGAAGCATACAGTGGACTCTGGGTCCGGTTTTACATTGGAATTGTGTAATATCTGTCCATCCTAATCAGAATATTTGGCAGTGTCTTTCTTAGCCATCCTTTTCAGTTTGATAAAATAGTGTGAGTACTTGATAATTTTAGTTGTTTACTATATAAAGACTTTTCCTGGCTTTATATGTATCATTTATTGTTAAAATTGAAAAAAAAATCAGTATGGTTGAAATTTAGATACAGCTTTGTTCTTCCTCCAGTTCTAAAACTATTTTAATTTCTCACTTGGCACTGGAATTTAATAGATTTTAGTAATATTATTTTTCTCCCTTTTCTTTGTGTGTGTGTGATAACAGAAAGTGGGACAAGGAAGAACCACAGCTCTCTGGAAGGCACACCAATTTATGAGCGTCAGCTTTCTGGTGACAGTCCACATTCCTTGAATGCAGACTCCTTTTCCATGACTTCCAGCATAATGAGTGGCAGCATTGATCATTTGAGTACTGGATCTCCAGATCAGGAAAGCATGTTCAGTATGGAGTCCCATAGGATCTTGCAAGAAGATAACGGTTCAGAAACTTTCAGTGTCCTACAGTCTCCGGAGTCAACAACTGTACTAGTTAATGAAGAAAATGGAGATGTGGTTGATTTACAGAAACTTCCAAACAGTGACAGTGGCATGGGTACTTCAGGTATTATAGATACTTTGGCATCTGCGTCTCCTCTGATGCTCACAGAAGACTTGACAAGCAGTGTTGATGGTGAATGTAATGGTGGTGTGGTTTCTGCAAGCAATGAATGCTGTCCTGGAAAGCTGAGCCAAGAGGAGGAGGAGCAGGATTTTCCTGCATCGTGTAAAATAGATGAAGACTTGGATAAAATGAAGCTGCAGGATACTGAAAAATCTTCTGAAGATCCAGACCTTGCAGACCAGATGTTTTTGGAATGTGACAGTATACTTGGTGTCCAGACATCCCTGACACCAAAGGAAAGTGATGAAACTGGTAGGGAAGACCAACAGCAGCTCTCTCTAATCGACAGTGCTCTGTCAGACCCTTCTGTGCTCCAGTTTGACATCTCTGACAATGTTCATTCAGATAACTGTTCCATTTCTGGGTGGAATTTTCAAAGTGCAATCAAAGCTAAATGTGGTACTAGCACTGCTGAAAGGGTAGCAGACACTCATGAAAGTAAGACTGAAAAATCTGCCTCAAGTGATGAAGAGGATATTTATGGACATGGATTACCATATTCATCCTCAGAGACCAGCATGCCTGAAGTTGGTGCTGTGCCTGGTGCACAGGATGTAGCCAAGATAAGCTTAGATGAAACAGTGCTCTTAAAATCTGATCAGGTATTTCTTTTCAGTTTAATTGAAGTACCTTTAGCCTTAAAAAGGAACAGCTTTTCAACAGAAATGTTCCTGCAATTACTGTCCTTTACATCTTTAGGAGAGCAATTTTTTTTTAATTGATTCAGGTACACAAGTAAAGTATAAAGCCAAACAAGAGTATGCGTTGTAACTCTTTAAAAAAAAAGTGATGTATCTGACTTCAGAATGGGTGATGTGTGCTTGCAAAGCAAAGAAGCTGTTCTGGCTGTTATTACTCCCAGCTCAACAAAAATGCTGTTAGAAACCCATCCATTGAGAATTGAAGAGTAAAACCCAGTCACGCTCAAAGGCTGTTCCTTGTTTGGATCTGCAGTAGTCCAAAATCTGCATGATGCTGTTCCCAAATTCAGCTGACTTCATGGATAATTAATGCTGATTATCTCACATGGCTGGCTTCTGCTTAAGGCTTATTTTACCTGTAAATACTCAGAATAAGGATTAGTCTTTGCCCCCTACCCAGCAGTAGTTAGTACTGTTTAAAATGTTGACCATTTCCTTTCTGTTATCCCTCTTTCCTTCGTCGTTATTTTGTGGGTAATCCTCATACAGACTATAGAAAAGAAGTACTAAAGTTAATTGTAAAATCTACAAAATTGCCAGAATCACTGGGACTTTTAGCAGAAGACGTAAGAAGGAGATGCAGTTCTTGTAGGCTGGGGATTTTGTTTCTTTCAGATCTGTAACAGCTTTGTATTGAGATCAACCAAATGCTCATTCATAAAGGTTGAGTTACAAGTTGATGGTGTCTTGTCTAGTAACAACTGCAGCCCAAAGTGCAGAAGATTTTAGTTTCAGGTTATGGTATTCTTACACTCTGTCATATTCAGAAAACTCCCCTAGTAATGTCTGCAGTGCTTGAGTTCACGTCATGCAAGCAATCAAAATTTAAGAGAGCAGGCTGTAAACCAGATTTTTGCAAGACATGGCTCCTGTACCATACAGAGAGTACCAGAGTTGGATATTTAGCTGTCTTTACCCTCCAGCTGTCTTGTTCCCTTTGCTCATCACTTCCTAGACAATGAATAATTTCCTGGACTACAGGCAGACTGTACATTTTTGTGTATTCCTGTTTTGGAGGTGGGTGACAGGGTGGAGGAGTTTATTTTTTTGCTGATCTGTTGTTCTAGCAGTCTCACTGTGCACATACAGCCTTAGAGAACAGTGGCAGATGTAGTTTTATTTTACACGAGGCAAATTTATTCATTGATTTAAGTACTTAAGTTTAGCTTTTTTTTAAATCAAAACGAGGGAGCTGCTGTTCTTACGCGGTTTGAAGACACCTGACACTGTTCTGACTCTACAGTTTTTAGTTTGCAGAGAGCTGGATGGGATACTCTGGCCCTGGTTATGGCATCCTGAGCCTGGTTGTCTCAGAAAAATACGTTTGGTGCCTGGACTACCGAGGCAGCCTGTACTGCAGTGCCCTTCCTGCGGCCGGGCTGCGCTGGCAGAAGTTTGAGGATGGAGTCCAGCAAGTGGCAGTTTCTCCCTCAGGTGGGTTGGCTTCTGCTGCACTTTCACCTTCTAAGTATAGAACTTGGATAGACTTGAGTATTTTCTTTGGTTTTATTTTTTGGTTGTTTGTTTTTTGGGGTTTTTTTGTATCAGTTATTATTTAATTAGGTGAAACTTGTCATTTTTATGAGATTACCGATACAGTTGAGTGCATATGTAATTTCCACATAGGCAGTTTATTGTTTGTTTGTTTGTTTCTCAAATAAATTACTTCCAGAAACTTGGTTGTTTAGGGCTTGTTTCATGTAAAAGTAGTGTGTTGGTTTGGGTTTCTTTTTGTTTGTTTGTTTTTTAAATAGTCACAATTATATGACTGGATCTTCACTACCTCTGCATCCCATGTTCTAGTTTAAGTGGCTCTCTTTCTAACAGGTTCACATTGCATTTTAGGAGGTTTTCAAATATGCATTTGCCTGATAAAAGTGAACTTCAGAAGTAGCTGTTCAGTGGTAGGCAGAGAAGTGCTCCTTGTCTGTACAAACCCTTGATTTTTGTTACAGAGCTATAGAAGTTCAAGGCTGTGAGGGTGGTGAGGCACTGAAAGAGGTTGCCCAGAGAAACTATGGATGCCCCATCCCTGGAAGTATTCAAGGCCAGGCTGGATGAGGCCCTCAGCAATCTGGTCAAGTGGGACGTGTCCCTGCCCATGGCAGGGGGTTGGAACTAGATGATCTTCACCTCCCGCCCAAACCATTCTGTGATTCACAATTTTAAAGTTCTTTTTCTCGTAAATGTAGAATTGGCTTTGTGTATGTGCGGGTTGGTTGACTTGATTTCTTTTTAAATACTGAAGAAAAAAACTTTGAAGTTTTAGTACATTTACGTATTAATTTGTTCTGGATGGTTGTGAATGAGGATTATGTTGGATTAAAAATAAGGAGGTTTTGATTATAAACTTGCGTCATTTTTGGCCTTCCAGATTGTTCGGGACTGGAGTGAAAATACGAAGTTTCTCAGCCATTTTAATCTCTTTGTCTCCTGCCTTGCCTTACTTTACTTCCCTTTCGTCTCTAAAAGCACATGTGAATCTTCCCTTCTCTCTGTAGGGGAACACTTGCTCTCTGTTTTAAGAAGAAAGAAATTCTATTTAATCTGTAGCTGAGCTTTGCTATAGCCAAAACAATTTAAGAGTACTTGTACTAGGTGAGAGTGTGGGTTCATCCAGCTCCGTATCTTACCTTTAAGAGTGGTCAACAGCAGAAATATACCGGGAATCAGCATGTGTCATGTTTGCCCTTGGTAGTTTCAGGCTGCAGTTGTTGGTGGCTCAGATTGCCTGGGCAAAATGTTGTTCCTCTGCATTTGTTATCCGTCAGTTCCAGGAATTCTCTCAGCTTTTCACTGAAGCTGTGGAAATTTCTAGCATTCACAGTTAGCCATGGGTGTATTAATGGAGGAGCATGTTAACCACAAAATGTCAGAACGGAATTAAATGCAACTTTGTGGAATCATTCAAAGGAAATTAATATGACAGTGTACTGTTCTGGTATAAGCCAGCAGTTAAATTTGGAGTTCCATTTGCTTTTCTTTTTTTAAGCTATTATCATATATGTTAGAAGTCAATTACTGTTCTGGTCTTGCTTTTAAAAAAGAAATTGTGAGGGTTTCTTCAATGGGCATTTTTGTTTGATGCTACTGGTTAGCTTTTCCCCTCCTATTAGTGTAGATGTAGGTAGGACACATCACCTGTGACTGTTGCAGTAATTGCTGAGTGCTGTTATGTTCTTTCTTTACTTCTCATACAGGGGCTCTCCTGTGGAAGATTGAACAGAAGACTAACAAAGCTTTTGCTTGTGGAAAAGTAACTATAAAAGGAAAAAGGCACTGGTATGAGGCTTTACCTCAGGCTGTATTTGTAGCTCTAAGCGATGACACCGCCTGGATTATCAGAACAAATGGAGATCTGTATCTGCAAACAGGTACCTGAATTAACTGCAGGCTCTTTGAATTATTGTGGGCTGAGATTATTAGATTTCAAGTCTGCAGAACGATCACAGTTTGCTATAAACTTTTATCCGCAGCCAGGACAGAAGGAAGCCTTTTTATCTTGAGAAACACTTGAAAACAGTTGTGACATTTTGTGTTGTTAGGAGAGTGGAAAAGCCAGTTCATGGCCACTTATTTTGTGTGTGCCAAGTGGAGTACATATAGTACAGAGAATTTATGACATGGGGAGGATATGAGATGGATGGAGATAAATGGAAAGGGACTGTAGAAAATATCAAAATAATATCCTTGCTTTGAAAGTGATATGGTGCACTGAAACAACTCAGCCTTAAGTGGGCAGAATAGGGGAAAGTAGAAGCTTTGGGTTTTGAAAAGCACAGATCTCTTGAAGATACAAGTTACCACTTGATAATGAAAGGAAGGTATCCTGAGACAGAAGATCATGAAGTGCTTTGGAAGTATAGACAAGTGGTATGTATTTTATGTGACAGAGAAAGCAAAGCTGTGGGGGAATGGAATGGGCTGTGGAGCAGGAATCTTTACAGCTGCCTTCTTACTGGATATGAATGAGGCACACATTGGAAAAAGGATGGTGCAGTGAGAACTTTGAAGTCATGGTCTTAGTTTTAAGTTCTTCAGTGAATGGAAGAGGATGTATTTGGAAGGTGTTACGCAAACAATATCCAGGCTAAATGCAAGGAGCTAGGATGAAGGATGGCAGTACTAGTTTTAGAGTTAAGAGAGAAAAGTATCAAGGACTCTCAGGCATGTGGGGCTTGCATAGAGAGCTGAGTTACTATGGAAAAACTACCAGTAACATGATGAAGAAATTACTGGTGAATGAAGAGGAGGACTGGGTTAAGGGGAAACTGTGTAAGACATACTGAAACAGGACAGCGTCTCTGAGTGGCTATCAAAATTCTTACTTAGCTTTCATTTAATTTTGGCACTCTCATAATTTGTCTTTTAGGTTTAGTTACTGTTGCACAATCCAAAAATTATTTGTGATTGAGAAAACTGTTTTAAGTACACATCACTGTTTCAAAGACACGCTATTAAAATTATTTTTTTTAGTTAAGTGTAATAGTTCCAGAAAGATCAAGTGACCTGCCTGTGGTCACATGCATATTGCCAACAGGCGTGGATAGTGGTGATGGAGAGTGAATTTTGGATGCTAATCATACAGGGCTCTGTGAAGGTTTGAATCAATATTTTTCTTCCCTTTGAGAGATTGGTTTGATTACATCAGCTTATATTCTGCTCTTCTTAGGCTTCCAAATTTGTCTTTAGATGCAAAAAATAAATTTTCAGTATATTCTGTCTTACTAATGTGAGGCATCCAGTGAAAATTGTTTCTCCAGGGTCTTTTCATTCCCTTCACTGTCTTGTGTAACATTTAGAACAAAAGTGCGTGCTCAGAGGTTTAGAAATGAGCGTTCTTGGTAGTCTAGGCTATCATACAGATGAGTCTGTTCATACTGGCTTTGGCAGCATGAGAAGATGAAACAAAAGCTGTCTCCTGAGGTGTTTCACATGCAGTTTCATATGTGTAAATCAAGCTTCAGTGTAATCATAAAGAAGACATGTTCCTATAGATTAGATACAGAAATGTGTGCAAACTACCTTTAACTCTACCAGAACCTCTCTGCTCCTTTCACTGCTACACACTGTGGCGTGCTCTTTTGTAATTGCTCTGCTGTCACTATTCAGATCAGGTTGCTTCTCTCCCTGGCATGTTTTGGGCAAAAGTTCTTCCATTACTGGCTTTTTTTTGATGCTTCTGTCAGCTCTAATAGAGGTTTTATAAATGGAGATTCCTGGTGCTGACACTAGAGGGAGAAAAGGAACAGAAATGACAGGACTGGATGTGGGCTGTGCAGGATGTTGAAGGATGTACAGTGTCTTACTAATTAAAATGTAAACTCAGCTATATTAGACGAAATTATCAATAGTTTATAGAAAGAACAATCACTCATGGAAGTTGTGATCAAATGACAAATGCTAGCATGTCGAGGAGATTCCCTTCTGCATTTTCTTTCATTGAGTTGCTTTATCTCTTTCCTTTTTGTTGCAAAAAGCCGAAGTTTGTAAAGCAATCCTCATTTTCTGATTTCTAGGCCTGAGTGTGGATCGTCCTTGTGCCCGAGCAGTAAAGGTTGACTGCCCTTATCCACTGTCACAGGTCACATCCAGAAATAATGTGGTGTGGGCTCTGAGCGAGCAGCGGGCCCTGTTGTACCGGGAGGGAGTGCGCAGCTTCTGTCCCGAAGGAGAGCAGTGGAAGAGTGATATTGTCAGGTAGTAACTCTGGTGGGGCATTCTGGGCATAGGAATGGCACAAATAACTGTGCTGGAGCTCCTTGATGTTTGAAAAAGTGTTACCTGAACTCGTGTGTTTGTATACCTCTGAGTGTGTGTATGTAGCTATTTTAGCTATCTGTCCGTCTGTCTGTCCTTCCTTACTTTAGTCTTTGTCCAGTCATATTCTGAGTAACTGCTGTTCTTCTGTCAGGTGAATGACTGCTGTGTAATGAAAGGAATTGTCATAAACAGAAGCGAGTTTAAAGACTGAGAACAATTTTTTAAAAATCTTTATGTTGTCTGTCAGTGTGACTGTTTATTAAATATTGCTTCTTTAATCTGTGCCAGAATGGTTCTAATGAGCTCTCCAGTTTTTTAAGGGTTTTTTTTTCTCTTTTTTTTCCTGAGATTAAATCTATGCATTTTCTTGGTCATCCACCCAGCTGGATAACACTTGTGTACTCCCCAGCCACAGATTTTTATAAATATTTTGTGTAGTTGGTATTTAGCTTTGTAGTTGGTCCTGTGCTCATGGTAGTTCCTTTGTGATAAAGTTAAAAGCACTGAGTCTCTGCTGCTGGCTTTGAGAATGTAAAATGTAGTATCTCTTGTGACATCAGCCTGAAGCAAGTTTAGGAAGAAATTCAAGTTCTTGTCATCAGGTGATTTTATCTACTGAATATCCTATTGTGAAACCTTAACTTGTGCTACCTCCCAGCCTGGTATTTGCCTCTTGGACCGTCTTAAGAAGCTACTGTGTCTTTGTTCAAATGTGAAATTTGCATGTACTTTAATGAGTTTGTTTAATGAAAATACCTGCTTGACCTACACCTTAGGTACATATCATATTCTAGGGCTTTGTGTTAAAATTGCAGAAAGCAGTCACTATTTGTTCTTAAATTGTCAAGAAAGGTTACCTGAAAGAACTAGCATTGTTTGCTGCCTTTTCAGTGTGTGATATGATCACCTGACCCTGTTGACTTTCTGAGCTTGAAAATCGTTTACTTATGCAGGAAACTTACAGTCCTGAATTCAGCATTTATCTTTGTCACATAGTTAGGTTGAGTTTTCTATTTCTGGTCCCTGAACTGCAGGTATTGTTCTCAGAATAGGTCAAGGAAGTTGAGGAGATACATTTATGAAGCTGTTTTATCAAAAACTTAAGGAACACAGCTCTTGATTGCTGATTTACTGAACAAAATAGGGCTTGTTTAGTTTTATTGTTATGTATCCAAGTTTCAAATCTTAAATGATCTTTGAAGGACTCATGGTTTTTTGGTTGTTGTTGTTGAATATTTTTTACTTAAATAATATATGAAGTACCGAATAACTGTGACAATTTGATATCAAATGTGGTTTTTCGTTTGGCCCCACTCAGTTCAACCCTGTTAAACTATTGGCATTATAGTAGCTTCGTTAAAATACCATCGACATAAATTTGAAGTAAGTTTTTTAACATTTTTACTTGTTTGCATTTCCAGTGAAATGCAAGCTTTGGAACCCGTGTGCATAACCCTGGGAGATCAACAGACGTTGTGGGCTTTGGATATCCATGGCAATCTCTGGTTCAGGACTGGTATAGTTTCAAAGAAACCACAAGGAGATGATAACCATTGGTGGCAAGTAGGCATTTTTTTATTTTGCTTTCAGTTTAGTCTTTTATCTTGGGTTTGTTATTTGTGTTATTTTCGCCACAAGATTCTAAGAATAAATTGAATTAATTGCTTGATATTTTATAGTACTCTTTACTGAGTATATCAAAACTTCAGTGTGGCTATGGATGAAATCCCTTTTTGGATCTGCTTTAAAGAGGGGAGGAAAAACCATCCCATGGTCATCCAGAGCAGCATTGCAGAAGCTTTCAAGAATACAAGAAATGCTCTGTGAGGTCATAGGACCTGCTGTTGAGGCAGAGTCTGGCTGCTGAACTCAGCCTCTTCTCTTGCCTTCCAATGCCCATCCTTTTCCTTCACTAGATAAAATAAATAGTAAGTCACTGTGCAAAAGAATGTGTTTCACATTTTTCCATTCAGTTGAGGTTTCTTTGAGCCACGTGGAGCTGCTTGCTTCAGCCACGGTTCATGTGGGTGAAACCAACTCGGTTACTGCGAGTACTGCCTGGTATTGATTTGGAATTCCTGACTCTGGTTTCTCCAGCTTTTCTTGTTTTCTCCAGAGAAAGGGGTGGGGAAGAAGGGAGTACAAAAACAGTTTTACAGAAAATTTGTTTATCTACATGCCTACTTAAATTACAAGAGTTTTGGTCTGTGTGCATATATAATCCCTTTTTGCATGTGGGCATCATGAGTAGCTTGGCTTGGTGGTTATTGGCAAACTGCTGCTCTTTTTGTGCTCTTAGGCATTTTCTTCTTTTCTAGGAGTATCCCAGAGTGTTGCCAACCTAGATTGACAGAACTTGGGCAATTGCTTATTCAGGCCTCTGTCTGCACTATGAATTAAAATGTCCATGAGGTAGTTGCAAAGGAGTATTGCATACAAGTTTTTGTCATGTGGTTTGGATTGCTACACTGCACAAGTTTCTCTTTTCCTTTGGGAAATTGAAAACTCACTTCTTAGTTTGCAGAGTTCAACATGTTTTTAGAGGGAGACGTCCTAAAACAAAGGGCTTTCTTAAAATGCAGATTTCTAAATGGATTGTTGGGTAGAAGGGAGTTGTAAGCTGGTGTTTAATATTGATCATGGCTTATTAGCAAAACAGTTACTCAAAATGTACCACTTTTATTTTTCCCTTCCTACACTTTGAATATTTCTAAAAAAGCTTCTGGTGAAAGATTGTGCAGCTCACCCCAAAGATAAACTAATTATCAAGAGTATTTTTTTTCTTTTTCCCCCAGGTAAGCATCACTGATTATGTAGTGTTTGACCAGTGCAGCCTGTTCCAGACCATAATCCAGGCAACTCACACAGTGGCAACAGCAGCTCAGGCACCTGTGGAGAAGGTGGCTGATAAGCTTCGAATGGCATTTTGGTCACAGCAGCTTCAGTGTCAGCCTAGCCTCCTTGGAGTTAATGGCAGTGGAGTCTGGATCTCTTCAGGCAAAAATGAATTCCATGTAGCAAAGGGAAACTTAATAGGTTGGTGTGCTTTGCATCTTAATTTTTTAAGTTAAGAAAATTAAATAGAAGGAAATAACTAGCGACATCTCTCTCACCACAGAAATTACCCATGGCAAACCAGGGCAGCTTTAATATGTTTAAAAATTAAATGTTTCATTAGCATTTGGTCTTAAATACTTTCTCATTTAAAGGGAAATGTTTTTCATGGAAAAGTCATTCTCAACCAGTGGACTGTGCACAATTTTTAACACCTATGTGTGTCTCTTCTCTGGGATAAGAAGGCAATCTTAAGCTGTTTAACCTATTTTGTCTTGCATAGTGGAGTCTGGCTCATGATCAGTGTGACTGTGCAAGACACTAATGTTATGGTTTTACAGTGCTAATAGAGGAATTGCTTTATTTTTGTTGCTACAGTTCTCAAAATAGAATTTTGATTTACTACATTTCTTTGTTTAGATAAACTACCAATACATCTAGGATACTGTTTAACCTCATCACCAAATTGGTCCCCTGTTGAAGACCATTAATATTCTTTTCCTCTTCTGCATTCCCAGTTTACTCTGTGTGTGTTTACCTAGGTGTCAGGAGGAAGTTTCCCTCTCCCCTCAACAGTTTCTTGAAAGATTTTCCTAGAAAATCTTGTCTAAAATATATTTAATGATTGATTGCAATAGAATTTCTTTTAGATAACAAATTTTAATAGAAAACGAAGTTCCCTACTAATACCACTATATTCTTTCTTTCAAGGCACATACTGGAATAATATTGTGCCTCGTGGTACTGCTTCTGCCACAAAATGGATTTTTGTCTTGGCTTCCACAGCTTCATCTAAAGAAGGTTGGTAAATCAACAGTGAAGGCATATAATATCCGATTTTTAAATAGAGTGGAATTGATGGTGTGAGTAATTAAATATCCTTAATTACTTCAGATTTTGGTTGTCTTTTCTGTTTGTAGAGGTCTAAAGTATTTGAAGTAGGGTGGAAATATGTCTGTAGAACTACTAGAGATTAAAATAACATATTATTCAGTCTTACCTTTGGTGTGGAGTGGCATCCAGCAGAGAAATGGGTGGTCCTCAGGAGCAGCAACTTCCTAAACTTCCAAAGCATGAATTGCCAGAATTTGTAATTGAAGTTTTGGAGCATGCTTTGCTGGAATGCCTGTACTAACCAAGTGCTTCTCCTGTCAGTGCAGTTACTGCAGCAAAATTGCACATTATTGGTAAAGGTGAGACCTGCGAGGGCATTGAACTGCTGGTCACAGTAGTTAGCAATTGCATTGTCTAAGTACACTGGCATTAGTGGCAAAAAAGGGTTTAGAGCTGAAAAAGAATGCTGATTTTCAAAGGCCATTATCAAGGATAAAAAAGAGCAAAAGAATGAATAGAAGTGATAGTGCACTGTTACGTGTCTTCTCTCTATTAGTTTCTTCAAATGAAACATTTCTTCAAATGAGATCACTTACTACTTCCTTTATTTGAGAAATTGAGTATTTAAGTGCCTAAATAAGGGCTTAGGATGTGTATTTGTACTTCAAAGCCTTACCCTATGAACATAGCCAAGAAGCTTTAGTTTTGCCTTAAATTGTGCCGAGTGTTTTTTTCAGAAAAAGTAGATGGGTAAGCTTTCTCGGAGTGGATTAGGAATTATTTTAATAACAGAATTGTCCTTCCCATAGGAAGCTTTTTGTGGCTGTGCCAAAGCAACAAGGATCTGTTTTGTGTCAGTGATCAGAATCCTCATTTTCGTCCTTCTACGGTGCAGCTGCCACCGGAGGCTGAAATGGTGCACTACTCTGCCTGCCAGGATGCCATTTGGGGCTTGGATAGTCTCGGGCAGATATTTATCAGAACACTTTCCTCCAGCTGCCCAACAGGGATGCACTGGACAAAACTGGATCTCTCCCAACTAGGTATGACATTTTTATTGAGTAGACTATCTCTTAGCATACCGTATTTCCCAGAAGTATCTTTCAGTTTACTGATGTAGAATACAACATTTACTGGATTAAATAATACCTGCTGGCAGATGATTGTAAAACATCAGGAACAGCTGTGGCTTTCAAAGAGTGTTCTGTTTAGCCTTTTCCTGGAGACATTAAGTTTCCTGTTTGCTAGATACTTTGTGTGTGTTCAGTGCATCTTGCAGACGGTCAGTCTGAGGTGGCTCAGCCTGACTGGTGCTTTGCAGGGGCTCCAGCAGCTTTAACTAGGCTGGCTCTTGTACCTCAGTGCAGCCATAATCACCTGGTCTGGGGCACAAAGGTCTGAATTTTACGGTTAAACACATTTTTAGCAGAGTCATCAAAGCTTCCTGCCAAGGGAAAATTGTGCTCCAAGAATTGCATCAATCTGAGTGATGCAGCTGGTAACACTCATATTCAGGTTTATAGTGAAGTAATAATTCAGCATAATGCTAAGAATGTGATGCTGGTTAAACGCACTTTTCATTTGCTTAGGTGGTTGACCATGATTTGATCACTGAAATGTAGCCCAGTTTGGAATTTGGTTCTGGGGTAATCAGGTCATTTGCCAACTTCATCAGTAATATTCCAATCAGATTTATTTCTTTAATAGTCTTACTGTTAGAACATTCTTATCTTCATGCTAATCTACATTCCTGTTTCAGGTGAAGATAAAGGAAATTGAGCCTATGCACCATTCTCTCACCATTTTAAAAATAATTCAACTGTTTCGCAGTTTTTCCATTTTTGATGGCAGCATTCATGACTGGTCTGAGAACAGACAAGCAGTTTTAACTTCAGGTTTAAGGAAAGGCAGACACAGCTGGCAGAGTTTAAGCCTCATTTACAATTTTAGTGTATAATTTGTAATACTTCATGGAAAAATTCTAAAATCTGTCTTTAAAAATTAACTTGTTTGTCAGTTGTATACCAACAGTAATTGTTTAGACCTGATGAATTGGTTCCAAATCACTCATCAAATCATAGTTTAAACACTGATTGATGCCTTTTACTGACCTACAGGATAGATTTGTCATCCTTCTCATGTTCCTTAGTGTGGTTTGAAACTCTTCTGAAACATGAACCAGTGCTTTCCAGCAGTTTAGACAGTAACTGTTCAAGTGAAAAAATAAATAACTTCTGGCCATTGTCTGAAAATCTCAAAAGAATTCATACGGGAAATCAGTGTAATTGGTGTTAGCTGGCTGTGATACCTGGCCTGTGAACTTCAGCACTTCCAAAGTTCAACCTTTCCATTCAGCTGTTCCTGTCAGCTCTGTGGCACATAGTGGTGGCATAGCAGAGATCTGGGGTCAGGAAATGCTCAAGCACTCCCGCTGTACCTGTCACTGTGGGTTAGCACTGAAATATGAAAATGTTTTAGGCATTTTTCCTCTAATTAATTGCATAAGGTAGATCACTGCTTAACGAGTGCATATCCATGGCTGTAATAGGAGAGCCTTTATTTGTTCTAATGGGGTTGAAGAAATTAGAGAACAATTGTTACTGTTCTAGTGTATGTTTAAGTTTTCTCCAGAAATATTAGGACTGTAACTGGGGAGGGCAGGCAGGGTGGGAGCAACTTTCTGTAAAATGCAGTTCAGAATTCTGTATGGAAGTGATGGGGTTTGCCAGAATGAAGGTTGAAATATTCATATCATTTGTAGTATCTTGCCTTTTACATTATGTAGTGGGAGTAGCACCTAGTAGATTATTTTGATTAGAGTTCCACTATCACTATCAAGGTTTCTAAACACAGTAGAATGACCTTCAGGTTTTAACAATAAACAGTGCTGCTGGTTCATGCTGCTTGGTCTAAAACAGTAGGTGAATGTGGTTAGCATGACCTTCTCCTAAGATACAAACAGTAAGTGGGAGGAGGGAGAAACCCTAAAACATTTACATAAGGGCTGTGTTTTTGAATATCAAATTGTACTGTAGACATAAATAATATCAGCTATGCCGAGTAGGTGATATGTGATTCCATGTTTGAGTGCCTGATGCTTGTCTGGATCAGAACACTTCGACAGCTGAGGTATCATGTGACAAAGCCATTGCTTCAAGTCATGCTTTTTTAGAAGGAATAATGAGGTTTTAAGTAAGATTTTGGCTTTGCAGCTGAAAGTCAAGCCTCTGTCTACAAAAGAAAGTTGCTACAGTTGTTCTCATCCCAAGCAGTAGAAGTTTTTGTTTGTAATTTTGGTTTTTATATGAAGCTGTGTGGTTAAAGGAAATTTTGGGATGAGAACAGGTTGATTTGTGTTCTTGTTATTCAGAAAATTAAATAGTTTTGGTTTATGAGATCTGTTTACTATTACAGATAATTAAAAGATAAAGCTGTGTTGTCCTGTTGGTTCCTGTTCTTCCTCCCAGCAAGCCCTAACAATTGGGAATATTGCCTTCTGCAGAAATAAATACTTTGAACTTGACCTCTGTGGGATAAAATTCCACGCCCCGCTTTAAGGAATGCTGTGTCTGATGCACTTTACAAGGATCTGTTGCCAGATTTCACATCCCCGAAGACAGAACTGTTACCAAGAATGGGATATCCCAAGCAGCATGGGATGTTCAATTAACCAGCAAGGCCTATTTTTAGAGTCTTTAGTTTGGAGTCTGACCAGAGCATTCCATCTGTAGTGGATCTGTACTGCTTGGGTCCCTCTTTCTTTGGAACTTGCTTTCTGGTACTTTGTTTTGTCCAACATGGGGTGAAAAAAGGAAATCAGATGTTAGATGCATTACATCACATGGCTATTTTAAAATGAATGTGAAAGAGTAGGAGTTTCAGCAGACAGTTAACCAGCAGTTCTTTGTAGTCTAAGATACCAGGTATGCATCTCTACTGTCTTTGCAGGAATCTAGATTAAACCCAAACACAAACCAAGCCAAAATGTCGACACACACTTCTTTTAAGGCAGCTTTGTTTTCATGGTGCTGACAGGGTTAAAATACTGCTGCATGCACATTTGAGATTGGTGTAATAAATATGTGCAGTGGTGAATATAAATCCATTTGCAAACCAGTTCCTTTACTTACAGATGTGACACTGGTATGTTAACACTGAAATGCATAACCCATATGCTCTCATATTTTTGAAATGCTGGTTGCATTAGGAATGTTCTTTGGTGACTGTATGAGCAGATCAACACCTTTAAAAGTCTCCAAGCATGGCCAGCTACAGAGAAGAGTTCATGTTAGGTCATGTGAAAGTTTGTCTAGGTACTTATAACATTTGTCACTGAATGGTTCCCTGCTTGAATTTGGTTATTTTAATAGTGTATTTATAATGTGCTTTAGAAATTGCAGTCTCCTATGACTAAAACATTTATTTTTAGATTTAGAAGAGAAGTGTCTCACAGAAGCACTACCTGTTGGTTTTGTTCATTGTATCCAGGGATTTTTTTTTTCTCCCACAAGTTGTATTAACTTCTAATCATTTTTATGTGACTGTGTTTAAAGCTCGTTTAATACAATGAAGTCTAAATACAAGTACTGATTATTTTCTGAATTTGAAAGGAAAATGCCAAGTTGCTAATACTCTCTTTGTTATTAGGTGGTGTAAAGCTGATCAGCTTGACCTGTGGAAATCAGCATGTTTGGGCCTGTGACACAAATGGTGGCATTTATTTCCGTGTAGGAACTCAACCTCTTAACCCAAGTTTGATGCTTCCTGCGTGGATAATGATTGAGCCACCTATACAGGTAAAATGTTGATTACAATTCTTTGTAACCCCGTGGTTTAGCTCTATGCTAAACAATAAAACAGTAATTTTAGAATTCATGGAAAGGAGTAGAGCCAGGTTTTGTAGTAGAGTGTAGCATTGAGCTACGCCCTGAGTATCTGCTGTGTGCTAAGCCAGGGTCTGGATGGGCAAACAGCACAGGGCAGAGGGGTGTGGGAAGGCTCTGCTCAAGTGGGATGGTGCTGAAGTGCCTGCCTCCCTCTTCCTTTATGCTCACCCTTGTTGTGAGTTTGAGATGCTTGCTAGGGTGTTGAGCCTGAATTGGGGGACTTTCCTTGTCATGCAGTGATTCGTAAGCATGCAGTACAAATGCAGCCCTTTTCCCTTGTTACCAGAATGGGCAAACTTTATATCCTTTCTACCTGCCAGCTGGGAGGATCAGAGTTGAAAGAAGCCTGCTAAAGTAACCTGGAAGCATATTTGCAAAATACAGAAAACTGACAAAATCTGTTTCTCCAGTGTCTGTTTGTTGTTTGATTTTTGAGTTTTTCCTTTTTAATCTCTCCTTAAACCACAGCGCTTGCTTTCATTGCTGCTCTAATACTTTGCAAGTTAATCTATGGAATGGGAGTAATTTCTGTTGTGGATTGGGACTGCTGTAACGGAGCTGACCTCTGACTACTGATTTCATTCTTTACTCCTTGGCACGAAATCACTTGAACTGAACTGTCTGCTGATCTAGCACAGTAGCACTGGATGTGTTTGCACACTTGATTGACATTTTATGATGTTACAGCATTTCTCTTAAATATTTTGAAATGTGTGGTACTTTCAAAAGTACACATTAGGAAATAGAAGTAAATCTGAGGCAGTGGAGTTGCAATCATTTATTTGGTTTTTACATAATTTGCTTTTAGTTTTGCTTATCTCTCGTTGGCCAGTTGTTGGCTTGTGTGTATCTCAGGGTGTAACAGCAAAGAAGGGCAGGGGAACAGGGAAATGAAAACTGCAGATATGCATCCCATCAATTAGCACAGCACTGGTTAGATGACTAATTCTGTACTGCAAATGTGGTCCTGGAGAAATGGTACCTTGTTTTGCAGAATAGCAGGGCAGACTGATAAATAGGTGCCAGTACCACTTGCAAAAAGGGCTTGGTTACAGTGCTCATTCTTGGTGTGCTGCAAGTGGGTCTTTCTGATGTCATCTGAAACATGTTGTCCCTGCTAACAAGGGTGTAGAGCAGTAGGAAGAGGAGACTGAAGGTGTCAGTGATGACGTCTCCCATTAAGACAGTATTCTTAAAAAAAAAGGGAAGAAACATTCCATTTAAACTGAGTTTGCCAAGAGACAGAGAATGAAATTTGTGTAGTATATTCTTACCAAAGGTCTATCCAGGAAAGTAGCCCAAAAAGCTGTTTCTCTATGCCAATACTATTTTCTCTGTACTAAGTGATTCTCTACTCCTCCACTGAAGTAGATTAAACTACTCAATACAAAGGTGTTTACAAGAGTTGGGATTTGCTGTGGCTCATGATTTGGCAGTGACTTCCTTACATAGAAAGTGGACAAGGTTGAAAATCAAATTATTTCCCATTATCTTATCAACACAGCTGGATGATGTTGCCTTCCAAAAATTAACAACCTTCTGATACCCAGAGCAGGGTCATTCCCTTTCCTGTTATCTTGCCAGCTCTTGGCATGGCAAATGTAATGAGTCAATATGAAAGGGCAAGAATTCAAACACTGCTTGCAGAGAAGATGAAAACTCATGGGTTATATGCTTGTTTTGACACAATTCCAGCATGTTAAAACAAGTCATTAAAGGAGCAGCCATTCATGCTTTTACAGAGACTTAATGCGAAATAAGAAAATATGTGAACTTTAAAAGTATTTCCAAATGCTAACTTAGTATTTGGAAAACAAATATAATGTGATGTCTGAAGAGTGAACTATTGAGTGAACACTATTTGCTTATTAGGAACACCTTACTGTTATCTGTCCCTTAATTGACTTTGACACAGTTCATGCTGCTTCGCTCTTATGTTCAGAACAACAGAAATACTGTAAGAAGTATTTGCGAATGATTCAGCCATTTTCTGTTTGAAGAAGGAAATCAAAATTGCTTTTCACTTGCTTTAAGTACAGGAGCACTCTCAAGTAACGTAATTTAAAACCAACTATGGATATTTCATTCCCTAGTAAATGTCAGAGCCAATATGACTTGCCTGTCCCAGATCTCATGACTCATGAGCAGCTTGTGAGCAGCTGCAGACTCTGCTTTTATGGTGTCACTTCTTCTTAAAGGAGTGCTGCAGTTGCACAGCATCCATCCTTGCACAACTTCACAAAGGTATTCACAGACTTCAGTTTTGATGAGATTTTGCTCATGCTAAAATGAGTGAATACAATTTAAGTTCAGTCTTTGCTTCTGTGACGCTGTATTTTTTCTTAAATCAAGACTAAACCCACTCTCGTTTGTTACTCTTCCCTCGGTACCTCCTCACTGAAGCATCTCCTGAGATGAAGAGTAACATGATATGTTCTCTGCCCTCCTTCTTTTTTATCTTATCCAGTACTTCAGAAGTGGTTGATAACATCATTAGAGTATCTTGAGCAGTAGTAGTTTATATATAGATGTTTTCTGTGATTCATCAATTTAGTTCTGCAATCTTAGAATTTAAAATAATTCTGTAGTTAAACAGCTTTTTGGAAGTTGCTTCAAGGACATTGGCAAAACTGATCAAAATGCTTTGAGGAAATTATTTTAGACCAGGAAATAGAAAATATTTTTCCATTCTATTGTTAACATGCAGGATAAAACTNNNNAAAAAATGAGAAGGAAAAGTAAATAATATTTATATAGATAATATAGACTATCTTTTTATATGTGTGTATCTTTATTGTGATTTAATGCTTTTCAGATTTCTGGCCTAAAGGAGCAATAACTAAAAATAAAATTGAAAATTAGTATAGACTGTAAGACTGATTTAGGATATTAAAGAGCAGAACTTGATCAAAAGGTAGAAGTCTTTAAATTGCTTTCTAAGGTCCCCCCAAGTTGAACTGTTTGAAAATAATTCTTTGAACATTTCAGCTTTGATTTCTGGTACCTTCTGAAAAAGATGCTGAGACAAAATCTGATCTTGAGAAACTCTTACTTCGCACAAGTACAATTTAAAAACTGGCCTTGAGAACCACCTTCTCAGATTTACATTAAGGCATCTATCAGCTAAGCAGCTTTTTCTGACAAAGGAAACAGAACAAGTATTTGTAATGAGTGACTAATCATCTATTTGTTGTAAATAATCAGTCTTACTCTAAAAATAGATTGAGACATTTTATTGTCACTTCTGTAATTACTGCTCTTTGTGACCAAATTTCATAGAGAATAGAATTGAAAAAGCAGTTTTATTAAATCCAGAGGTCTGTTTAAATATCCACATAGCTTGTCTGAACTGTGGAATATAAGGGGTTTGTTTAAGGAAATGTTTGGCTACTGCATAAAGCTTTAGTTGATCATTTGTAGTTCCAGGGTCTCAGCAGATGAGCACTGCTTAAATTAGTTTGCCATAAAATTGTCACCTGTGGTGTGTGCATTTCAAGTTTGAGAAACTTCTGATTTATTGCTCTTCCCATAAACAGCCTGGTAATTGTGTCTCTAAGCTTGATATCATCAGTAAGAGACGTTATTACAGGTAGTAGAAGTTCTTACTGATGTAGGAGGAGCTGTATTTTTCTTACACACAGAGTTCCATAAAACTAAACTAAGGCTGTTCATGCTTTCACAGTCATTCAAAAGTTACTAAAACTGTGAAGCAAATGGATGTTTAAAAATACCATTTGAAATTTAGGCAAATTATCTGTAATTCTGAAAAATCAATACAGGATAGATTTAACTTCTTTTCAATGCCTTATATTGAACATAGGTCAAGAAAAGGTAAGGAGGTTGGTTATGCCTTACGGATGAGTGTTGACTTGTTAGAAACAGTTGTCATCATCTTTGTTTTGTTTCCTTTATTTAAATAAAATTCTGCTTGCCTTACAGAACACTTAATGTGGATCTAGGGACCTTCTTCTTCTGCATCTGCCTTGCTTTTGCATTTCTCAGTGAGATTTCTGTTAATATTAAGGCCAGTTGTGCATTAAGTGGTACTTAGAGGAGGAAGTGGCAAGCAGTCCTCAAGATTCGATTTTGCCATTAAGCTGAAATGTAGGAAGGGTTTGTTTGAAAGGATCTTCAAGGATTGAATATTTAGAGGGGAAGGGATTTTTTCTGTTGAAAATGCTTTTGAACGTTTACTTCAGAATCATCATGCTATTTTTGAACATACTTGTCATGGATATCTCTGTTCTTTCCGATGCAATGTCCACATGCCTGTTTTTTCCAAATCCAGTGGTTTTTACTAGCACAGACCAGCTTACATTACTCAGCCATTGCACAGACATCTTCTGAGTTGCCATGAGTTCTGCTTTGGAGTGCTAAGATGAGATTCTGAGGAAGTATCTTTTATTAGCCAAAGTCTGCTTAGGTTGGAGAAGTAATACACTCATTAGGCCTGGTTATCTCTAGACCAGAATAACTAGTCTGTTATTCTGTATATCTTCGCTCATGTGAGGCCTCTGAAGACATTAATAGGGAGATTTTCCTGGAGGACTGCACTTTTCAAGATGATGGAGAGAAAAGCTGTTTGGCAGTAGTAAGAGCAGCTGTCTCAAGGTGGGTTGCAGATAAGTATAGGAGATCACAGCTTCTGCAGCTGTGTCTTCTGTTTAGCTGATTTAGAATGCCATAATGTTTAACTTCAAGTCTGTGCTATTCTTCACAGGCATGCCTGTCTTAAGTAATTGTAAGTTACATAAAAGGTGCTTTTGGAGGCTGAAAAAATGCAATTCTAGCATTTGTTCTGAAGTTGCCTCATGCTGATTCCATTGCTGAATGTAGTGCTTATTTTCTTCCTCTTTGTTGGTGGTTAAGAAAACTGCTGTCACTATATTTCCCTGTATTTTGCTGCTTTGGAGTTTTAGCCTTCTGATACTTGTTTTAAGGCATTGCTATCACCACATTCAGAAAAGCACGTGTGTGGCCTGTCACAGGAGATAGCAATTGTTATCAGCACCAGAAGCTTCAGATCACAGAAAGTGCTCAAAATGGGGTGCACCCAGAAAATGCAGTAGGCAATCCTCCTGTGTCCTTCTGAAACATGATCTCAAGGTGGTGTATTTGCTTTTCAACAAGACTGGCTTACACTGAAAACAACAATCGTGGGAAAGAGAACTGTCAGTTTTCATGCTTCAGTTTGGCCATTACTTGGAACTTCCTCATACCTGCAACTCTTCCAATATTCCCATATTTCGGTTAGTTAACACAAAATTAGATATTTAATTATTTTTCAGAGAGATGAAGAAATACATTTAACATTCAGTTGGGCAAATGAAGTAACTACAACTGTCATTAAGTTTTGAGAGTTTTTCAGAGTTATTCTATTTAAAAATAAAAGCACCTCGGTATAAAAACTCATGGGTAGAGGATGCACATCATGATTTAGCAGGTACGAGCTGTGGTTGCACAGAGTAAGGAGACATCCTGGGATATCTGCTGGACACATCAGACCCTTTGACCTTGAATTAGGGGCTTGAAGGCCCCTCCCTATAATGTATTACTGTCTCCCTGTTTTATGATGATGCTGTGAGCAGACAAGAGCAACCACCTCTCTTTGCAGACCAACCTGGCAATCACTTGCCTTCCCAGGGCTGGGCTGTGTGTCTTTCCTGCCTGGAGGTGGTTCTCTCTGCCACCTCCCCTGTTACACTGCTCAAAAATTTTGTCTTTTTGGTCACAGCTGAACCCCAAAGAAATGCTTTGCTCTAAGTATCTAAGTTTCAAAAACTAAAGAGAGGTGCACTTTAAGGGCATAGGCTGCACAAGAGGCTGTTTCATTGGTGCTTGTTAAAAGTGTGTTTATAAAAAAGCACCTTGGTTACTCAGAGCTTTGCTTATACACAGTTTTTATTACTAGTGCTAAATTACGTTCTGTTTCCTGGGAATTTGCACTTAGTGTTTACTTAACGCACATTTCTGTAAAAAATTAATTGTTATTCTCCTAACAGCTCAGTTCTTCAGTATGTTATTAAAAATACCTGTAGTGGTAATTACAGAGAGCTTATCTCCTTACGTTACAGTTTGTAATCTTAGTTATGAAACAGTGACCAGAAGGCAGTTGGGCAAACCTGAGTAGGCCTGGAGTTTGTACGGTCTCTAAAGCAGTTACATGAAATTTAAATTATTTCTTTTTTCAATTGCTTTTAAGGAACAGTTGTACTAAGTATTTTTAAAGTATTTTATAGTTCTGTTGAGAACATGTTGGGTAGTTGCATGGGTTTGGTTTGTTCTTTTCTATGATTTGGTACTATATGTTGTTGTCTTTCCCATGTTTCTGCAGGAAAAAATGTTGGAATAAAAAATTTAGAGCTAACAGAGGGGAGAGGTCAAGGAATTTACCCCTTGGCTTTGCTTTGTCTTTCACATTGAGCTAGTTAGAGACAGCACAGTAGATATCTCCTTGGCTGGAAATACTCAACTAAGGCCTTTGTCCCTTTATTCAGTAAAGGCAGAAAGTAGGGGAAAGGGTCCTGTTGTTGTTCTAAGGCTTCTGAGGAAAATAATGCTCCAGTTTTACAGACAATAAACAGTTAAGTTTTTCTGACAATTTAATGCCAGCTTTGCTGAAGAACACGTGGCATCGAAGAAGACCAAACACAGATTCATCTTCCCTGCTCCTGTATATTGCCTTGAACTTCTCTGCAGAGAAAAAACCAGCACTTAATTTAGCAAGTTAATGCTGAAAGGACTTTATAGCCTTCATTTAAATGGAACTCAGAAACTAATCTGTAAATAGGCCTGTATTGGGGGAGAGTCTCTCTAAGTTGGATTCTTTGTTTCTTATCCTCATTAGGAGGGTCTGGATGCTGTTAGTCATGAAAATAGGTGAGTCTGATACACTCATAATGCTCAAGAGTGTGAGAAGTATCTCTGATGTGACCTTCTTATAGCCTGACCTGGGCCAGCTGAAGGTGTTTCTGATTTGTCTTTTGAAGGCAAGGAGAACATTTGTGCTGAATGTAGCCACCAACCTGTTCTAAAAAGGTTTGGGCTTGGACAGACTGATAATGTTATGTTTAGTCTTCCTTATCCTGGATATTTGCAGCAGAACAGAGATAATGGAGGTTTGCTGGTACATGGACTCTGTGCTCCTGAAAAGTGACGTGGAAAATGTTCTGGTGCCTTTTTTGTGTGCGTGTGTTTGTCCTTTCTTCCTTGACAAGGACCTTTAACCATTTGCATTCAGCTGTGACCAATAAGACAAAACTTTTGAGTAGTATGTAGGGGAGAGTGGGTGGGGGAATGTGTTAGTTTTTACTTTGGATTTTGTTTGATACTGTTGTTAAAATTAAATTCTTACACTGAAACTTAGTTCTCTGTGGTTTGCAGAAAAAAAGTTATTAAAAATAACTTGCACAGAATTATAAAGCTAATGGACAACTTGATAACTTAATATGTTTAGCATAGACATTGTTTCTTGATACCATTTACCAATTTGCCAGTTATGTGATACCTTCAAGTTTACTTCATTTTATTGACATCATTTTCTCAACAGACATGTGGCAAGCTGTTTTTCATTGTTTTTATTTGTAGCAGACAACAAATATATCTACAGCTCTTAATATATTGCTTTAGTTTTGAAAAGGACATAGTTGATAGTGTTGCAGTCCATGGTTGTGGTGGGAAATTGTTCATATCAAAAGACAGAGAGTGACTGAGGTGCTTGTAGCCAAGGCACAAGACCAGAGGATGGGGAATCTGCGTTCAGATCTAACTGGCTAAAAGAGTCAGACTTCTGAGATTTTCAGAATTTAGACATTTTTGGCACTACAAGGAATAGTAAAACAATGTTCTGGAAATTTTTATCGAATAGCACTGATCCATAACAAGTTGATCTCTCACAGTGATGAGTATTGTGGATAAATGTATAAATAGAGTTTGGTGCATCAGCGTCAGAGCAGGAAGGCTGAGAGACTGCTGCAAGGTTCTTTAAAATTCCAGACTCTCCAGTAAATTACAAATAGGACATGTTTCACAGTCGAGGTATATAAATCTCATGGATGCTGTTGGAAGTTAAACCAGCTGAGTAAAGGCTACGCTGGAATAATTTATTAATTTTCATGGTTATCAGTCTCTGAAATGTTATCAGCAGATTTATGAATTTGCACAGATATCTCTCTTTAGTGCTATGAGAGAACTCTGTTTAACCTTCAGCTGCAGCTGTAGAGATTTTCTTGTTACATAAATTATAAAATACTTAAAGCGTGCGTATGGTAATTAGAACTTAGTGAAAATGGGAGGTATCTGAGATAATATCAGCATGATTGTTCCAAGAAAATAGTACATTGTGTCAAGAAAATTTAAAATTAGTTTTATCCACCTTACTGTGGTAGCTATGAGAGTACCTTCCTGTTGTAGGTGGCTGCTTTCTGGGTAAAAAATAACCCAGAGGTCAAACGTTTGCAACAGGCTCTAAGACTTGCCTGTATTTGTTTCCAGTGTCTTGTCCCTGGTTTGTGCCAAAAGCCACTGTGTATCATGATGTCACTGTGAGTCCTGTCAGTTGTGTCCTTTACTGGCTGTTCCACGGCAGAAAGCTGGGGGGTAGAGGAATTGTCAGGATCCTTTGCAGTAGGAATGAGTAAGAAGATTGTTTTATTGATGCAAGGTTATCAGAAAGAGCTGAGTAGCCCGAAGAAGGAAGAGAAGCTGGAAGTGAAATACCCAGAGAGGTAGGGAAAAACTTAAGGAGGAAATGAGCTCACTTAGAAAAGCAAAGAATGAGAAGACTATTTGGCCAAGCTTTTAGACACATTACTTCGAATTTGGTGATTTCCATTTGTCTCTTAGATGTGTTGGTGCTGCAGAATAGGGTAGGAGTAATTGCTTTGATTACACTCGAGCCTGCAGTGGTATCAGGAGCAGTTTAGCTGATATTCATGCAACTCCTTTCGTGGCTCTTCTTTTGGGTGTTTTCTCTGCTTTTCTTAGCTTCCACTACCTGTAAGTCTGTAGTAATACACAGGCTTAGGTACTAGTTGTAAGCACTCAGTAAGTCTTTTTGGATGGAAATATTCCTCTAGCCCTTTTCTCAGAGAGTTCTCTTCTAGACAAATGACAGTGGAAGAGAGGCATGGGATCCTGACATACGAGAGTGGGGAGCAAGGTGCACAAATCCCAACAGTTCAGCAACAGAAGCCCCACCAAGGTGTCAGGCACAGTTTGGGAAGGACCCTGGTTGGAACCTGAAGTGTGTTGCAGAGCATAGGCAGACACACTGTCAGTTTGTGGTGTGAAGGACCACATGGGGGAAGGGTGGCAGGAAGTCCTAAATCTGGGAAAGAGGTGGCTATTTAGAAGAATGTGGTAAGAAGGAGGTAAGTGGATTAAAAAAAATATATATTAAAAAAAAGGATGAAAGGCAAAGGTGTCCTGTTCATGCAGTACTTCAACCTGCACAAGCTAATAACTGCCCAGCTCCCCTCTGTGAAAACCTGGGACAGCAAGAGCAAAATTGTGGAGAGCAATGGGATGGAGCTGGAAGCTGCACAGGATTGAGGCACTACCCCATGACAACGGTGTGGGAGGTTAGCAGGGACAAGTGGGGAGAGAGAGCCAAGGAGCTGTAGAAAGAAGCAAATAAAAAATGGAGGGGAGAAATAGAAACCGGGCCAGGAGTAAGGATCACTGCCAGCAAAGGGGCAGAAAGTCCAAATGGGAAAACTGGGGGGGGGGGGTTGGGGTGTTTTTGTTTTTAGTGTGGTTTGGACATTTGATGGGTTGGTCGGTTGGTTTTGGATATGTTTGGAGGTTTTTTGGTGTGGTTTGTTGTTTTGTGGTTTGGGGTTTTTCTTGGTTGGTTGAGGTTTTTTTTTCAATACAGTAGTTTAATACCAATCTGAAGGTAGCTAGGCAGTTATATATTGTGTAGTCAGTGCCTTCCAAGACAACTGGTGGCTTTACTTGTGTAAGTGTTCAAACTGCAGCCACTCGTGAATTTACTGTGACCACAGGCAAATACTTGATCAAGCCTCTACCAGCCTCAAGCTTCCAACAGAGGGCAAATAACTAATAAGAGCAAACACGTGAGAAGGTAGTCTGTCAAGGGCCTTGAAACCTGAATAGATGGGATTGATTTGGTGATGCAAGTCAGACTTGGTTGTAGCTTGGTCAGACCCAAGTCAGCACCAGAATTTTAAGAGCAAAACCAAAGCAGGTAACTTATGTACGCAGAAGGCCCATCTGGGGCTGGGTTTTATATGTATACATGCAGATCATGCTTCTGTATCCCTAAGTTTATGCATACAGAGAGCTCTTCTGTTTAGCACTCTGGAAATTCAGCTTATGCCCATGAGGCTAAAGCAGGGAATGCAGTGCTGCTTTGTGAGGAGGTAATGTATTTCAGACATCATACTGTCTTCTGTAGTGTCTTTATTAGGCTGGTGTGGAGGAAAAGGGTTTTTTTATATCCGTATTTTGTTCAGAGTACATGTTTTGCAGGATATTTGCAATCATCCAGCCTGATTGGATGATCTATTTTTCTACAAAATCACCATTGTTGTAATGTCAGTACCACTGATTCTGAGCAGTAAAGGCAAATCTCTGTAGAAGCAGGTGGAGTAAGGACATGCCTGGGAGCAGAATGGGAGATGTGTTTCACTTGTGTTTGCCAACAGGTAGTGTTGTGGAACCTCTCCTGCAGTTGTGGCTGCTCCAGTACTGCAGTGCTTTGCAGCAACTTCTGTGACTCTATTCCTGTAGAATGGAGTAAAGGCAAGAAGGCAGATGATCATTTCGTTGCAAAGAGGAGACATTCAGACTGTAGAAATATACTGCTTTAGAATATGCTTAGAAATAAAATGCAGAGTTAGTAATGTTAGGAAAACTTTCTGTAAGGCAAGAGGAAAATACTGCATTTTGTGCATTTCATTGGAAAAGTTCCCTCTTCAACTTGCAACTGTAACTCTATGTGATTGGAATAGCAGTGGTTAAGCAAATATTAGCATTATTAGGCTTGAATGCTGAACATTAAATATGAATATCATTATCAGTGATGATACATTCATTCATGTTCCTTTTGTACTTACAAAGGTCTCAACTTCTTGGAAAATGGGTAATTTTGTACAATAGCTCATAAAATACCAGTTACATTTCTCCCTGTCTTTAGTATCTGGCAAATATTTTACTTCTCTTGTGTACTTCTGTGAAAAACAAGTGCTACAATAGTACAAAGATACAGTAGGACAAAGTTTAAATACTGTGCTTAATTTTTATAGCCAGTAGGAATCAACTTGGTCAGCATTCATTCAAGTCCAAATGATCAGATGTTGTGGGCAATTGATAGCAAATGGAATGTCCACGTACGAGTTGGAATTACAGATGAAATGCCAGTAGGCACTGACTGGGAACATGTACCAGGTAAAAATTAATGCATCAGTTCCTTGTTTCTGCCATTTTCTCAGTGGTTTTGATTTGTTTAGTTGTTTTTTCTTGTTGCTTTTTAAATTGGATAGTAATGCTTAAATATTTTTGGGGGGAATCAAGTATTTGATAAGGGTTATCTTTTAAGGAGGACCTTGGTTTTACTTAAAAATACTGAGTAATTAACTGGGGAAAATATTATGGTTTTTTGTGAATTTTTGTTGTGTTATTTCAGGCTGCTGCCACTCAGTTAGTACGTGGTACAGTTCCCTTTCAGTTGAAACTAAAGCAGAATTCCTAAGCAGTAGGAGACTACTGTTCTGTGGGGTTTTGTATTTAATTGTGCTATCACATGAGGTTTCTACCTAGATGTGGGTAACAAAAACCTTATGCTATTTTGCACATCTTTCTACTAATCCTGTGTGCTGGATACGTTGTGGGTTAGGTAATTACACTTTTGCCTTGCCTTTAAATAAAACTAAATTTTGTTTCTTTCTAAATAACTGTGCATTGGTGCTGTCTGCTTTTAAAAAATTTGTCACTGCATTTACTCGTGGGACTTAGTTGTGGAGTACTTGTAAAGAGGGGGCAAAAGTCCACGATGTCTGTAATATTAACCGCTTTTAGGCAAACTAAGATTGTAATTGTTGGCTTATTCCCCGTATGGCAGTCAAATACAGTGGAGGCTCCAAAAGCATGTTATGAAGCTCCTCTGATTGGATGTTGCTTGTGGCTGTGGGCACATAACGAGTTGTATCCATATTGGGATAACCCTTATGGTCAATAGATGCAGGGAATACCAAGTCTGCAGTTAACAAGCTTTTTTGTTACCAGTGCTTCACGTACTGATATATAAATATATAAAAATATATATATATTGCAGTCTTGATGTCTGCTCTTAATGTACTTTCTGCAAGTGTATTTATTGTCTAGGAAAGCCTGATTATTCCCTCCCGCTGTCCAATTCCCTGTAGGTCTGCAGGCCTGCCAGCTGGCTCTGAGTACCAGGACAGTGTGGGCACGCTGCCCCAATGGAGATGTCGCTCGTCGATACGGCATCACTGACAAGAATCCTGCGGGAGACTACTGGAAGAAGATTCCTGGGAATGTCTCACGTTTAACAGGCAAGTTGATTCTGCATGACAGTCTGTCCAAAACATTGTGATGTCTGCTTTGAGTTCTGCCTGATGGTGCTCAAGCTGACCATATGCAGGGAGAGCTGCACATGCTGTAAGTGTTTCATCAAGGGTGCTTTTATCACAGTAGAAAAGACCTTCTCTGGGTATAATTGGGAAAACAGATCCAAATATTATTTAATGTTTAGAATTGGAACCTGCTACTGTAATTAAAAGATGGATAATTTGTGCTTTGCAGTGACCCCTCTAGATGAACTGTGGGCGATCAGTACTTCAGGATCTCTGCTCCAGCGCCTCACTAAGACCTTTAGCCATTCCCATAGTTTGCAGAAAAATAATGACACCTCTGTTCTGCTTCACCCTGATGATTTTGAAGATGAATGGGAAGTGATATGAAGTCTCTCAAGCTTGTGAAGCAGTGAAAAAACCAGGACAGAATTTCTGTAATGTATGTACAGAATATTGGATCTAAAAGCCACTCATATTGGACCTGTGATATTAGCACTTTTGTATTGGAAAACTGACCTGTTAAATAGCCCCCAAGCTGTGAGTTCTGATGTTTGTTACATAATCTTTTGGGAGACTCTTTAGGTGTGGCATACCGCAATTGTTATACCGTACTACTGTAGAAGCTCCTTTGGAAATACAACAATTTAACCTTACTAGCAATGAAAGTGAGTACTTCACAACAGCATGCACACTAATGTACTGATTTTGAGAAGGAATTCTGTTGCATTAAATATTTCTCTACAGCGGAAACATTAAGCATTTCTCAATTTCTTCTTGTACTTGGAACTCCATACCATAATGATGGGATCACTCCCTGACTCTTGTACATATATTTAGAATTATTTTTCCTTGAAGCATGGAAGAAAATATGGTGAAATATTTCTTAGTAAGATCTGAGAACATCATGATTACACAGTATTGTTGAAATGAACTTAATTTGATCCATTTCCATATAAATAATTGCAAGGCTATACTAACCTTCCATTTCCAGAAATTTCGTTCATAATTTGGCTTCGTTCACAAGGTAGAGGTTTGGATTACACCTAATATCAGGGGGACTTTTGCCCATTTCCATAGCCATCAGGAAGCTGACAGAGTTTTGGGGGTGAGTCCCAGTTTGGAATAAGAAGAGGTAGCTTGTTGGGTTTGTAGTACAAAGCAGGAATGTACAAGGCAGCTTTCATAATTCCTGTTGTGCTGTATTTGTGCCTCCAGCCAGTGCTTTAACATTTGGACTCATATTGTTTTGAGTACCAAACTTAGATGTAGTAAGAATAAAATGGTAATTGATAGAATTACCTATATATCCCATTAAAAATTGTGATATTGTGAGAAAATACTTAACAATATTCTGATTTTTAGCTATGTTAGCTAAATTTTGAAGTGTCTTATACTTAACAGATGTTGCAACAGGAGTATGTGATGAACTGGGAAGTAACCTAAGTTAATCATTGCAGTGTATTTTTCTTTATACTAAATCTTCTTTGAAAGATACCTCATCTTTTTTAAGCAATAGAACTATAGATGAGAGAACCTGAGTTCAGTGTGTAGGCGGAGGAGTTATTTTGTGTTTGTTCTAAGCTTATAAATCATCAGAATGTTTTAAGCAGCTGCTAACCAATACTGTAAAAGAGCCAGCTTGAGGAAAGGCCAAGAGTTGAAAAGTGGGGATGTTTCTGTTTTCAGAACTTATCACATATGGAAAAGGATGTGTTTTCTTTTTAACCTCTGTTCTCTTTCAGAATAGTTCATGCGTGCAGTGCACTAAACTTGGAACAAATATGGTGCAAGGTGAGAATGGGAATTGGTGGAGAGAGAACCAAGTTATGTCATATTTTTTTTAGTAGCACTTTTGATATTGGCTGTCAGTTCTCAGTCAAATCTCAGTCCTACAGAAAGGACAGATTTCTTTCCCTTTTACAGATGATTTGTTTGCTTCTTTGCTATCTCATCTCTATACAGAGATTACCCCAGAGGGATTCTTTTAGCCTATCTGGAAGTGGATGGTAATGGAATCAGCTTGTGAAGTAACCCAGTCTGTTTTATGCAAGCATAGCCTGGTGTCTTGAGGACCCCAAAGAAGCTGAAATTCAGCTTAAAAGTGTCTTATGGCAACTCCTGAGTCAATCACTTTGGAGAAAGGACGTGAGAAATAACAACTTCTCTGTGCCCTCCAAGCACCAGATGCTCAAGTACAATGGCATTATTTAATAGTGACACTTTTGTATTACATTTTTCAAAGTCATCTTAGTAATGGTTTGAGCTTGCTAGTTGTTTATTTACTGTATAATACTGTTCCTTGCTATGGTCGTTAATATTAAATTGGTGTCAAGAGCTCTTACAGACTACTTTTTAGGGTAGTTTCAACGAAATTAGGATGGGTTTTTTTACTTTTATTTCTGTATTTAGGTTTTTGGTTTTGTTTGTGCTTTAAGACAAGTGCAATAAATTAGATTTTTAAGAAATAAATTACCGTGGTAAGACTCATCTTTTGTATGATTTACAAGAGAGTTCTCCATGTCTGGCAATTGTCTTGTTGTGAAAGACTGTGCTTATGAAATCCCTGCCCTAATGTTGCCCCAGACAACATGGTAATTACAATATAAGGATCTGGATACTGTGAAGTTTATTTTGCATATTTTTAAAATTGTGACAGGTGTGTCAAGCCAGTAAAATGTTCATCTTTCAAGCAAAGGCAATTAAACATGTCTCATATTTGAATATTAAGCTTGTTGCCTCCATATTAAGATAGTCTTGCTATAATAGAAGTAAACAAATTTCTGTCCTTACATGCTGAACAAAAATTGCATGTTGAATATTTTAGGTCTCTGTGAAAAATATGGATTTGTGGTCACAGCTAGAAAATGGTCCAGCAGAAAATGGTGATTGTACCACGTGTGCTGTAACTGCACCCTTCCTTGAATTTTACATTATCTGAAGACTTCCTGTGTTTCTGGCATTTTACTGGAACTGCAGCTGGGGCTTAAAAGAGAACACCTTGGCTTCACTTCCCAGAGGGAGAGAGCTGTTTCCTGACTGAGTCAGGACCTGGGTAACTTCACACAAGAAAACATAACAGTGATTAATGAGACTTCTGACTCTTAAACACACTTCCAGCCCCAGGAATCCTGTTCGGATTCAGATGGCAGTGTCCTTGCTAATTATCATAGCTTTTATCTTGACAAACTGGTTCAGCTGCTTCTCTAACTCCTGCAGGGAAATAGTAGTTTCCTTACAGCACTAGCTCCTTGCTATTATGCAGGAGTAATCCTGATGTCATAGTGTAAGGAAGGTGACTGCGATGAGTTGTGAAACAGCCATCTTAGACAGATGAGAAACTCTTGGTTTTCTTCGTCTCACAGCAATAAAAGTAAACAGGATCATGTTAAATGGTACGAAGAAAATATTTTACTAACAAGTGCCAAAGAAAATATATTAATTGCTTAAGTAACGTAGTGGAACTGTTGATATGAAACATGGCTACTACTAGGAAAATTACAATGAGAAACAATTATGAACTTGGGTCATTGTCTAAACATAGCTTTATTTGTGCAGGTACAGTTTCACATTTCTTCAGCCTTCATTACCTGTTCAAAGAGTGTCTGATGGAATGGACCAGAATCCCCCCTTCTTCCCACACGCTTGTGGTCATCAGAACCCCATAACTCCCCTACAGTACTTTTCAATAGATGAGTTCTGCCAAGCATTTTAAAGTCCCTTGTGGGTTATTTCAGACTCACAAGACATTCTGGCTTATATTTTTGCTTTTCTCTTAAAACTCGCTTTAATGAGTGAGCTTTTGCTAGTTGATCCTGTGAGTTCTGGATAGATTTCAAGGAACAACCTGGATACACCTTTTCAGTAAATGCTGTTCTGAGTATAAAGGTTTGAAATTCAAGTGCTTGTATGCCTTTGGCTTTGCCTGGTTTATTAGCAATTAGTGAAGCATAAGTCATTTATGAAGGTGTGGAGTTCTCTTCATAACCTTGGTGTAAGTTCTTGGGTCTCCAGATTTTACATTAGCTGGCCCTGTCTACATCCCATCCCTACTGTCAGGAATAGAGAGGTAAGACTGGATTGAGGATTTCCAGCTGTAAAATGTGAGATGCAAGCTGTATTCCTCTTGTAGCCTTCCTGAAAGCAAAAGTTACATGTTGGAAATAGTATTATGGTGGCAAGTAGCCAGCAAAGAAAGCTGATGAATCCCTTGCCAAACAAAGTAGATCACCCTGATTTTTTGATGAGTTATTGTAGTTAAAAATAACCACTCTCACATCAGCAGGACAGAAGAGAAATTGTAATGTATAGGACCAGATTTTAATTACTGGAAAGCGAAAGTTGAGTTGCAGTCATTATCTTTCGTGAATTACTACAACCGGAGCTCCACCAATAAAGATTAAAATGTCTGGATGAATGACATTATCTCCCTAGTTTGCTGAACAGCAATATCTAGGTTTATCAGTTATGGATTTATCACTGCTTGAAATTGAGATAGGAAGTGAGGTTTGGGTTCAGGGCAGGAAATGTTTTAGAATGTTCTGTGGCTGGTATCACACTGGAAGCTGGGTGAAATTACCATGATGATTCCTTTGGTCTTTGGGTCTACCTGACTTGAAATCTATTTAAATATATCTGTCAAATTGTTATATTAGCCATAAGGTTAAACATAAGGTTAAAATCCTGCTTGATGCTAGTGGAGGAAAAAAGCATAGGAAAAGTGAAGATCTGTTTGAGAATCTTCATGTTCTTATGGATGGTGGACTTTTTATATACGTGTGTATTTATATGCACATATATAAAAGCTTTGATTTCTGTTCTCTGAAAGCTAGTAACAATGATAATAAAATACCAAAAAGTACTAAAATCCTCCAAACTGAAAAATGCCCTTTCCATTTTGGCCCTCAGAAATTACTTCTAGATACAGGGATTTTTATAGCCTGTGATTCTGATAGAGGCATTGAATAGTACACAGCTGAATAGCACTGAGCGGAGCTGCAGTTAGGAATTAATCTTTCAAACATTATTCACTATTTCGGATACTGAAGAAACCAGTGACTTGTTTTTCCATTTTAATATAATTTTCTCATAACCTCAGCTGAGATACACTTTAAACAGATAAAAGAAGCAGACGTCCATTTACAACACTTGTGTTTTGAATCTCATATCCAGAGAAATGTACCTAAAGATGTGTACAGAATTTTATTAACGTCCTGCAGTTACCATCCAGGGTTTGCACAAGTGACTGCTTGCTTTATTTGTATTCAGTGGACCTGCTGTCTAATCAGTGTGGGGAGCCTTTGCCGAGAGCTCTCTGCTGTTAAGGGTGTGCAGAGGTATCTTGTGTATGGAACGGAGAAGTGACTCAGGTGTTAACATCTCTTAAAGCCTGAAATGAGAATACTTAACAGGTGATTCCTTGCTGAGGCTGTCACGCTGCTGTATTTTTCCCTAAATGTGGGCTGGATGAATTTAGCTTAGCTCTGCTGGGTCAGGTGAAATATCAAGCTAACTAGATCTCTTCCAGAAAAAAAAAATAAAAAGACTGGGAGGAAAGTTCCAGGGAAGCCCCCAGCAGAATTCCTGGCACATGTGCCTGGCTACAGAGCAGGGGGATGTACCATAGAGAATGAATTTGCTTGAGCTGCAGGGGAAAAACTGCAACTGCCAGCAAGAAACCCCACAATCCCTGGTTGTTCCAGGGAACAGACCAGCCAGCTGATCATGGGAAGTGCAAAGTAAGTAGGGTAATTGCTAGAATGACTGAGATTTTACTTGCTCAGCTCCCACGCTTGTCTTGCTAAATCCGTTCTGTGCCTCAACAGATGGTCTAAGGTCTGTTCCTTCCATGAGCTGCACCCAGCACTCCAAACTGGGGATAAAAACATGAAAAAATGGACCTGCACTTTGTTCCACGGTGCTGTGGTGAAAGTCAGACATTTTAAGTTAAGGAGAACATGGTAAATGATCAGGGTAACACTTCGAAATAACATGTTTAGCACTGTTGGTTCTCTTTGTAACTGCTGTAATAATAATGCTGACCTTGTTAAATATCAACATCAATGCCATAGGTACTTGTGTAGGAGATCTGTTGGGCTTCAGGTCTCAATAACTGGTTACTTAAAATACTGCCAACATGAGGCCTGGTTTAAACAAAAAGAAAAAAAATCTGAAACACGTGTTTCTCCATACTAGGAATGGATACACTGGGGAGCTGAATCTCCTTGGTTTTAAGGCTGATGGCTTTTCATACTGTTCTTTGGAGGTCTTTCTCCTATCCTTTCACGTGTTTACATGCCCATATAGAGCAAATCCTTCTAGGAGAACACAGGCAACTGAGTGTTTTGTATGGCACCTTCTTTCCTTCCTCCCCATCTTGCCATTTCTAATTGCTGTAGGATGGAAGTTGAGGTCCAGGGATGTAGTGAAGCAGCTCCTTCAACTTCGGTTTTAATAAAAAAGTGGAGCTTAAACCAGCAGGTTTTTGTTAGTCCTCTGCAGCATGTTTTTCACCATTGCTGGCTGCTTGCAATATAGTGACTTCTTAAACCTGATTTTAATAGAAGACTTTTGAGATGGAAGGTAACAGATGTTTGGTTGTTTTTTTTTTTTTAATGGGTGAGAGATGCCATATTTTTCCAGATGAGTTTTCAAAGCATACCAAGCAAGGTGAGCTCGGCTTTCACTTAAAAGGCCGTGCCTCATTCAATCCCTGAGTGTCGCAATCATACAGCCAGTGATTTCTCAAAGCCACTTTTAGAAGCAGGTTGGCATCTATCTTGCTGTCAGCTTCAGGGACCTTAAGAATAACATTGTCTCTGCAGAACTGTAGTGCCAAGAGCCCAGACTTCAGTGTCTCCCTTAGCAGATTTGTTCTAGGCAGCATGGACAGGCTCATCACCTGCATAGGATTCATGCTCTCTTCAGGGTGAATTTCACCAAATTTCATGCAGTTTTAATTTTAAAAGTTAATGCTGAGGGGAGCAGCACAGCCCTTATTGTATCTACCATCTACAGTTATTTTAGGACATTGAGTGACAGTGGTTTTTCAAAAGTATCCATCTCTGACCTTGAGATGGGTACTTTTAAAATCCAGTGTCTAATTGACCCAACAATTAAGCCTCTCACCCAGATGATTTGCATATTATTATCCTGTTTGCATTTTGCATTCAAGAGTCTCACCTTTTGTTACTTTTAGTTTTACAAGTACGGCTTGTTCAGAGTGAGTAGATTTAAAATAGCTATTGCAAAATTCTTGAGTGGGTTGACCTGGGTCACCGCTAAAACTTCCTTGTAGATTTTCCTGCACTTTTTCCATCTAGTTTTTAATAGAAAGGACCACAGAAGTTGTACGTTTCTGTAAACAAATGTGGTCCACTTGGCAGTGCCTGATGAAGCATCTTTGAGAAACACTGCTCCAGAAACACTGCTGCAGTGGTAATATGCACATTGCTTTTGCCCAAAAAAATAAAATAAATCGTAGTTTATATATATTAGCACTGGTATTGTTGATCTCTTGACTTATATTTAGCTGTTTTCCCAACAGCAGAATTAAGAGTATCTGAATTCAGTTGTCATGTTAAGCTCAGGAAACTGGCTTATAACTGGTCACAGTTACAACCATGCTGACTAGGGGAAAAACAAAATTTTTTTTACTATTTTGAAAAAATATGTTGTGAAAACACAGCCAGGCAAGTAAGGAATACTGGAATGCTTGTCTTTCATAATTAATCCTATATATATATTCATAGCAAAGCTTTCACTACAATGGACCCTGGATAGGCTTCAGGAACATTATTAGTAGGACCTAAGGCTTTGCCATATAACATCTCTGGAGGCAGCTCTGCTTATGTTCAGCCAAGTAAGATGTTTTTTGGAAGACATCCCAAGCAAGTGATTTTGCAAAATAAATGCATCTTCTTTCTATAATGTGATAGTCTTTCCTATTTGGCAGTGACTCATAGAATTTTAACATGCGTGACACTTGGGGAGGGAACCATCTTTTTTTTCCCCCCTCTTTATCCCAATGTCTCTGCTGTAGTCCACATAAGTAAAGGGGTATCTTTGGAAGCCATTCTGTGCCACTGGTTGGGAAACAGGACCATATCTTTTCAAAAGATAGTCAAGTCATAGGAGGCCTGTGGTGGTGGTTTTGTGTAATATTTGCAGTTTTGTTCCTGGTTTGGGGTGAAGTCTTTTGCATTGCATTGCATAGTGCTAATGTAACTTTGTTTCCCTCTGATACTGATGTGTTCACATCAAGGTTACTGTAAACAGCTGGAAGCAACTGAATTTCAGAAAAAACATTCTGAGAAAACCAGTATGAGCAGAGATAACGCTCCCCCTTGGGGAGCAGGGCAGGGATGGAAGTGAAAGAGCCTTGCAAGAATACCTACCTTAATGGTTGCTATGGTGAGTAGAAGTAAAATTATGGTTTCAGGGAATGTTGAAGAGAGTAATTCTGACCTGTGGAAGATGAATGAGGAAAGAAGAAACAGGCTTAATGGCAGGAAGCATTTCTTTATCATAAGACTTACTATGTTGGGCTGTTGTAAGTAAATGGTGGCAGTTCCATTCCATGAAACATTTAAGATTGGACAAAGGGAACAATTCCTGTAATTTTATGAAGGAATGAGAACATCTGTCTGTCAGAGGCATTTAATGTTCTATTGCTTTGCTTGATTCTTTTATGTAGGTGGTATCACCTTGCTTTCACTTCTTTAAGTACTCTTACGTCCCTTCGTGTTCTGCCTGGTAGATCTGAATGACATTAGCAGAAAGGAATTTTGAAGGTGTGAAGAACGAGTGCATCTTCCTTTGATGTCATTTTCACAGAATCACAGAATATTCTGAGTTGGAAGGGACCCACAAGGATCATCAAGTCCAACTCATGAGTGAATGGCCTGTACAGTCATTTGGTGCTGTGAACACAGCAGTTTTGCACACCAGTCCTCCAGCACTTCTCTTATCTGTGAGAACATTCAGGGCTTATTGATGGCCTGTGTGAAAACAGTGATTTTTATTGCAGAGGAGGCACAAAAGCAATGCCACCAGCATTGCATAATAACACATGACATCACCTGTAAGAGCTGTAACGTAACTGGGGTTTGGTTTGTTTGTTTTTATTTTCAGAATCAATATGTCACAAGTGTAAATAAGAACGATTCCTTTGACCACTGATGATTTGTCATTACAACAATATGGGAGACTTATAAAAGACAAATGGTTATATCCATTTTTGTTAAGCTCTAGGTGCTGGTTCCAATAGTCTTTCTCCACAGGGGTGATCCCTTTGCAAGTGTATGCTCATGTATAGTATCAGTCTTTGACTTCAGCAGGCCTGAGCTGTCCCTTTTATTTATTACCCAGTCATTTTTCCCAATCTTATCTTATGTTTTTATTGTGGTAAATCAGCAGTAAACTTGTCTTTACCTAAAGGCAGACTGAGGAGGAGAGCAGGCAAACAGGAAAGAGGAATTGAAGGTTTGCTGCTGACAGACTGACTGGTCAGGCAGTTCCCAAAGGCTGCTCAGAAAGGAGCAAACTGGGGTGATGAGCAGAGTGAGGTGACCCTCACTACCCAGTTCAGCAGGATGTCAAGCCTGGAGCTTACAGTGAGGGTGTGGGCTTGAGAGCAGCATGATGGGCACATACATCCTACAGCAATAGAAAAGTGAGCAACAAACCAGTAGAGTTAATATTTGCCCATTAACCCATAAAGAACTATGTTGCAGAGGCTTGGGAACTCGGAAGGCAGGTAGAAATGCCAGGAGCGTTGTGCTAGTTTCACATTTTGGTACCACAAAGAACATGGGTTTTCTGTAGGCTCAGAGCTTAAGACTTGCTATCACAGAGGGTGCAGCACTTCTGCCAGCTGAGCTAAAGTCATCAGCTTGGGTAGCCAAATTGGCTTTTTTCTTCACAGACAGCAGCTAACAGAGAGAGGTAGGACACATCTTTCTGCCACACTGTATTTAATGCCAAGGTCACTTGTGGTCAATGTGTGATTAAAACAGCATGTTTGGGATGTGTCCCATCAGCAAGGGTGTCTCCTACAGAGTGAGCTGCATCAGTGTCAGGTTTGGATCTGAGTAAAGCTTCAGTGTAGCCTAATTAATGAATAGGGCCTGGTAAGGTCACAGTCCAAAGCAGGGATTTGGTTACAGAAATTTCTATGCTTTTGTTTTAATAGGGAGTCTACACAAGATTTGTTTGGTATCTGAGCAACCAGTTTCTAAAGCATCAAATCCCAAGTAGGAGGCAGGAAAGGCTTCTTTTGATTCTGGAACAAAAGACTTCCGAATACCCTCCCAGCTCTGTGTCCTTGGTTTGGTACAGTACAGTGCCACTTCCCATGCATGAACTGCAAATGCTGAAAAGGTGAATACATGCAGATCCAGACTACCAGCTGGGACTTATTACCTCCCAGAGTGAGTACTCAGTGCTGCTTAGCACCCTCTGAAAGGCACAGCATTTGCTCAGCAGAGCTTTTCTTTCTGAGTTAGAGGTGGGCAGAGCCAAGCTCTGTGTCACTTCTTCCCTCTTCTGCTTGGCTCTAGCTTGGAAAATTACTCCCTCACTGTCAGGGCTAGCAAAGTAATTTGCTCCCCCTTTTTTCCTCCCCCATCATTCAGCTAAAGTGGAAAGAGGATGGGAGTCCTGCTGTTTGAGCAGAGCATTGTGGTTCTGCCTGTAGCCCCATGGGGCTCAGCTGTGCAGTAGAAACACCCACCTGACAACCCCCGGGCTGGTACCAGCAAAAATGCTGTTTGCAGGTGCAGCATGGACTATTGCAGGACAAGCTGTCTGGCTTGTGTTGTGAGTGCCCGTGAGACATGAGGAGTTAAAGGCCACTGCAGTGGCCACTGCAGGGCAATACTGAGCCAGAGACCTCTGGTGATAAGAGTATTTGCTGATGTTACTGATAAGAATGTTTGCTGATGTTACTCATAAAAATCTTGACCTCAGAAGCTGGGATTTAACTGCTCTGTGTCTCTCTAAACTGGCAAGGGGAGAAGATGTGATGTGAGTTGGCTGTTCATCATGTGGGCAGTGGCTCAGTACCACAGGGATATTGTTACTAGTCATATCTAAGCATGTGTGTAAGCACAGCTGATACCATGGATTAGGAACTCAGATCTCACAGCATTCGTGATAAAAGTGTTGTGGTGCTTGGCCCCATGTCTGCCTGGCCATGCTGGCTTCCCAAAGCCCCAGGTGCCTCCTACTCTGTGCTTCCACAGGGGCCTGGTCTCACTGAGGAGCTGGGACTTACCCAGTCTCTTGAACAGTGAAGGACAGCTTGGATGCTCTTTGCCCATCGCCATGCTGGTCGTGTGCTTCCCCTGCATCCTGAGAGCAGGGGTGTAAGTGCTGGGAGGGGTCAGTGGCAGACAAGAGTCTTGGGACAGGCTGTGCTGGAGAGAGTACTTCATTCCTGACAGAAAGAACGGAGGGTGGAGTGCCTCTCTGTGCACCCCCAGTCTGGGGAGGCAACTCTCAGGAAGAATGACTCTCATGGAGACCAGAGTGACTGGAGCAAAGGATTATGAGGAAATACACCTTGCATCTTTCACTTAGAGCTTGATACCATAGCCCTGGATGATGGGATGACAGATTGCTGACCTGTCATGAAGGTTGGGATGATGTTGCTGGATGTGAACTGCTTGTCTCTGGCCAGGATGTTGTACAGATCTCCAGCACCTCAGCTGATGTTCTCCATAGTGAAGGCAGCCTGGGCGATATGTAGCTGGCATTTCACTTTGAAGGAAATGACCTGGTTTTATCCTTCAAAATATTCTACCTGCAGAGTGACTCAGTGAGTGACTCACCTGGTCTGCCCTCCCAGCAGCTCTTACCTCAGGGCTGCCTCAGAAGGTGTTTTTCTGCCAGGGTGCTTGTGGTCTAACCACAGCCCTGAAGCTGCTGCTGACAGGGAAAATGAGGCAGCAGCAAAGCTGAGTCAAACCTTGGGCATCTGAAGGAGGAGGCAAACCCAAGGGAGTGCCACGCTCTTCCCACTGGCATGTGAGTGTTTTTCCCAGAGCACTGAGAGCTCTGCAATAGCTCTGTGGCTCTACAGTGCTTTCAGCAATTTTCCTAAACTCTGGGGTCCTTAATTCCCAGCCCCACTCCTGCTGGGAGAGCCTGCAGATGTGTTACCAGAAGCAATGTGCCCCTCTCCTCACAGAAAAAGTGGACAAGCAGTTGTTCAGATCACCTCCCTTACTAGCTGGGGAATTTTATCCAGCCTGCCTTTGGCCACAGCCCTGACTGGGCATGGCATTGGCAAGGGACTGAAATCAGTGTGAGAGTCTGCATCCCTCTGTCTTGTCACTTTGAGTCACTAACCATCAATAGCTTTCCCTATTGCAGGAGTGGGAGAGAGCAGGAGAGCACTAGCAGATGGTTTTAGAGGAAAGCATGTTCAGAAACTCAGCTTCTCAAGGGATTTCATTCTCTTACTGTGAGTTAGAAATTACTTATCCTTTTCAGCTTTGCTCTAAAATTCTGCCTCAAACATTGTCAGGAAAATGCCGTCACATTAAAAATATGAGTGTGATGTAGTATGTGTTTACTGCAATTTACTTGCACTATTAAGAAGAAAAACCCCTAGTCATTATAAAATAAAGCCTGAATATTAAGAGCATGATGACAAAAACACCCCTTACATCAAATCAGTAATTACCACTGGGACTGGAACAAAGGAGCAGAGGGACAATTTTGGGCAAAATGGCTTTGCTGGCTAAGAGAGAAGATGGGGCTGCCCAGTCTTCCAAACAGAGTCAAGGTCTGTGTACACTGCCTGGTCACTGCTGGGAGGACAGTCAGTTTGCCCTCAGAGCCATGAGACTGTGGGAGAGGAGCTGTGGCACTCACAGCAAATGGTGCAGGAATCAGGGCACCAAGAGGCAGGGAGGGTGCTGCCCTCCTCAGAGCTGGAAGCTGCTCCCTGTCCTGGATGAGCCAAGTCCTTTCTGCCTGGAAGTCTCTCTCTCCTCTCTTGACCTCCTTCCATTGCTTTCCACAGAGGACCCTGAGGGAAGGGCCTGTCTAGCATTAATTGTTCATCTCCCTGTTGAGGTGCATGGAGCTTATTGCCCTTGAGTTTGCCTTACTTGGGGAGCACAGGGAAGAGGAGACTGGTCCATGGTCAGCCCTCGTATCCCAGGCGTGCAGGTGTCTTGCCATGGCTCCTGAACTGGGGAATCGAGCTTTTCAGGCCTAATTTGCTTTCCTGAAGGAAACGTGCTGATTTGCTCTGTTTCCCATTAGATTTCCAGTACAGGGAACATAACCTTACAATGGCTGGAGGGTCTGGAGCTCTCACAGGATCCAGACTTACTGGCTCAGACTTGCTAAAACTTTGCTCGGAAAACTGAAGTGTGGGACAGATCTAAGTCCCTCTCTGCCTTCCTTGCTTCTCTGAACTGTCTCTGCCTCTCTCCTTGCTGATTCAGATCCATTATGGTCAACTCTCACATTTGTATTAGGAAAAGAATATTTTTTCCTACAGAATAAGGAGGCAGGGTTGATGGCAGAGCGTGTTTTGGAGTTTAGGGACAGATGAAAGATTAAGGTTAGCTGGATGGGACCGTTGCTTGGCTCAGCTACGGGTTCCTCAGAGAGTCTTGGATGTACCAGAGATTAAAAATCAATAAAGTAAGGTTAGATTTAAAGCAGATGCTACAAATCAATCAGATGTGATAAGCCCAACATGGGAACTGCTGGCCTGGGTCATATACAGTTTAGAATAGATGACCAGGCTCTCCTGGTTTTAGCAGTAATTCCTAAACATGATAAGTTTCTCTTCATTTGAGGCTTCTGAAGATTTTCTTTGTTGATTTATGTGATTTTTTTTTTTCACTGATCAACTAAAGCACTGGGTAAGCAGATCCCGGTCGTTTCAGAGGTCATCAGGGCAAGTGGGGGCAATCTTTGTACCCCAGCTGAACTTGGTTCCTTCTCTTTTTACCCCAGCTGAACTTGGTTCCTTTTCTTCTAGCAGCAGGGAGGGATCTCTGATGTTTTTGTGAACTGTATTTGTGTTCTCTGCTGAGTTAGGTTTTGTGGAGGAGCTCCGCTCCTTCCACTCCTGTGCTACAGGTGCACCTGTACCTGTGTGGTGGCAAGAGCAGGAGTAAATCAGTGCAAGGAGCAGCCTTGCAGCACCATAGATGAGATTCTTGGTAAGAGAGAACAGTCTGATGTGGTCTGAGCAAGTCATACACAGAACTTCCTTTTCACATGTTGTAGGTGGAGGAGGAGAGACCACTGAAGCCAGGCTGGGGATGAATAGCCTCAGACAGCCTCAGACAGGTGCTGACACCAAGCAGGGATGGAAGTACTGTTGTTAACTCAGATGTTAACAAACTTGGTTTGCAAGGATTTACAGCGCTCTTTAAATATTAAGCACATGGCACGAGTGCCTTGTTTGCCTGGATGGGTGATGCAATCATCAGCACAAGGATCTGCTGATGTCAGTAGATTTCTTATACTGCAAGTCAAAAACCCATATGGCTTGAACACAAAACACAGGACAAAATAGGGATTAGGAAAGACACCTGGCACTCTGGCCCCTTTCTAGTCTTGGTCTTTCCTTGTCTCTGTGCCAGGGTAAAAGAAGACTTTTAAAGAGCACAAATCCGCTTGTAAACAAGTTACTCAAAATTACAATAGACTTTATCTCCTTCAGCAGACTTTAGGCGGGCTAAACTTTGGGAGCTGCAGAAAGGAGTCAGTTGCAGAGTCAAAATTAACTCAGTACTTCCTCTCTCCCCTTGCTTTCTGAATGAAAATGTTTCAGGCCTTTTTTACCTGTCACATCAAATAAAACCACTTTGTACTACAAGTTGGATAATATATGAATATTTTGGTTTGAAAGTGCTTGAGCAACCCATGGGACATACTTACTTGATTTCATCACTGTTTCCTGATAGAAAGTAGTTTTTTAGGGGACTAACTATAACCAAGCTTTTCAGGAATGCTGGTTCTATCTACTGCCTTGCATGCTTTTGGAGAGCATTTCCTATGGATGAGTAATTTGCCTTGTGTGACTAGATTAACCTGTGCAGGTAAGATGGAAGCTTTTAAGTCTTATCTCCTTACCCCTGTGCTCCCGTGGTGTTACGACTTGGTGAATCTTCTTTCCCACACCTTTGTGGCCAGCTCCCTGGCTCTAGCACCACAGTCCTCTTCAGTGACATAATCACTGTCCATGTTTGCTTTATTAAGCTTGTCAGTGGTGGTGCAGCTGGCATGTATTGGTACTTTTGTTGGTAGCCGTCTCCAAGAGATGGAAAACTGAATGGGCTGTGGAGCCTGCATTCCATTGTGCCCTAAAGGTGGCAGAAGACAGAGATGTGCTGGCAGGTCAGTCTGAGGAAAGCTGATGCTGCTATTGCTTGGTCTATAAACAAAAGACTTGTGTTTCCAATGCCAAGAAGCCCCAGCCTTTTTCCAAGCTGTGACTCTGTCTGAAAAACAAGCCCGGCCCCAGTTGGGTGAGTGATCTGCGTGGTCACCGGTGTATTTTGCCCCCAGTTTCTCCCCAGATGCGGCATGGCAGATATCAGCGAGCCACACGCAGCGAGGGCTGTCAGTGACCTCCGGCAGAGCCGTCCCAGCGTGGGCACAGCACCAAGTCTGACTCCTGTCCCAGAATAACAGGAAGGGCACAGCAGTCAGCTGGCTTTGGACCCATCACAACATGTTGAAGGGATCCGTTCTATTTGTTGAAATGAATTACCCCAGAGCTGGTGGGAGGGCTCTAGGGAGTCACAGGGCAGCCTTTGCTTCCAGTCTGTGTTTTGTTCAAGGGCTCATTTGAAGATGTAGGATGTCCTGCCCAGCCTGTTGTGCTGTTCCACTGTGTAATCACCCTCACAGCTTGGGAGCAGGAGCGTCTTCCAGCACTCAGTTCAATCAACCAACCAACTCCCCACTGCTGAATCTCGTTATGGCTTCATCAGCAAAGCTGATAAATATTCCCTCCCACCCCCAGCTCTGTCTCTTCCCTCCACCTCATGACACTTTGCCATGTGCAAGTGAGACCTGACTGCTTTACTATTTGTCTGTTTTGAAAGATGTTTCCACACCATTTTTACAGAAGCAATGGGGAACACGTACTCTAATAAAGCATGTAAAACATAGATATTTAATTTTTTTTTAAAGTGGCTAGGTTGAGAAGATTAGGATTAGTTCTCTGGATTTCTGTATTTTTATAATCAACAAGGTAGCTGAAGAGAACAGTTAGAATTGTTCCATGTTTTCCAGCAAGGGATTTGAATTTCCCATGGTAATGTGTTTGAGCATGTATCAGCTTGGTTTCTTAGGAAATAGGAACATTTTCAGTGCTATCAGGCTAAGAATAGCAATCTTCTTTCTGTTTCTTCTCAAATTTCAGAAGTGTGGCTTATCTTTTATTGTGCATGCAGTAAAGAGATTCTTTTAGATGAAATACCACCCTGTTCTGCCGAAACACTAACAGCTTATAGTGCCTAATTCTGTGGTTTTCTTTTTGTTCCTTAACCAAAATTAATTCACGAATAAAGAAATTTGTGCCTTGAACACGGTTCTTCTCTCTAAGCACATCAATTCCTTGATGACCCTAGAGGGAACAGCAGTGCTGAAATAGTTCAAGTGGCAAACAACTCCCTGGCTATGAATTTAAGCACTGGAACAAAACCCTACAGTTTCAATGACAACTTCCAAGAACAGAGCCAGGGCTCCAGTGCTGTGGCCTAGGAGATCACTATCATTGCAGGGCTGGTGGAGCCAGCACAGCTCCCTGCAGAGCACGCAGGGGCAGTGCCAGTTACACCGGGACTGCCCAGAATGCTGGAGAGTAAAGGTTGCAGAGCAAAGAACTGAAGCTGTACCCTTTGCTCAGTCAAAACAGAAGTGTTGGAAGCAGGACATTACCCTGAAAGGGCTTTTTGATCTGGAGCAGCTGTGAGGATGTTGTTTGTACCTTGGGGCATCTCAGAAGGGATAGCTGGGGAAGTCTGGATATCTAAGCCACTCCTCTGGTACCCAAAGTGGACACCAAGACTGCCATGGTGCTCTCAGCTGAACCTGAGCCATCACACACTGACAGGGAGTGGCAATGGAGTGGCCAGAATCCCCTAAAAAAAGCCATGACCTAGGATCCTGGGCCATTGTCATACCTCCTTACATCCCTCTGAGAATAGCAGGCTGGCCCTCCTGCTCTGTGCTACCCTCCTCACCCTGCAGCAACCATGCAGAGGGGCTGCAGGGTCCAGCCCTGCCAGGGCAGGTACATTTTTGGCCACAGCAACATGTGTGCTCCATCTCTGTCTACCTGACAACAAACACCTTGGCTCTCCAAGGAGAACAGAGACAACTTTACAAGGAAGCCAACTGTTATTTACACGTATTTTAAAATACATTTTGTTCAGATGCACATCCTTGCCAGCCTTGTTTAGGGAAGTTGTAACAGTATCTGGCTTCTCTTTGGTCTTGTGTACAAGACGAGGAAGTTTTCATCTGTGCCTTTAAAAAAACCCTGCATCTCTGCCAAGATGTATTAGGAGAGCTGTAAAAAAGGAGTCATCCTGTTCCAGGATGGCGAGGCTTATGTAACAGGGAAATCCTAACAAAAAGATACTCCCCCACCCTGTGCTTTTCCAAGGCACATGCCACCCCAGGGTTTTCAGCTGCTTGATTTGTATTTTGATCACATCTGCCACTGGTTTATTCGGATGTATTTACAAATATGTTCTTCCACATACCCTCATTTGTACATGCCATAGAACATCTTTATAAAATGCAGCACGGCCCTCACCTCACCACAAGGATCTTTAAATAAAATATACTGTAAAGTGCCAGATACAATTCTTTTTAAAAATACTGTTCTCAGTAAAACAGATACTTGGCCACTGCATTAGCAGCTTTGTATATTGATACATTTTTAGCACAAGTCTATTTCTGTCAGGTGAGCAGGAGGCTCTCATACCACCCCTCTAGCTCTCCAGTTTCAAGTCCAAAGGCTTTAGAAAATGAGGCAGAGGCAGACTGTCCAGAGCCTCTGGGAAGTGCTCAGGTGAAATGGTCCTGATCAAGACACGCATGGCTCGGACAAACAGCGATGGGGGAGCTAAGCCCACCAGGCACTGGAACCTGTTCTCCCCCAGCAGGTCCTGCCACTGCTGCCGGTTGTCCAACAGTTGCTGTTTCATTGCAAACTTGAGGTCCTGAGGCACGAAGAAGAAGAGGCAGTCGAGGCAGAGGAGCTTGGCACGCATGTTAGCTGCCGGCATGTGGGAGATCTGCTGCAGCAGGGTGTCGAGGGGGGTGTTTCCAGCGCTGTCCTGCAGGCAGGGCGAGGCGCCGTGCCCCAGCAGCAGCAGCAGGCACTCGGGCCGCACCAGTTCGCAGGCCATGTGCAAGGCTGTCTTGCCGCCCTCCACGCGGCTGCAGCCCTGGCGGTCCAGGTGGCCGGCTCTGTCACTCGGGGGCAAGGCTTGGATGGCCTTGAGGATTCGGAAGAGCACCCGGACGCGGTTGTAGCGGACAGCCATGGCCAGGTGCGGGGCTGACTGGCAGCAGCTGAAGCTTTGGCTGGGCACGGCCAGGGCGCTCTGCGGGAACTTAGTGAGCAGGTGCCGGGCGTAGGGCTGGTGGTCGTGCACCAGCGCGTAGAGCAGCGCCTCCGAGGGCGAGTACACGCTCACCTTGCCCCCGTCCTCCCAGTGGAAGACCTCCATGGTCCGCATGTCCTCCAGGAACCAGACGGGCAGCAGGTCCCTCACCGCCTGGTAGAAGGCGAAGGATGATTTCTTGCACTGCTTCTGGGACTGGGCGCCGCAGCCGCCGACCCAGCGGACGCTCCAGGGCATGGCGTGCGGCTGGGCTCCGCCGGGGGCTGCCTCCCACCATGGGCCCGGACCTGCGGGAGCGGACGGGCGGTCAGTGCCGGGCGGCCCGGGCTCCCCGGGCTGCTTCCGGGGCTCGCCAGGCTGGCCCGCCCGCCTCCCTGCCGGCGCGGGGGACAGCGAGCCGCCCCCGCTGCAGGAGACACCCGTAACCCGAAGCACGGGATTGCCATCCCTCCCTCCCTTCTTCCGTCTCTGCTCCTACTGCACGGGACGCCCGTGTCTCCGGTACACGGAGACCCGGTA
>VZRQ01009889.1:363076-388829 GCA_013397975.1 Machaerirhynchus nigripectus
TGAGATATGGGGGTGTGGGGTCCCGAGGGTGTTGGGATCGGGGTCCCCGGGAGTATGAGGTCGCAGGGATATGAGGTCCCAGCAGTGGGGGGGGTCTGGGGTCCCAAAGGTATGGAGTCCAGGTACATGGTGTCCTGAGGGTTGGGGCCCTGGGGATAAGGGATGCAGAGAGCAGAGGGCACAGAGTCCCCGGGGGCATGGGATCCTGAGTCTGTGGGACCCGGGGCACACCGGAGCCTGGATGCCGGGTCAAGGGCACATGGCGTCTGGGCCACAGCGGGGCTGTGCACAGGGGCTGTGGGACCGGGCCCCTGGGCGTGGGAGGCTGCAGACGCGCAGTGCCCGGGTACACGGGTGCCGGGGCGGGCGGTGTCACACCCCGCTGCCCGCCCTGGCAGGGCCCAGCCTGGCCTATGCCAGTTCTTGGCTTGCCCCCTGCCCGCCCCCGTGGGTTGCTCGGGCTGGGGCCTGGCACTGCCCTTCGGCCAGCGCACGTGTCCGCACATGTGAGCCTGTCTCCGGAGAGTGACATTTGCCTGCAGCCATTCCCTCTGACAGGCACCTGTCAGGTTTGGGCTGCAGAAGACCGAGGAGACGGTCATGGCGTGGGGTGAGCCTGGCACTGCCCGCAGCCCTACACCAGGGGCTCCCCTTGGGTACCTGCAGTCCCTTGGCCCTAAAATGTATGTGTACGTGTAAGAGTCACACACTGGGAAAGCAAGTGCTGGTGTTACTGGGATCTGCTCTCTCACAAGGCCTCACTGATAGCAAATGCTGGGATCTGCTCCATCCTTGTCCCCCTCAGAGCCTTTCCCTTTTCCTCTGTGTGTTTGGCCCCAGTGTCTCCGCCTCTTGCAGTTATTGTCCTCTCAGTCAGGAAGATCAGACTCCCTGGCATCTGCAAGTGGGTGATGCCAGTCACTGATGGATTCACAGGCCACAGCTCTGGTTTCTCTGGCCTTGAAGTTCTCCTGCTGCTGCTATTAGCTGCTGGAATGGGAGACACTCGTGCACACTGAGGAGAATCTCCAGACATGGGCTGAAATGCTCTGCTTCCCTGCAGCCCTCTCTGTGAAGCTGTTTGGGAGGCAGAAAGGGTGCTACCAACCGTCCCCATGACCCTGATGAGCATGAAGCTGGCAAGGAACAGCCATCCCCTTTGTCGTGCCTCTTCTGAACCACTATTCAGCCAGGGAAACAATGCCTAAACTGTGCTTGGTTTGCTTTGTAACTTCTTCCCTGCCACGGGATGCTCACACCAAACACTGGGGATCCATGTGAGGGGGTGCAGGCAGGTGGGGGAGCTGGGCAGGATGAGCTGCAGGGAGCTGCACGCCACTGTCACACTTAAAAACTCTTGCTGACCACATCTGAGGGAAGAGAATAAAATAACATCCACTGAGCTGCTTTGCCGGAGAGAATTACGTCCAGCGTTTGTCAGCACGATTCGTCATCCGAGGATCCCCGCGGATCCACCACAGCTCCTGGCATCTTGGATGTCAGCCACGGAACAGAAAATCCTCTTTCACCGCTCGTTTCCGATTCCAGGTGAAAACCCATTAAAGGCAGCCGCTTCACCATTCCCTGCTACCACCAGGGCATTCACCCGTCAGTTGCCTCCTGTGACTGCAGGCATGGGATAATTTGTACTAAAGTGCAGGATTGAAAGAAATGGTTTAAAAAGAGCTGATTCTACAGCCCTTCCTTTTTGTCTGCCTGTGCCTTGCTGTCCAGCGCTGATGGCAGTGGTACCCGCTACGTCTCTGTGTGCTGCCTGCTCTGGGGGATGCCCTGATGAGAATCCCCAATCCTTTTCTAGCTGTTGCCAGGACATTGCCATTGATTTGGCAGTCCAGTGTTGTGATAAGTCAGGTTGCCCAGCCCTTTCTACTCATCCTCCAAACATGCCTAGGCAAGCCAAGTGGTGTCAGAGCCCAAAGGCAAGGCGTTAGCACAGTTGCAAAGCCAAATTGGCTTTTGTGTAGGAAATTAATGTTTTCGGTGTAGAAGTGGGACTGTTGTTCACAGGCCAAGCTCTCCTGTGGAGGTGGTGGGAATGGTTGCAACCATAGTGTTCTTTGGGCCCCAGCACTGGCTTAAAAATAGGCCAGAGTGTGCCAAGTCCTTTTGGCCTCACAGCTGGTGGGTAACCCTTTGCAAATTGTATTTGTCACATACATTTGAAGTGGGAGCCTGCCTGCAGGAAAGGCAGCCTGTCTGTGGGCTGCAGTGGATTACATTTGCCTCCAAAATTGTTTACAGGGTGCTCAGCATTAGTGATGTAACAGGACAGCCCAGAAAAGTTTTAATTTTCTGATATGTATATTTTTTTTGCACAGACCCATGAATGTGACTTGTTTGTTTGCAGTCCAGCCTGGTTTTACTCACTTTGAATTAAGTAACTGATCTTATTACTGATCCGACTGTGAGAGGGCTTATCACAGGTTCCTTGGCACATGACAGAGATTACTCTGTCGGTGCAACCACGTCTGAGTAATGTGACGTGTTCTCTCAGAGCTATTTTCGTCTTTGCCCTCCTCCAGGACCTTGATCCTTTGGTTTCTTCAGCCAGTGACCGACTAAAACCTTCTTAATACTACGGAAACCCCGACTACGTAGTTGGACGAAGGGAAAAGCTCTGCCATTTCTTGTGGCAGACGTCATTTACTTCCTAAGGCTTTCATTAAATTGAGGGCAGGATCATTTTGACTTAATGGACATGACTGTGGGTGTAACTAAAAGCAAAATAAAAGTAGGCACTATCAGGGACTACACTGAACATGGTCTAGTGCTGGATTTGAGCATGAAATTGAAGATGGGCAAAGAGTGCATCCCTCATTCTTGAACAGGGCTGAAGGATACAGGGTTTACTCCAGTCCTTGTAAGGAATTTGTGCATGGGTTTGACTCTCAACACTTGCCAGTCTCCTCTGAAAGAAGGCAGGCTCAGGAGCAAAGGTCAACAGAGTTTGGACAACAGCTCCAGACCTGTGGTGGGCTGGAGCAGCACAGCTGACACTTCACTTTAAGCCTATGGGATCTTCGTCAACAAGTCAGAGAGAAATGCCTAATGTCCTGTTTAGCTAAAACTGCACATCTTCAGAGTGAAGCAAGGAATGAGCAGAGTCAGGGGTTTTGCAGTAGGGTCACTGGGTTGGAATATACACACTGTATGTCCCCTTCTGACTACAGGTACATCACTGATCTTCAGTTTAATCTCTCTCTATGCCACCAGCATCCCAGCTGCACAGGAGCTGTGGTAATGCTGGTTTGACCATCCTGTTTTAGCTGGTGAGTTCTTTAGGTCAGGGATAATATGCAAGTATATTTTTCTGGTCCTTGGGGTTCTGGCTCTGCATGGGGAACCCTCTGCACTGCTGTGTTAGACAGCGGACAGAAACTGGTCGTCCTGCGGGGAGACACGGTGGCAGAGCTGCTGGCAGTCACTAGAAAGGATTTGTTCTCCTTTGGTGAGGACATGCCATGAGGAGGCGGATGGCAGCCCCAGGCACCCTGTTCGGCTCTGATGAATAATAGCTGTTGCTGACACCTCGTGGAAGCCTCACACAAACATTTTCTCAGAAACCTTTCAGTTTCATTTCGTCTGCTGCTGCTTGTTCCCCACCTGATGAGCTTGTCCTTTGTTTCTGTCATCTCAGGGCCCTTGGCTGCCTGCAAGGATGGGATGGGAAGGCAGCAAGGGAAGCTGGCTGGAGCTGGCAGGGGCTGCCTGGTAAGGAGGAGTGCACGTCTTTTTCCTGCATGGTGGTGAGTGAGGGCTGTTCACTGTGGATGGCTTTTGCACATCAGATGCAGAGAGGAGAGCACCTCCCTCCTATACCCACCTGGGTATGTAACACCTATCATGTACATGCCTTTTTTGTGTCTCTTTGCCCATCTCCATTTTTCAGGGGAGCATTTTGGCAAGTGGCTGTCCTTTCATTTCAGAATATCAAATCACTTTTGAAAAGATACAGAAGTTTTCCTGGGAAGTGCAAAGATATTTTCATTTGAGAAACAAGACAACTGATTAGAGAGTCAGTGGTGATCTGGGTTGGGGAAATGCTCCTGGCTTCCTTGCTGGAACCAGGAACCATCCAACAACATCGCCCTGCCCAGGGGGAGTCATGGCCTTGAACCTTGCCCTGTTCTCATGACTCACCATTGCACTGTCTTGCTCAGCATCCACCTCTTCTTCCTCCTCAGCCTTCATTTGTATTACAGTCAGTCTCTGCTTGTTTGACTTTGTGTGAATAACCATCTCACACTGAACCTGAGCTGCCCATAACCTCAGCTGCTCTGCTTTCTCTGCTGCGTTATAGGGTCAGCTCCATCCTGACCCATGGCATGAAAGAAAAATCTGCTTTGGAAACAACAAAGTGAGCAAGTCTTCTCTTGTTACTCTTGTTTCCTGGCTGCTGCTGAGCAAATTCCAAAAACCTGCATCCCAAATGATTCTTGGTGGAGTAGGTTGCCCAGAAAGGTTGAGGAGTCTCGATCCCTGGAGATACTAAAAAGCTGCCTGGACACAATCCAGAGTAATGTACTCCTGGGGACTCTGCTTGAGCAGGGGGATTGGACTAGATGGCCTCCAGTGATCCCTTCCAACCTTACCTATTTTTGATTTTTGGGAGCCCAAGTGAAGCTCTGATATGTTTTGTTTTGGAAAGGAAACCTCTCCACTGGCTCTGAAGGAAGTACATAATGTGAGAGTTGACTGCTGTCAGACATCAGTCCCAGCTGATGAGAGGCTGAACTGGTGTCATGAATTTGTGGAGGTTGCCCACCAGTGGGATAAACCAATTTTTAAGGCTTTGAAACTTACTTTTTATTCTGGTTCCTTGATAAAGTGGTCTGGCAGAGTGAGGTGGGGAGCAAGGTGATGAGCTCCTTCAGCTGTAGCTGTTTTGCAAGCCCTCATGGATGCTCACAGGCCGTCATCAGTGTCCCCTTCACCTTGGCTGGGTTCACAGCCCACCTCTCACTAAGCTTTGATTTTGGCACCTGTAATAAAAGAGCCACGAGTTTCCATACTTTTGGAAACTTAGGGAAACTCCCAGAGCTGCAGCAGAGATTAAATTTCATCCAGCATATTACAGGGGGAAGCTGAAAAGTGTGCTTGGCCCTTTAAAGATGAAAAAGTACCTTTTGGGGAGCCTTTCTGTTTCGTAAGCAAGTGGTCAAGAGGGGTCAGAGAACTCCTGGCGCCTGTGGACTATTTTGGCCTTCAGCTTGATGTTGGTTGTTAAAAATATTTTCCCAGATGTATTAATACGACCAGACTGGATTGCATCTGAGCTGAACATTGTGAGCCTGAGGCAGGACATAAATATAGAAGCAAAACAGGCTGACATAAGAGTCATCTGTCCTCTTCTGCACAAGAAGTGAAGGGGAAAGAGAGGGAACTTATTCTGTTGCAATTTTTAGATACTTCCAGGAATTAGCCTGAGACTCAGAGAGTGCCTGCATGGGCTCCTTAGGCACAGAAGCCCCCACATATCCCCTCTCTCAGCCCCTGGTGTCCTATGCCACAGGACTGCACACTCAGCACATTTTTAACCCAGGGTTAGATCTGCCTAGCCAAGGTCTGCAATCAGGAATGACTATTTGTTTGATGTGTTTGCCTAACAGGATTACCCTTATCATAATGATACAGCAACCTGGCCTTGGCAGAACAACCCCCAAGGGCACAAGGGGTCAAACCCTTGCCTCCATTGCCCCACATATGCACAGTGTAGCTTGTCTCTTATAGTGCAATATCCAGCCGTGCTTCAGTTGGCATTCAGTGCTCTGCTTTGGAAAAGAGCAATTGTGCCAGGTACTGCTGCCTGCTGACATCACACTTGGCATTTCTCTCTCCCCACCTGAAAAAAAAAAATCAATAATATTCAAAGGTTAGAAAAATGATGCAGTGTTTTATAATTAGAGAATAGGATGGCTTCCCCAGTGGGAATTGCTCTGAGCAGGTGCCTGATTGAATTCAGTGTGGATTTGTTGCCCTCTGGCTCCCTAAGAACCAATGAATTGCCTGCCTTTTGTATTACATGTCATGAACATGCCTTAAAATCATTACAAAATCATCTGTTTGTCTACAAAAGTATACTTGTGATTATTAAATTTTGGTACTTAAAACACTCAAGGAAGGTTCGGGATGAAAGCTCAGTTTTCCTGTAGGTAAGTAGGATAAAGGTTTTGCTGAAAAAGAGCCTGGCCCCACAGGGGATCAGCACCCAGACTTATTCACTCCAGTTTCTGGCCAGGCTGGGGACACCTCCTTGTTCCCTGTTGGGAACACTTTTCAGGCCGGTTGATGTGAGCTTGTCCTCACCAGCTCCCGGGCTATTTGAGGAAGCAGAACCTGCTGCTCACTATGTGCTGGTTCCAAAACAAGCAGGATCCTTTGTTTATAGTGTGCTATAATTGGCCTGAATGAAACCTGTGGTTCTTCAGGCTGTAGGGCCCAGGACTGCTGATGCAGCAGCACCCTAATTCCAAGCAATGCTGCAGGGTGTGCCAAAATGGTTTTGCATAGAGCTGAAGGATGTGTAGATACATAGTGCTTGCTGTATGTTCACAAGCTCCTGGTATCTGGAGCAGGCTGTACTTGTCAGGGCTGTGTAGATCCCCTTCTCTAGATGAGGTTTGGGGGGATGGAGCCTCCTTGGAGTGAAGCAGAGAGATCCTCTTTCTGCAGCAGCTTCGTTGTGTAGATGCTTGGTTTGCCAAGGGGAGCATTACCCAAACCATCCTTTTTTTTTCCCCTGAGGCATTTGTAGCTGGGATGTGAGCGGGGCTCTGTGACTCAGAAACTACCTACCCAACCATTGGGCCTAAATGATTTGAGTTCACCTGTGATTAGTGTATATTTAGTTTTGGTGGCATGTGTGGCTGTTCAGACCCTGCTGTTCAGCACGGAACTGTTCTGACCTCGTAGCTCATTGCAGGACAAACTCCTGTCTAAGACAAAGCAAAGCAGCCCCCTCACTTTTGTTTAGAGGCTGGTACCTACAGTATAGTGCTCACCCAAGGGTTGTATTTGATCTGGCTTTGCTGTAAGAAACCCCTCTGCTATTTCAGTTCTAAAATACAATAGATATATGGCCAAGCAGAAAGATTAAAAAAAGAACTGGCTAATGCTTTGTGTGTCTTAGAGGACTTATTTTTACTCCCATTTGTTCATTCTCTCTGCTCTTGGCTGCTGCTGGGTCTGTTGAAATAACAAACAGTGATGAAGAAAGAGGGCAGCTCTGTCGTGAGCTTCCTTCAGTGGGAAGCGGCTGCGGTGCAGCAGTTAACTCCAACAGTGACTGCAGCCTCCACAGCTCTGCTGCCAACAACCCAATGGGAAACCTGTCCTGTTTTTCTGAAAAAAGATTGGATTATCAGTCAAAAGCCTTTTTGCTGCAGAGTGGCGTTTAGAGTCTGTCTTTTGCTTTGTGAAAAAGTAGTCAGAAATCTTCTAGTGCTGTGTGCAGCTGCTCTGCTGCCAAGAAAACCTCCTGGGCCTGGTGATGAGGCCTCTGCAATATTTCCGATTTCTCTGTAATTACTTTCTAATTAAATTTTCAAATCCAGGTACAATCAGGAGGTTAAACCATAGCGAGTTCATAGTAGGGTCTTTCCATGTGCTTTTTCTAAGTCAGTAGCTCTCCCCTATGTAGAGGTGATAGATAATTTTGTGCATATAAAGGTGCTTAAAATCAGGGTGGCAATGCCTTTTATCTGATGGATTCAGCACCACCATAATTTCATGCACTCTCAATTTGGAAGCACTGCTTTTGCATAGAAGTTGTTGTAGCTGCCTGATCAGATTTGTCCATTAGTATGTGTACTCATGGCTTATTAAGTGGCTGGGGCATTAAAGCCCAAGCTTCCCTTGCCAGGATTTCCCTCTACTCCTCCACATGCAATTTAGAGAAATGGGAGGACTGATGTTTCCAAGGCGTTTGCAAGAGTTTTGCCTCTATCCCAGAAAACAGAAATAAAAAAGGTCTAACAAGATGATGTAAAGTAATTGGGAGATGAGATATATGACAAAAACTAGCCACATGTAAATAGTGAAGCTGAGAAACACCTGAACTCAGTTGCTAAGCACTGCACAAAGGTCGGCTTGCTCCCTGCCACCACCTGAGCCATGCAGGGGGCCCCAGTGATCTCCTCCCCTTTGGCTCTGCTTCCTGGAACTCTCTGTAGCCCTGCTTGGATACCAGGACCAGGACAGGCTGCCTGGGCTCACCATTGCCTTCCACTTCCACAGCAGGGCTGCCCACAGTGGAGCAGCCACCGCTGAGGCAAACAGAGTGTTTGGATTTTTTTCTGCAGGTTTTTTTTACTGCAAAAAGGTGTGAAGGACACTTGGGCTACTTCAGACTCTTTTGCAGCGCTGTGGGCAGAGCCCATCCTGGCCACCCCATTGCACCTGAATACCCTGCACGTGCCAACATGGTCTGTCACCAATGGGGGCTGTTCAATCCCTCTTGGGAGTGCTGCTGTTCAGCAGCTCACTCAGAGCTGGGTATGGCAGCACCTGCTGAAGCACCCAACAGTGTGAGTGGGAATTTCAGTCATGCTAAGAAGCACCAGAGGAGGCAGACAAAATTACTCAAGCTCACCTCTTCACATCTCTGCTTTGTTGCTGTCAGCCTGTAGCCCTACTCTCCTGCCCTCAAACCCAGGATGGCAGAATAAGAAGTGCCTGTGTCCTGGTTTACAGCCAGGTGTTTCAGTTTAAACCACTGAGGAAAGTGTGTCTGGGATAATATATCAGTGGTAAAGGGAGGTAAGCCTTGGAACAAGGCCTGTGCTTGGGAGAGGTAATGCTGTGGGATTGCCTTCATCATTTTAAATGATGTCAGCATCTGTGATCCCTTAGACTTGTGTTTGGGTAAAGCCCACAAGAGACGTAAGAGTTCATTTGAGTTTACCCTGGAAATCTTGCTGCCATCTCTGAGGCACAAATGCTGCTGGAGACAGCCTGCTCTTACAATTCATGTATTCTGTGAAGCAGAAAGAAAAACATATTGGCCAGGGTTCAAGCACCTTACTTGGTTGTCCTGGTGATAAGTGCCTCATAAAAGTTCAAGGTCTTTGCTTGCTTGTATAGAATGAAAGCAGCTTTGCTTAAGTTACTGCAGTTAAGATACTGCTGGTATCCATGGTCTCCCAGAGGGTGCTGATCTGTTGTTCCCAGTGTCTGGGTCATTCTTGGTGAGTGAGACAAGGTTGTGTTGTGTGGGTTATAGTTTGTCCCATGACAAAGGTGACCTTCCAGGTTTTCAGTCTGTGGCATGCTACAGTGGCTGTGTCATGGCAAACATTTGCAAAAAGCTGGATGCTCCCTCTGAGGGGCTGGGGCTTTGTGGAAGGAGTATGGGATGGTGGCACAAGCCCACTGCAGTTGGCAGCCTGCTGCAGTGGTCCCTGGAAGCAAGCCGAGGGTAGCTGCTGTGTTAGCACCATCATTAGGTTTCAGAGTTGACAGCCTGTGGAGATGTAAAGGCAAGGAAATCCTCTTTGGTGCTGCCGCTTCCAGCTTTTTGTTGTCTGGGGAAGAAGGCACTGGTTCTCTGATGCTTGGTTTGTGCTCTGAGAGACTAAGTGTGTTTGAGGGCAGGATTTTTTTAGCAGAAGTGTGAGGATGGTGGTGGGGGGAGAGGTGAGGCGAGGTCAGAGTGGTGGGATGTGACATTCAGGTTTTCTCTCAGGGCTCCAGTGGGCTGAAGCAGATGTCAGAACCTGAACTCCCTTGAGTCACCTGCAGTGGTGAGGATGGAACTGCATCCCCTCTGCTGCCTTCAGCCCCTGCTGTCATGGGGCTTTCCCAGCCCAATCTGCCTGACACCATGGGCAACTTCCCAAAGCTGGAGCTTCAAATGGCACAGGCCACTTAGTAATTTTCCACTTATAAACAAACATTTTGGAGACACTGGAAAAGCTGAGCCACCAAGTGGACAAAGTTCTGTTGCTTTTAAAGTAGCTCATTCATCAGTGAGTTTTACTGTACAGCAGCTCAGCCACCGCTGAACTGAAACCACCCTCTGCTTGTCCTACAGGGAACAGGAAAATGTGCTTCTGGAGCAGGCCAGTCTTTCAATCGTCAGCTTGACTTCCATTTAAAGTGTTGTAGTTGAGGTGGCTTTGTTCTGAGATTTTTTTTAATCTGTCTCGAGACCTCTCCTTTTTCCTTATATGCAGAGGTCTTCCTGGGTTTCTCTGAGGACGCTTGCACTGGCAGTGCAATGGAGATCTGAAGTGTGGTTGTTGCTGCAAACTAAAGGCAAACAATTCCCCTCAGTCCTCGACAAAAGGAAGAATCTGCTCACCCATGTTTAACTGCTGCCTGGCTCCTGCACTTTTCTAACCTTCACTTCCATTTGTGTGACCTGCCCATAAGTGTGGGCTCACACTGCTCCTACTGACCCAGGCAGGGCATCGCACGGTTCCACACTGATGCGGTTCTTGAAAATCCAGTGTGACTGAGGGCACGCACAGCTTGGGGGTGAATTATTGCCAGGTCTCCTGGAGCATTACCCAGCAGTGCTGGAAACGGCCCCGGGGATCAACACTCTTGCAAATGATCAGCCAGCCCCTTCCTCAAAGAGGTCCTCATAAGAAAATGTTTATAGGGTCTAAAGTGGAAAATGGTTCTTCAAAAAAATCTCAGAGAGAGGGATAAATAATCAAAACGCAGTGAGAAATGTTTAAATCAAATTTTAAACAGCATAGTGGACATTTTAGTTGAGAGATTTATTCTCATCTCATTAAAAAAAAAAACCATCCAAACTTAATTATTTACCAAAAAGCTGTATCACAAGGGGTGGATGCTGCCAGCATGTGGGGCTAAGCCAGAGCTCCTGGTCCCAGCGCTCCTGCTCTGTCCATGGGCTTTGGGCTGGCACAGGCACAGTACTCCTTCCTGCCTGCCACCAGCCTGGTAAACACGGCTGGCTTGTGCTCAAGCTTAGCACAAGCTGGGTCAGGCACCTGATAAATCTAAGCCAAAACCAAAGTGCGTTTGGCTGCTGAGGATGGAGTTGCTGTCAATTTGTTTTTCTCGGCTCAGCAGATTCCCCTGAGATCTCCATCAACAAATCGATGCTCGGCGTCGCACTGTCCTGCCTCAGCTCCTCATCCCGGGAGATGTGTGTGTCCTCAGGCTGGCCCTGAGGGACGTGTGGCCTCCCACAGCCACGCAGAGCAGCAGCCTGGGGTTGGCTCAACACTGAGCTTAACTCCCATCGGAGCTGCTGGGATTCAGTTCAGAGCTCAGCGAGTGCCAAGTGCTCCCTGGACTGGGACACACACCTGGCTGCCGTGTGAGGGGTGTACCACTCTGTTATATAAGCTGTTTGGGTTCCCTCTGGTGTGCTGCATTCGTTAGAAGCCAGAATTTAACATTTTCTACTGGACTTCCCCCTCTGCAGTGACAGCCTGACTCTGTGTCTATCAGGCAGATTCAGGTTTTCCGTTTGGGTATTTCCAGTGGCATTGGTCAGGCACAAAAATCATGTGATCTGAAGGAACAATTTTGGCTTTCTTACCCCAAATGTCAGATTCTTTCTGTCTTCCTAAAGATTATTTTAATTTTTAGGACTCTTTTTCCTAAAAAGTTTAAAACTAAAAAAAACCAACCCAGAATCTTGCTGTAATAAAATTGGGACCACGATACAAATCACCAGGGCTCTTCCCACGGGCATTCCGGCCAAAGTTGACTTGCGGTGCCTGTTCCAACTTGCAGCAGCCACATCAGCAGCCAAAGGTTCCCCCCTGCAGCACAGTGACAGCTACTGCAGGTGCCCCATCAGCTGGAGCTCATTTATCCATACGGGTTTTTCCTGTTTTAAATAAATGGAAGAAGAAGGGGAAAAAAAAGCATCTTGTGCTGCTGAAATCCGGAGAAAATTCTACTGACTTCAGCAAAAGCAGATGGGATTGTTAATGTCATGATGAAATTGGCAGTTATTGGCACTCCTTTTCCTTTGTGGGACCCTATCTGGGGAGTTTCCCAGGGAGATATGTTGAGCCATGGGTCATGATATAATGACTACATCCACGGGTCAGCGCCAGACATAGTTTCGCTCCTCATCCATGATGAGGCATGAAGAAAAAATGGGCTCAAACTTCATGTGGTTCAAGGGACAACTGAAAAAATCATAGTGAAACATGCTGAGGGATACCGAGGCAACACCACAGTGCAAGGACAGGGCTAAGAATCAAACTGTTGGAGGCTGTGGGGTTTTCTGGGGGAGAATTTTGGGTGATTCTCTGTTCTGATAATACCCCCTCTTCTGGGTGCCCCTGGGACCAATGGACCTTCACACGATCTAGCCCCACCACTCTTGTTATCTCATGGGCGTCTGTGCCAGTGCTTGCCAAAGGCAAGGGCTTGCTGTTGCTTCAGGCTCTAGCCAAATTTAGGCAAATGCAACTAAATGTACTACACCGAGGTCACAGACATAATGCCCTTTCCAACTTCACCTGGTTAGATCCTTTTCTAAAGGAAAATGGAACGCCTGAAAAACGTGCTGGCCTTGTGCATCACCTACACCAAGAGCATCTACATGAGTATATATTGACCTGCCCCAATTTAGTGATGCAGTGGGGCTTGGCCAGCAGTTGGCAGAGGCTCATAAAGCAGTTGGGGTGCTTTGTTCCCCTCTTACATGCACATACAAACCCCCATAGCTCTTAGCTGGCTGCTGGCAAAGCCCTCAGTGTAGCACAGACTGTGTTTTCTCATGTGAAATTCAATAAATTCAGCATTTTCAGGACCTCGGCATAATCAGGGTTTTCAATCTTCTCCTTCATTGCCTTCTAATATACCCTCCTAACAATTAACTCTGTGTGTTGGGAGAATGCCAAATGCAGGGTAAAAGACTTCGTTTTTCTTTCCCGTAATTAAATGTCGTGTTCGCTGCTGTCTTTCCCACTCGATTAAGTGTCCGTGTATGGTCTAAAATGCTCTTTGGTGAATTAGCATAAAGTCTGTCAGGATTTCAACCAACTTTCTCCCTCCTGCTGCATCTGTGCAGCTCACAAAGGGCAGCGTTGGCTGGCGGCGGGGGCCTGGAAATGGGTTTACTGCAACTCTGAAAAAAACACTTGCAAAACCTCTCCCTGGTCTCCCTCCATGCTGCAGGCCAATTGGGGCAGCTAGCTGATGAGAGTCTTTTTTTTAATTACATCTAAAGACATATTGGAGAAATATTCCCCAAGCTGGACTCTGGCAACATCTACTGCACTGCATGTGATGGCAAAATATGTAATAGGTTGTCAGTGACTAATAGATGTGTGAGTTATGGGCTGGGAGGTGAAATATCAGAACTTTCCACCAGTTCAGGATGAGCTGGAAGTGAGGTGATGACTGGGGTCCTCAGCATGAGATGAGCAGTGTCGTTATCATGGTTGGCAGCCCTGTCCTGGGGAATGGCTGCTTGGAGAGTTTCCCCAAAAAGCATTCCCTGGAGCCAGTGCACTTTTTCCTACATCCCTTAGGGTTGCCCTGTGCCACCCAGTTCCAGGTAGAGGGTGCTGGTAGGTGCCTGGGCAGTATGACATTCCAAAGGACAGTATGGCATTTCAAGGGGCAGCATATTTCTGATCAACTTTTCAGCACAGCCCCAGCTCCTGCCAAGAGTCTGTCCATGTCCCCATTACATCCTGCAGTGCCCAGCCCTGCTCTTTACCCTTCAAAATGTTCCTTTCCCCCCCCACACTGTGCTCATTTTTTAATAACAGAGAGTTGGTTAGGTTGGAAAAAACCTTTAAGATCATTAAGTCTGTTAACCCAGCACTAATCCATGTCCCAAGTGCCACATCTTTTAAATACCTCCAGGGACTCCACCACTTCCTTGGGCAGCCTGTTCTGGGCAGCACCTTCCCTGGGCAGCTTGACCACCATTTCAGTGAAAAATTTTTCCTCATATCCAATCTAATCCTCCTGACACAACTTGAAGCTGTTTTCTCTTGTCCTATTTTTTTATTTCTTTAATTTTCATAATTCTTCAATCTTCACAACTTCAGATTTGTTACCAAGTCCAGAAGCAGTCTCTGATATGGGAGGATGGGTCATTCTAATTCTAAGTTGGGAGAAGACTTAGTGGTGAGGGGAACAGAGCTGGCAGATAAACCTGGAATGTGGCCATGAGTCCCAAGCCCTCCTTGTCCAGAGATACCTCTGCTCCCTGAGAAGGAATTACAGTGGGTGGGATCTCATACTACTGCTATTTCCCCAGTTCCTCCTGCAGCTCTCTCCATGTCCTTTGGATAAACAGCTGCAGAAAGGGAGCCTTTGTTTCCAGAAGCATTGGGGGAATGGCTCGTGGTGGTACAGATAACCCTGCCTGTTGAGGAGAGGCTGCAGTACAACAGGGAGGGTACACAATGAATTATTCACCAGCTGTTTCCTCTCCTTTCAAGACATTTTCTGTAAAAACAGGGGCTGGAAGTGGTGCATGTGAGATGTGCAATCAACCACACAGAAGGAGTTTGAGCTTTTGGCTTGCTGGGTACTCAGACCATCCGTCACGAGGAGCTGGTTTGTGCAAATCTGCCTGGACCTCCATGATGTTTGACTGCAGGTGGCCCATAAATGTGTTTTCTTTTTCTCTGAATGCCTGCTGAAGAACTGAAAATCTGATTTACAGAAGTGCCAGGTGCCCGCAGCTTTGACAGACGTTGGTAGAAGTGATGCTTTAAACATACAGAGAGAGGCACGGTGCCATGCACCTCCATGACTGGGCTCTTGGGGCTTTCTGCTTGGGCCCCTGGCAGTTTGCAGCCTCTCCTTTGCATGGCCCAGTCCCCAAGGAGGGGACAGCAACAGCTCTCCACTCCTCAGGCCACAGATAAAGGAGATGCTCTCACATTGGTGAGCACTGGGCTGCACTGGTGAGGTGCTATGGAAAAAAGCCCATGAGAAAAAAATACAAGTCCCCATGCCTGAGTCCAGCACTGGCAAAAAGCAATTGCCTAAGATGTGAATAAAAGGCATTGCTGCTTTCTTTTTTCTCTTGTCTTCAGCCTGGCTATTCAAACTGCCATGAAAAATATGTCCATTCTTTTCTTTTATAACCTCTTACAAGCTCTCAATTTTAGCCTCCACTCCCCAGAGCCCATAAAATAAACGGGTAGAAACACCATAAAAATGAACAAAATCCCAAACCATAGCTAGTTCATATTCTGAGTGTCTCATTAAATGCGTATTAAGGAAAATCCCTCATCTAACATAAATATGTAATTGTTTATAAATCTGTAACTAATTTTAAGCTATTTGAAACAGCCTTATAGTAGAATGACCTTCTAGAAATTGAAGGAGGTGCCAGCTGACTGCACTAAAGGACAAGAACAGATTAGATGTGAAATGCCTCTATTTTAATATATTTGAAAAATTTTCCCAGAAAACTTACAGGTTAAAAAAACCCCATTTATTTCATGTTTTTGGCTTTAAATAATAAGAATATTTCCCCCCTAGGATCTCAGCACCCTGTCATACCCAGGAACTGAGGACTTAACCAGGAACCAGCTGGTCAGGCCACCTTCCTCTCCTGCTGTCGTTTTTTTAGCAGTGGATACTCAGCCTGCTTTCTGCCATCACCTCCACCTCTACAGGGCAACAGCAGAGACGTGAGAGAGGTTTTTGGGAAAGGACAGTATCCTCTTGTACTGCCTTGCCTATTTGCATAAGAGCTATCTCAGAGCTGGAGAACAGTCTTTTGTGCCTGCATTTCGAAGGGGAACTCATGGCAGAGGGAACAGAGGAGTAGACATAAAACCAAATGGATGCACACATTGCATTTCTGTTCCTCATGCTGAATATTGATGCACAGTGCGTTGAACACCTGGCCTTTGCAGCCAAATCCTTCCTGATCCCCTGGCTGTGGATGCAGGGGATGAGAAGTGCTTCCCAGTCTCCCGGGTCACATGCTGACAAGGTCTGGGCATCAAGTTGAGACTTTCCCAACCTTTTCCCAACCCTAACCAGGTCCTATTCCAAGAAAACAAGAGCAAGGTAAAGTCGTGCATCCTCTTTCAGCGTTGCCCCCACTTGAGGAGCATCCTTCACAGGTGCCCTCCTGCTCCCAAGTGTACCTTTTTCCTGAAACCAGAGCTTGGCTCCAGGCTTTCCTCAATCTGCCTGGGGAGAGAGGAAACGGGATCCTGTCTCCTAAGGGAAGCTGGAAACAGCCGAGTTGATAAGAAAGAAATCCATCCCTGTCCTAGCTGTTCCTGTGCTCCAGCACCAACTCCCTCTCTAAGTGCTTTGGGGGAGTTAAAACGTTGCAGCCCCTTTGGTGGAGACTGAGCTGGCCCCAGAGTGGGGTCGAGCCTGTGCTGCTGCTACGGGTGGGTGCTCGATGGCAACCCACATGATGACGTTCCCAGCAGTGGGTACAGTGAAGTGCTGCCAGATGATGACACCTCACACGGTCCCAGGGATGCTTTTAGATTCATCTATTAATAGCTCCCTGTGTTTTCATTCCTGGAAACATAAATATGTATCCCCAAATGCTCCTGATTGTCACATGCCTGGAAGTTGGTAAATTGGTGACTGATTTCAGATCTGTCCAGCGTAAGGCTCTGTGATTGATCGGCATGTCCGGAGCCGTCCTCAGCTCACTCCTATGCCAAAATCCTGGGAGCGTGTGCTCATCACAGTGACAGGCTGGGAACAATCTGAAGAGGAAAGCTGCAGGAGCTGGGTCAGTCCTGGAGCAGGCTGGCATAACTTCAGCTGATTTGAATGTGAATTACACTCATTTCGGCCAGGCCTGGAATTTGCCCCTGGCATGGGCTGGCTCTATGCAGCTTCGCTAAACCAGTTGTTTTTGCCCCAAAATGCTGTCTGTGGGAAAAGAGCTGAGCAAAAGCAAATCATGGTGCCAACCTTAGCTGTGACTTTGCCTATGAAAAACACAACTAATATGAGCAATTCTTACTTCTTGTGATCTTAGATTTCAACTTTCTTTAGAAATTGCAGTAGTTAATGAGTACATACAAATGTGTGTGCATGGGATGCAAACACAAACTCCCACCCATGAACACACACTCTGGCTGATTCAAGTATAAGTGTTTTGTTTCTGGATTTAAACTTCCTCAAGATTTAGTAATTTTTGAGTGGAGATTCTGTCACACTGTACTGCTGAAATGCTCAGCACAAATGTTGGGTTTGATCTGGCTGCTGACAATTTCTTGGGTGATTTGCATTCTGGGCTTTGTCACATGGTTCTGTCTCTGAACCCAAAAGTCTCTCTGGGCTCTGGACTAGCTGAGCTGCTGGGTTTGGGGTACATGGGTATGTTGGTTGGGTTCCCCACAGACTGGAAATCAGCACTTTCACCTTCCCAAAAGGTTACTTTGTAGCATCTTTCAGCTGTTGAGTGACTAAATTAAAGTGTTCAACCTAGTGGCAGCATAGGAGGGACATCAGTGACCCCACTGATGGGAATGCACATGCACAGGCGTGTTTAAGATCAAGTACAGTGAAATGTCTATCAAGGAGATATTTGCAGCTGATGACAAATTCAATCTGCTGAGGCAAAAGCCACCCTGAACCATCCGCAGATGGTGAGACAATGTCCCTGTGCCCAGCACTGCCTCTCCATCCTCTGGTAACATGAAAATCACCCAGGCTGAGCTGCTGCCTCCAGCCAGCTCAGCATGGACCTGCCAGCTTCAAATATCACCCTGAGCCATTATCTGATACAAATGCAGCTCTTCCTGGGATCAAAGAAAGCAACCTGCATTGAAAAAGACTCATCAGAACTTTGACTCCATGCCCCCTGCTCCAGGCAGGACAGCCACCCTCAGGAGTGACAGAGGACACAGCCATGTCCTGCAGAGGTCACGCTTCACTCCAGGTAAAAATGGCATTTCTGGGCACCCCCTGGCCTCTTTTAAAAGTCTTAATAAATTTAAGTCCCACATTTGGCTAAGGTAAAATGATTTGCAATTCTAGTCACTCACATGAGAATTATTTTAGGATAAAGAGCAGAGGCATTTGCAGTCTGGTGAGACACTCCTTGCAAGTATTAATTTGGTCTTGTTGCTGGGGGGACTTTCTGGAGAAAGGAATGGTGAGAAGAGAAAAAAAGAAAGCAGAGAAGGAAACTGGCAAGTGAAGGTCATGTCTTCCCTGGAGATGGTCTTTACCAATGGTGGTGAACTGTCCTTGTCTGGATCCCTGTGCCTGGACACAGAAGGGAAGAGAACAGCAGTTTTGGCCCTAAAAATTCAGAAATAGGAGGGTGATATTTTGCTTTCCTGCTGCTTGCAGGGAGTCACTCAAAAGCCAACTGCAGTGCAGAGCAAAATGTGGCCATAGTGATCCAGCTGCTTATCAAGCTGGGGAGGGCCTGAAGTCAACTAATTTGGTAGCAGCTTGTTTGTGTAGTGTAATCCCATGTTAGCCTTGAGAATGCTAAATCAGGAGTGAAATCAAGATTTTTCTCACCACTGGATTTAGTTTAGCCTTTTCAAATGGGATAATATAGCAGAATGCTGCCTTTTTTGGAGCTGTTGTATTTCATCCCATTTTATTTCCTCATTTGTCTTCAGTAGCTGAGGACTTTCCAAGAGAATAGTTTTGTGCTCTGCAGGCTGCTCAGAGCAGGTCATATTAACAAGCTGTGGATAATGATTCAGAGAGCATCTCAGAAACCAGAGGCTGTGCCTCAAACCCAAGCTGCAAGCCCCTGGGTTATCCAACATCAGGCTTCCCATTCCAGCACCGTTTTTCCCTAGCAGGACCGAGGCTGTATGAAACGAGCTATCGGTGAGATTACTGCATGGCTGGGCTCTGCTTCTAAGGGACAGGAAACTCCATTAAGGAGCCAGTGCAAGTTGCAGGGCACAATGTGCACTGTGCTGAACTGAGTGGCACTGGTTTGGAGGCTACTGGTACATGGAAACAGGGGGAGGTGGAGTATCCTAGTGTTTAGTCCCTGTGTGCAAAGGCTGTCACAGCATGCATGACTCATACTTCATGGCCTTAAACTGCTTTTGTTAACGTTGCAGGCCCAAATGGCCTGGGAAAGGCTGGCCAGGAGAGATCCCATGGCTGGCAGTCCATGCACAGCCTCCTCTGCCGCAGCAGTGGGGTTGGAGGGAATTCCCGAGGGAGGGCAGCAGGCTCGGGGCCACAGCCGCCCTTGCCTGCGTCTGCCTGCCCCTCAGTCCAGGTGGTGGAAGTTCCTGTGGTGGAAGACAGGCATGTGAGCATTGGGAGGACCTTTTTAGGGAATCCTTTGCCGTGGGGTTTGCCATCCCTTGCCCCTGGTTTCCACCAGCAGGGTGCGGGATAGGCTTGATAGCAACGAGGACTTCCCAGCCTGTTCCTTAGGACCAGTCTGACAGAGGCATCCTGTGGGCAGTGTTGTGAAATCCAGTCCGTTTTTTTCCCCAGTGACACAGATCTCACTTTACCTGCCCTTTTCCTGCCTACCAGCAGCTCAAGCCAGCTGTGTCTTACACTGAACTCTTGCTTGAAGTCTTTGGATTTTCCACAGCTTTCAGTCACAGATCTGAGTGTGCTGATAACTGATTACAGCTTCCAAGGACTCTTCCATGCAGTCTTCTCTGTCCATTATGAAAAAGAGAGGTATGGCAGAGAAGGAAATCAAGTAAGTGACGAGGACAGAGTTGAGTACAAACTGAATGAATCAGCAAACACCCAGTTTTCAGTTATTTACTTTCAATAGGCCAGATCTTCAGGGCTGAATTTTTCTCTTTCAGTTCCTCTTGGGTGCTTAAATCACATGCAATACTTTGCAAATATAGATTTCCACCTCATGTGTAAAAACAATGAGATGAATAATTTTAGCACAGATGGCTCTTGTAATACTGTTCTGGTTCCAAATATTCAAGGATTCTTTTAGAGCCCTGGATCCTCATTCCTGGTATTTGAAAGCTAATGTTTGACTATTTTTATTTTAAATTCTATTCCATCTCTCAACTTCAAGGTTATAATTTTGCCCTAGAAAGGCTTAGGAAAACGAAGAAATTAAAAGACATTCTCAAATACATAGTTTTTGAGATCATTGGTGAATTTAACATTAGATAATTTGAGCCTCTCTAAGGTGTGGAATCACAGCTGATAATGTCAAAAAAGGGTATTCAAGATAAGGTCCCTTTTAAACAAATAGCATGTAAGGAGCTGACCAATATTAAAACCTCTTGAAAAAAACGCTGTGACCCAAAGAAAAGTAGATGGTGTGAATGCAACCCAGCATGATTTCTGCCTGGTTCCACATGATGCTGGGTGGAGTGACCCAGACCCAGAAGCAGGCCCAGGCCCAGGCCCAGGCCCAGGCCCAGACTCAGACCCAGGCCCAGAGCAGCTCATTTGCCTCTGACCCCTTGTTCACCATTGCTGCCCAGATACCCACAGAACCCGCCTCGGCTGATGAACTCTTCACCAGGTGGGTGGTTAAAGCTTTCCTTTAGACACCAAAAGAGCCCCAACAACCTACAGCTCCTACAGACTGGCCTTCCGTGGTTGCTGTTAGCTATTCATGCTGGATATAGAGGGCACTTAGAAGCTGGAAGGTTTGGATTGGGAATCCCAAAGAGGAGGTGCTGGGTTTGGGTATTGATCTTTGCTGGTATGCTCAATAGCAGTCCTGGGATTTGGGCTGGAGGGAAGCCTGTTTTGTTAAGCTTTCTGCTGGGGGCTTAGTGGTGCCTGCAGGGAACCTTTCTCTGCCTTGGAAGATGAAGGTGGGCTCTGGCTTCCCTGGAGGATGTAAGAGCTGGGCTGGAGGCCAATGAGGCTTGTGTGTGTTTTGGAGGATGGAGAATTGCAGAGCCTGTGCAATGCATAGGGATTGGAAAGCTCTGTAAACCTGATGATAGCAAGTTCAGTGTGGGCCACTCCCTGATATGGGGAACAGACCTGTCCAAGTTATTCAGAGCTGTGGCTTAAGCAGCAGGAGAGGCCAGGGTGGGCAGTTTGCAGTGTGAGGCTGGAGGAAGGCATGTCTGCAGACAGATGTCCCCCCTGACATGGGGGACATGTCCCAGAGGTCTCTCACAATGACTAGTCAGTGCTTTTAGGGGTTGTTGCTGTGCTGGTTCAGAGGCGCCCTGGACAAAGTAATTATTACTCTCAGAAGTATCATCTTGCTGCTTCAGATGTGTCGTTTTTAGGTTGACTTGTGGCTGGGTCTGGCCCTTCCAACAGCAACTGAACATTAACAGCTGAAGGCTTAACAGTAATATGCTTAGTGTAATAAGATCAATTATATTAAATGCCTGATTAAGAGCCCCAGGGACTGGAATCCTTCCTCTGCAGGGGCACTAGTGAGTGCCCTGGCACCAGTGGGTGAGGCTTCCCCTCCTCCAGAAGCTGTGTGTTCTGCACCTCACTCTCATGTCCAGCCTGCTTTTAGGTGTAAACAGACTTTTTTTTCCTCTTCCTACCACTCTTCACTCCTGGTGCAGGTTGCATCAGGGACTCCTCTGACGTGGGTTTCTGCCCTTTGAGCTGGATGGCCATCATTGAGTTGCTTCATCCTGGCTGGGAAACAGGACGTACGTGAGGGCACTTCTAATGTGGGGCTTGGGGGCACAGCCCTTGGCACCTGAGCAGCTGTGTTCACATGGGGAGCAGTGCTACAAAGCACCTGTGCATGGCAAAATTAGCTTTACACATAATGGTGCTGCATGCAAAATGCTTCAGAAAGGGGGAACTGGCTCAGAGCAACTTGGGGAGGAATATGCTTCTACTTCTATCAGCTCAGCCTTCACATTCCCAGACAAAACATGAATTTCAGATGGATGTTATAGTCTACTAAACGTCTTCAGCTCTCTACTAAATATACTAGAGATGCACACCAGAAATTTAGAAGAGAATTGAATCTGAATATTAAACCCGCAATTCCCCAGAGGGGAATTTTCTCAACTTGTCTGATTCTCCAAGGAGATGGTATTCCCAAAGAACTAATTTTGTAACTAATGATCAGATGAAATAAGGCTCTGTCAGAGGTTTAGAAGACCTAACTTGGCACCAGTTGAACACATACGGAATTTGTCATCAGTAATAATGAAAAAGATAGTTTGAAACTTTATCAAATGTGCATTTTTTTCATTGAAAGTGCACTTGGAACCAAAACCACTGCTCTTCTCAATCTGTGAGGTAGTATATGATTATGTCCTCTGAAACCTGTATCAAAGGGGATACTCTACCTTTCTATAGTATTTTCCTTTTATTTGAAGTCCTTTTACAGAAACCGACGGAAGTTGTCATGACGTGAGAGGCAGAAAAGTTGCCAAATGTCTTGGAAACACAGGCAGCTACTTCTGGGAAAGAGGATAGCTAAGGGCTAACAGGAAGGCAACTGCTTGATTCCAAATTTAGATTCAATGTCCCAAATAACATAAATCTGCTGAATTCCATCTCTGTCTATTCAGGTCTCTTAAAAATCTTGCGCTTGGGATGCTGCGTCTAAGGACTTTTGAAAGTAAATTCTGTCCCCATTTGGCACTAGCAGAATGGACTAGCAGATCAGGGATTATTTATTCTTTATTATTCACATATGTTGTAAAAGATAGTAATTTTTCAATGTGTTCTGTCCTGGGCAATAGAGGAACATGCAGAGCAAAGCAGCTTTGACCTGGGCTTGGTGAAGGAAAGAAAGGACTGGGGGAGGAAGGGTGCAGCTGGGGAGAGGCTGGTGCTGTTCCTCCTGGGGATGGACTTGCCTGGGGGGGGCCTCCAGGCTTTGCTTTCCCCCTCACTCAGCAAGAGCAGTGCTGGCCCAGCAGTGGGGACCATGGTGTGATTGAAACAAGCCATTGCTAGGTGGGTGTTCGTTGGGTGATGGGAGGATCTGGGTGGATGTGTGAGTAAAGGATAGGAATAAAATTGGAAGAGTGGGGAAGAGAAAGATCTGAGTAATGGGCCTGTGTCTGAGAGGCATGTGAAATATCCCGTGGAGTCCAACAGTATATCCTCACCAAAGGTGAGTGATCAGCTGCATCCCACTGCCCAGCTGAAGGGCACTGTGCACTGCAGTCCAGTGTCCTGCACAGCATCTGCTCCCAGTTTTCAGGGGAAACCTGAGTGCTGTTTGCCTCCACGGTTCTTCTTTCAGCAGGGACTGGCTGTTATCCACTGACCCAGGCTTGGAGGAAAAGCACCTCTTGTGCACTGACCTCCTTTTCTTCCCCCTTTTCCCCTTTTCCATGCATCAAGACCTCACTTGCATGGCTGTCATACCTGAGCCATGGCTGGAAGGAGTACAGAAGAAGAAATCAAACCCAAAAAGCAGCTATGGACACCATGTGCCTGACCCTTGTTGAATGCTGGTGAAACTCCTTCATGGAGGGCAGTCAGCCTAAATGGGAGGGTACAAACCTTCCTGGATCAAGAGAGGGAGAAGACTTTTGCTCTTTATATGGGTCCCTGCCTTCATGCCCGGCTGGAGTGCAGCAATCTGACCTGTATCCTGACCAGGCGACACTCCCAGGAGACATGAGGATCCGCATGCTCCCACCCACAAACCTTCCCTTGCCCGGTGACTGGTGGTGCTCAGAATCACCCGAGGAAGAGTGTGGAGGATGCCTTTATAGGAGTGGGGTTGTGAGTGTGCAAGGGTGACGCCAGTCCTGGGAGGCGCCCTGCAGCATCCAAGCCTGGATGAGCTTCCCCTCAGCAAATGCTCCAGCTGGATGTCTCGGCGGTGCAGTCATGCAATGGCAGCCATCCAACCCTGCAAACCACAGAGTAACAGAAACTTTAAACAAAAGTTGCTGAACAGCACTTGAGGAGGGGCTGCAAGAGGTCCAAAGTACTCTGGTTGGGCCATCTCTCCAAGGATTATTGGGACAATACCCTGACCCAGTGTGGCCTCAAGCTCTGGAGTGACTGCTGGCATCCTGGGGTGGGGGAATCCTGTGGAGCAGAGGGAGAGGATTATCTGTGCTGACCTGTAAAGAAAAAATAGCCTTGTTTCTTTTACCTTTAGCTACTTTTAGGTGGAGGAGTGGCTTGAAAGATCAGTTCTCCTCTCATTTGTGTTGGTTTTCCATCAAGCCCTGTCAAGAGTCTGGCTTGTTCCTTGGAGTTAATGTAATGAGCAGGCCAGGTCTTGCACTGATCGTCCCTTACTGGATTTGGAGTCAGGTTGCCAAGGAAAATCAACCCCTTGGGAAGTTGGGCAGCTTTCATAGCAGTGGTGCCGCTTGGCTTTTTGTGTCTTCCCGGGAAGCTTCTCTTGTGGCTCAGTCCTGTGGGAGCTGGTAAGGATTCATGCTGAAACCACTGCTGGGAAAAAGGGCTGCTCCAGCCTACCCCAAGCTTTGAGGGTCTCAGGACTGAAGTGTGACTTAAAAGCTTGGCCCCAGCCTTGGGACACAGGTGGCCTGTTTGCCTTCCTTTGGAAGGGATGAGCTGCTTCCTGATAGTTCACAGGCCCTGCAAGATGCTTTGAAATCTTGTTCTAAAGGGAATAATTGATCCCTGTCTCCTCAGCGGCTGTGGGTGTGGGAGCGATGCAGCGAGCCGGCCGGGAGGCTGGAGCAGCTTGGATCCATCGCTTTGTTGCCATCGCTTTGAACCCACCACCCCGGCTCAACAGCTGGAGTGTTTCCCTCTCAAAAAGCACCTGCATTTTAGAGTTCGGTAACTGCCAACTCAAAATCCTCCCTCTCTCCCGAGAGGAGGCACACCTCTTGTTGCTTTTTCATCCAAAGTGCAGCAGCCTGTGATAACCCACGCTCCAGCCCGGAGTGCGGAGGGGAAACCAGACAGTTTGTGGAAGGTCCCGGCGTTGTCCTGTGGGATGGCTGGGAGCTGCACCACGGCTCCGTAAAGCCCGTTTTGCTTTTCACTGGAGTGAGCACTTGGCTCTGGTATTTCTTATTGCCCGGCCAGCAGCTCCCTCTGCGCCGGGGGCTCCGTCCCCTCGGGGCTCCGCTCTGCGGGTGCAGCTCTTGGATCCGGTGGTTTTCAGAGAGCGGCTCCGCATGCGAGGAAGGAGCCTGGTTGGGTGCTGCTCTGCTGGGTTTGGAGTTTCCTTTTTTTTTTCCTTCCTAATTTCCCCAGTCATTGTGGCCGCTGCCGAAGGCTTTTTGTGAATCCAGCTCCACTAGAGGGCAATGTGATCTGGCGTGGGAAGGAGCGAGCCAGCCAGGGAACGGCACGGCTGCACCTCTGCGTGGGATGGTGGCGGGCACTGGCCCGGCCTGGGGCTGAGCCAAGGGCTCGGCTCACCCTAAATGGGACCCCAGTGCTGGGGCGAGAGCATCTCCTGTTCGCTGCCAACCCAGTGCAGAGACAGGCCGTCACTGAATGTCACCGAAAAGGGGGGGAAAAGCCCCAAGGACTCCTGAGCACTGCTGAGATGGCAAAGCAAAGGCGTGGGTGGGGGATGGATGACACGCACAAGCATGTTCCTGCTGCGAGCAGAGGAGCCTGCCCTGGACACATCTTCTTCCAGGAGATGTCAAGGATGATTGCTCTGTGCTTTGAGCACAGTCCAGTGTGGTGGGAGGTGAGGCTGTCACAAGGTGTCTGTTCTCTTGTCCTCCCCTGGGGTGATGGGGAGGTGGGTGCAGGGAGCACTTTGTTTTCATAGGGTCTGGAAAATTGTATTTTATTCAATGTATTGAAGATAATAGGGGATCAGTTTCCTTTCCTGGTCTGGGTAAGGTTTGTTATCACATCACTCTGTTTTGAGACAGTGCATGATGCAGTGTGGCTTTTCCTGGGGGTCCAGAAAGCTGTGAAAACTGAGCTTCCTTTTTTTTTTTTTTTT
>VZRQ01009889.1:388898-419974 GCA_013397975.1 Machaerirhynchus nigripectus
TTTAGGTGTGGAGGTTTTATACATGATCAGGCACAACAAAACGAGCAGGAGTGGGCCCAAACTGGTATGGAGGCAGGGTAATGCTCCAGACCAGTGACCAGACTAAGTGTGGGGTAGAGGGCTGGGTGGGGAGGAAAGGGTGACTGGGTTCCTTCACTGAATTAAACCTCCAGGCTTTGCCAATAGCGAGGCCAGCGTTGTGGCTGTGGCAGCTGGCCAGCAGTTGTGTGGTGTAGCTATGAAGTGCCCATACCTTTGCATATGGATTGTTGGCTGCAAGCTGATTGCTCCCATGGCCCTTCCTCTGCAGAGGGTCATTCTCTTCCAGGATAAATGCTGTCCCGACTGTTACAGTGGCTGAGCAACACATTCCTTGTCTTTAAGGAAAAAGAGAGGAAGAAGATCACCTGAGGGAGTCTAAACCTACTCCAAATGTGAATTTGGGGTTTAAGGCCAAGTTTCCCTATAAGGTTCAGGGAGATGTGCTTTGGCAGCTGACTAATGCTCCAACAATGACTCTTGGCGTTCTTGCTGCTCTGTCCACCCTGCTTTAGGCTGCCCATGCTGGGCTGATCATTGTCCCCAGGGAAGGCTGTGGAGCAGCATGAGCCATGCTGGAGGGTCTGTGGGACCCTACCACAGGGTAGGGCCAGCTCTTGGTGGCCTTCTGTTGGAAGGTAGGAGAGCTTGGCAGAGAGACCTGGAATGGCTGGATAGATGGGCAGGGTCCCATAGGATGAAGTTTAAGAAGTCCAAGTGCAGAGCCCTGCATTTTGGCCACAATAACCCCCTGCAACGTTGTAGGCTGGGGGTGGTGTGGCTGGACAGTGCCCAGGTGGAAAGGGACCTGGGAGTGCTGGGTGACAGCTGATTGAACATGAGCCAGCAGGGTGCCCTGCTGGCTGAGAAGGCCAACAGCATCCTGGCCTGTATCAAAAACAGTGTGGCCAGCAGGACCAGGGACGTCATTCTTCCCTTGTATTCGGCACTGGTGAGGCCACACCTCGAGTGCTGTGTCCTGTTCTGGGCCCCTCAGTTCAGGAAGGACGTGGAGACACTTGAACGAGTCCAGAGGAGGGCAACAAAGCTGGTGACGGGCTTGGAACACAAGCCCTATGAGGAATGACTGAGGGAGCTGGGCTTGTTTAGCCTGGAGAAAAGGAGACTCAGAGGTGACCTTACCACTCTCTACAACTCCCTGAAAGGTGGTTGTAGTGAGGTGGGGGTTGGTCGCTTTTCCAGGCAACAACTGACAGAACAAGAGGACACAGTCTTAAGCTGCACCAAGGGAAATTTAGGTTGGANGGGGTGGCCCTGGCTCTGCCCTAAGCTGGTTTCTGGAGTAGACACAGCCAGGACTAAGAGCTCCCTGTGGGGGAGGCAACACCACAGCAGCCGCCTGCCCTGCTGGAAATTGCACCTGTTAAATTTAACGTGGAACCTGCTGCAAGGTGGCATATCAATAAAAAATGTGAATTGCTGACTTTGACACTCCCTCGCATGAAAACTGACCTTGGGAGATGATAAAATGCAGCTGTACTGAGGAGTGACCTAATGAAGTTTGACTTTAGTTATTCTAGGCTTTCTTCAACTTTTGGTAGGTGTTTTCACTGCATTAACACTATAGTGGCTCTCCTCTCCTCCTGCCCAACACCTTGGGCATGGGCATGTTAGTGACCACTTCCAGAAGGCTGTCAAGAAAGCCAAATTAATTCCAGCTCCATACATTATGTTGTTTTGTTTTTCTTTTGTGGTTTATTTTTCTTTAATTTCATCTGCTCCAAATTCGGTTACACAGAAATTTCCACTTCAACCCAGTCTGTGAGCTTTTGACAGACAGGCTTATTTAAGACCTACAGCTGGAAGAAGTAATTAAGGTTCCACTGAAAATGCAACTTCTTGACCTAAGGCAAAAGTACTAAATTTCAACTTAGTTTTACTTTATAATCTTAGGTTCAGCTTCATAGCTGTGTAACATTTTATTGCTGATGGTGGAAACAGGGCTCTTGTATCCTCCTTTTGTTTTTGTAGTGGAGGGTCACAAAGGTATCAAAAACCCCTGAAAACTCATTTGTCTCCCTTCACAAACCAAAGCCTATGACAGGGGGCAGATGGTTTTTTTCTATTTAGGGTGCTGCAAACAAGCACTTTTAAATGTTCACTTCCGTTGTAGGACTAATGGTGTGGGCGCCAGGGTTTGTCCCGGATGCAGCACTGGGATGAGTTGCCTCATGATGCGTGGATCTTCTATTGCTGAGCTGAGCTTTGGAGCTTCCAGCCCTTAAACCCTTCTGGGTGATACCTGCCCCAGGTCAGCTCTGGCTTTTGGAGCTCTAAAAGTGCTACAAGCCCCTCACCCAACACCGGGAGTAGGGATGAGAAGGGAAGCTGTGCCTTGCCTGCATCTCCCTGAGAGCAATTTCCATGCCAGAGGTGGGGGGAAGTTTAGGGCTGGCTCAGGGAGAGGGTGTGTGAAACTCACACTACAGCTGCCTGGAAATATGGCCAAATGGGAATATACCCAAACCTCTTAAAAAAATCAATAAAGCAAGAAAGTAGTGTGGAATCTTTAGAAAATCAGATGCTCACATTTTTGTCAGAGAAGAGCATTCCACACTGTTTTTTTATTAACTTGCAGGCATTCTTGAACAGCCTTCTCCTGTCATCCCTCCTTCTTCCCCCTCAACCTTTCTAAAGGTTTTCCTGGAAAGAGAGGACAAGGAAATGGCTGATGCTCAATGGAAAACTAAAAGCCAACTCTTTTAGAATGAATTACAGGAACAAACCTTGCTCTATTTTTCTGGGAAAACTTTACTTAGTTAACTCTCTTGGATGAATCACTGCTGTTAGCAGGAAAGCACTGCTGGTCTCGTCCCTCCTGCATCCTCTTGCACCCGTACCTCATCTCCAGAATATGTGCTGTTAATCCTGTCTGGAGCCTGTTGCTGCCTTAGAATGCTCCCTTTTTGTCTGGGCAGGGTTGCTGCTACTGTTTATTAATAAGCACAGTTAAAATATGCTGCTGCTTTTTGCTTTGTGCCATGATGCAGAGTTGTCTGACCTCAGCATCAGGAGCTGGATGAGAGGAGAGCCACGAGCTTAGTTTGCCAGTGCAGTGAATAGCTGCTCCTGGAGCCTGCATCACTGCTGTCACCACCCCCTTGCTACAGAGCAGTGGTACAGCAGGAGCTCCCGCTGCACATCCACATGGGCTTAAAACACTCTGACAAGTAAACTGGGTGGGTTGGCTTGATGCAAGATCAGATAGAGTTTGTCAGGGCTGCTCCCGCCTCACGGTTCATTGGAGATTACCCATCTTTCCATAGCTGGCATGGCCCTGGCACATAGCTCCCAGCCAACTGCAGTGCTCAGGGTAATCCAGGCCCCCTGTGCTTGTACTTGACCAGGACCAGTTTTGGACTGTGGGGGACCTGCTGGTGTTCACACCTGGCGAGGGTGATGCCATGGCTGGAGTGGGCAAGGCCTGTTCCACCCTGCAGCCAGCAAATACTGCAAAGGAACAATATTTTAGGTGGGCAGGGATGCAGATCCCAGGAGACTGCCAGTGTGCTTGGTTAACCAAGCCCAGGCAAAGCTTTGCTGAGGCATGGACCACTGACCCTGAGAAGCTGGTGTAGTCCTCAGCCTTCACCCTTCAACCCAGAGGCAGCTGAAGGGGTGCAGCCCAAGTGTGGAGGATCTATCCCTGCCACAGTCAGAAGTTCAGTATTTGTGGAAGAGGAGATGGATTGTGTTTGCTCAGTGGTCCCAGGGGAAGCTGTGTCCTGGGGAGTAGGGAGTGGGAGGCAAAGGGAAAAACAGAGAGCAATTTAAAGGAGTTTTCTTTCACTGCCTGTGCTGTGAGGTCAGCAAGGAGGCTCTTTGGGAGCTTATGGCACTGCTGCTGCACTGTGGCATTTGCTAACACAGCTTCTAAATCCAAGGGGAAGAGAGAGAGAGAAAAAAAAAATAGAAAATAAACTGAAAAATTTGTTTTAATTTAAAATAAAATCCATTTGATGCAAAAAATGGGAATAACTTTATCCCTGTCAAAATACTTTTTGATACAGTTTTGTGTGTAGACTGCCTCATTTTCATCTCTTTTGCAATAAAAAGCACCCGACTTCTCACCGGGGCTGGCTCTGGCAATATCCCTCAGTGACGCATTTGCAGTTGGCAGGGGAAGGAGGGAGAAGGTTCACGTGGGGTCAAACACATCCCAAGCGGGTGTTCCTCCAAGCGGGAAGAGCTGCAGTGCAGAGATGCAGCTGCGGTGGCTCGTTGTCCTTGGAAAGGCCCTGCAGGGCTGGGGAGGGACAATAGTGTTCCTGTGCCAGCTCTCATGTGTGTTCAGCAGAGCCCTTCTCTGGTTTTTGGTCCCACTGGCTCCCTGTGGGCTCCTCATGGTTTGAGGAGGGGCTGTGATGAGCTGAGGCAAATATTTCTGCCAGGGCTGTTCTCAGCAAAAGTGGGCTTTGGGTGATGCTTGGGTAGAGTTGGCTGTGCATTTACATGTCTCAACACCGAGTTCCTCAGTTACCGCCTGTAGGAGTGGTACCTGCTCTCCCCTATAGCTTTTAAGGCAGCCTGGAAAGAAGCAAAGTCAGTGTGTCACAAGCAGTGCTGGCCAAAACCCAGTGCTTGTGTTCCCCTCCTGTGTCCTCAGGTGGATTACGTGTATGAGCCACTGCTACTATCAGATAAGTGATGTCTCAATGTTTTCAACATTTAAAAAATATACTTGTCATGGTCCAAATGATTTCCAAACATGAGCTAATTGTCTAGATGAGTCTCCTTGCAAGAGAGAGTTCATCTTCCTATGTTCAGCACAGGGTCTACTCCAGTAGTAGGGCTTTGGTTGCTCTGACAAACAGTGATGATCAGGAGGAAGAATGACAGTGATGTTGAAACAAATATACTGAGCTGGACTGGTTTTCTTTGCAAGCATTTTGTTTTCTGACAGCTGCAGAAATCTTTGCCTGGGGATCCCGTGCTGAGAAAAATACCCCTGGGAAAAGCAGTTCAAAGGCATTTTTGGGAGACAGAACCTTCTTCCAGTGCAGCTTTGACAAAAGCACACACAAGTGTAGTAGTATGGACCAAAACCCCCCGACCTCTCCCAGCAATGGGCTGGGCTCCTCAGGAGCCCCAAGCCCTCCTCTCTCTTCTTTTTGACTAGAGACACCCCAGACACCAAGGGTTTGGCATCTGAATCATACAATTTGTCAGTGACCTGTGCTGTTTGGAGACTTGGGAATGTGCCACCAGGATGCACAGCAAGGCTCTGTTTATAAGTCACGCTGCTGCTGTAACATATGTCCTTGAGGGCAAGTCTCATGAACAGCAGCTCTGAGACAGAATGCTCCTGTGTGGCTCTGTTCCCCCTCACAGGGAGAGATGCACAGCTCTTCCTGGCAGCTGGCATTGGTTGTGATTTGGGACTGCAGTGGAGGACTTTTCATGTGGAGCTGGGGACTCCGGGGGAGGAAGGCGCCCGGCCTGGCTGCGCTCGCAGAGCCAGCGTTGGCGGCCTGACCTGCGGGTAATGATCTGACCTGCTTCTCTTAATTAAGAGAGTGAGCCCTGGTTGGGGTGATCATCATCACCGTGGTTCCTCACTGGTGCTGAGCTGCGCAGGGTGGCAGTGTGGGGATGCAGATTGGGCAGCTTTCTGAGCAAGGGTATTTTAATGGGGGTTGCCCGAGCCCACGCAGACCTCTGGAAGCACTGAGTGGCCTCTTTATCCCAGGGGGGCATTAAAGGCAGCCCTAGAAGGGAAAATGCCAGGGCAGGGGGGCTAAGAAGTCATGAATAGGGAGTGAGGGGGAAGGGAGGTAGAGAAGATGTTTACCGAGGGCCTAATTAGCATGAGTGAAAAAATGATAATAGGGTGAAGAGAGACTGAGAAGGAAGGGGAGAGCTGTGGGTATGTAGAGACCAGCTGGTGGAGAGAAACCAGATGAAAGGGAAGAAACCAGAAACAGGAGAGGAGCAGGGATGGGGAAACAGGAGGTGGGAGGCAGAGAAGGAAGGCAGGAGGATTAGTTATTTTGAGGGACTTTTTCAGCAGAACAAATTTAAGGTTAGGGGAAATGGCATATATGGAAAGTAGAGAGGTGAGTTGAACTGAGGGAGGAAAACCTGTGCTTTAATATTTCTCCTCTCCAGGAAGAGGATAAAATGGTTTCAGGATAGCTGTGTGCTTGGTTACACCGAGAGAAAAACCTGGATAGTCAGAGCAAGAAAAAGACCAAGGTCCATAATGAACAACAAAAGAACAAAAGAACAGAAGGAAGCTGTCAAGTAGTTGATTGCTGAGAGAATGCAGTTGGATTTTCTTTCCCCACTAAGCAGGGTAAAAGTGGGCTCAGCTCTCCTTCTCTGTCTGAGTAACCCTGAGGTGGCTGTTTTGCTGTTTCTCTGTTGATTATGCTGCTGTTGGGTTACATCCATGCTGTGCACATGTGAGCAGAGTTTGTCCATGGAGCTGTTTCCCATTTCCAGGCCTCTCCTGGGGGTTTCTCCTGCAGGTCACTCCTGTATGGGCACTGGCTGTGCCTGGGTGCAGCCCCAGCACAGGGCTCAGAAAGCCATGTTGTGATGGGGGTGCTCTCCCTTGACAGCTGCACCCCAAGGAAGCTATACCTTAGCTGCAGCCTTTCTTGCTCCATCTCCCAGCTGTGTGCCAGGTAAGAACTCAGTTTTAATTACTGAGCAATAACCTTTTTCACCTTCCCTTTGGAGCCACTGCTGTTGAACTGTGCAGTGCTCAGGATGCTGAGCCCCTGTGTGCATCTGCCGTGCCCAGGCCACACAGCCAGGAAAGAAACACACACCAGGGAAACGCTGGAACCATGGAGGCGTGGCTGTGGTGGGACCATCTGTGCTCTTGGGCAGAGCTAAGACCAGGGTGCAGGTAGGTTTCTCCTGCTTGTTTCTTTCTTTCTGCAATATCCACTCTCTATAACTCCAGTAACACGAGTGTAATCATGTCTAGAGGTCTTGGATGCTCTTCTTCCCCAGTTTGTACAGCAGTACTATAGGCAGAGGAACTTGGGTCTGATTCAAGAAACTGCCTGGGCAGTACAGGCTTGGCTCATACCTGATGTCTGGGCACATGCAGAATGGCACTTGATGGCCTGGAAATTCAATTGTAGGAATTTTTGGGTGTGTGTGTGTGGTTTTTTGCAACTTCGTGTTCTTTATGGGAATTTCTGACAGACCAGTGAAAATGTTTAACAGCTTCCACATCACTTAAAACATCCCCCTGCTTCTCTTTCCCTTACTATAATGGGGAACTATAATTGTAAAATAGAATGAGAATTACCCTTGTAGTCTATCAGAGGTGCTCATGGAAAGGGTCCTTCTGTGAAGTATAAATAGTTTTGCATTTTAATGCACTTCTGGATGGATTTTGGTTCTGTGTGAGGTTCACACCCATCAGAGAAGGGAAAATGTCTGTTAATCAGAAATCATTATCAAAATAATGACACCATAATACAGGCCCAAATCCTGCTCCTTGCCACTGCCCAAGTTATCACGTGGAACCACATGCAGAATCCAGACTGTGCCACTCCTGTAGGAGTCTCTACGTCGGCTGTGGTGGTGGTGTAAATCAGGAGTGACTCCAAAAAGTCCAAGCATCACCTTTCTGCTTGTGTCCTGCATGGGGAAGGCACAGTATGTGCTGTGAGGTCAGGGGTGTGAGCATGGTGTGGTCCTACATACAGCAGCCCCCTGGGCAGGACTCCACAGCCAAGGGGGATCACTCCTGGGCAGTGGCATGTCCCTCCCCCCCAGTGGGGGGGATGCCCCCACCTTTGCAGCTGTCCCACAGCACAGGGGGGCTGGTTTGCTGCCCATGCTGCTTGTCCTTGATGCAAAATGAACCATTGTGCAAACATGGCTTTGCCTTTGATGGGGGAAGGCATCCAGGACTGGGCAAAACTGAAAGCAAGGTGATCCCAGGCGAGCAGAGTGAATCCTGTCTGAGGACATGAGTGATGGCAGTGGCCATGGGTGCTATGAGAAACTCCTCCTTCAGTGGGCATCTCTGCTGTAATATAAATGCACTTCAGGCAAAAGGCACGTCTGATTTGGCAACAGATAAAGGCTAAGTGAAACTCTTCTTGTTTATTTTTCTTAGCTTTACAGCTCATGGCTGGGTTTCCTCCACAAGAAACGCAAAAAATTAATGACATTGAAACAGCTGAAAGGTAAAGCGAAGTAAAGCTGAACAGTTCCCTGTGTTTCTGAAAATTTCAGGCTTTCGAACTTTAAACTTTTCTTCTGCTTTTACTCCATTTTTATTAATTTTAATTAGAAACCTGAAAACCATGGTTCAGTACCAAACCACGCATTTCATTTCACATCAAACTGAAGTGCCAGTAGCAATAACAATCATATAAACAGCTATTTTCATAATACAAAAAAGGGATGTGCTGAGGCTGGAGATCTTGTTTGGAATGGGAGACTCAGTGGGTGCCCTGGTGACAGCAGCAAGAACACAAGTGCATGCAGTGGTCTATCCTTTTCACTGGCAGAGTCAGATCATACAGTCCAATTGTACAGTCACCAGCCTTACAGACAGAGGGGCCCTTCTGGGATGGAATAAGGAAACTACAGTCCCTCCTTTTCAGCCTTTAACAGCAGTTCAAGGCCCTGGATCACACTTCTCTCCTTCCAGTTATAGAAAGCCAAAGTGGTTTTGCTTGGTGAAAAGGAAAACAAACCCAAAGCTTCAGAAGAAAAAAATCAAACGCTCTCCTCCTGCTGAATTAGGTATTTTTTATAGGATGACTTTTTGAGGGAAGCAAACATCATGAGAGCCAGTGAGCACTGGGAGATCTGTACATGATAGGTGATAAACTGAAACCATAGCAGGTTGGGGTGGTTTAACAGTTTTAGCAGGCAGATGCAGGGGTGTGGGAGGATGTGGGGATGTACTGTCAGTCCTGCTGCCCTTACGGACTGAGCCGTGAGCAGAGGGGGGAGCAGGTGGGGCCCTGACCTCTGCTCCCCACGGGAGTGAGCAGGGAGCAGGACCAGTGCTTGCCTTGCCCTGGGCTCTGCCCATTGGCTTCACCCTTGATGGTTTTGTTTCCTGTGCTGTGGTGGACAGGTTCACAGGTGGCAATTCCTGTCAGGCATCAGCTGTGCACCACAAAGTGAGTCAGCTCAATAGTCTTACTGCTGAGACGTGCTTTTGGTTAGCACTGCCTTGGCGGCCAGATTCTGGTATCATATCAGCTGCCCTTGGCTGGAGACTGAGCCACGCTTGGCCCCTCTTGGAAGTGACAAGGTTTTCTACAGCACCCCAGTATTGGTGACTTCTCCTTTGCATCAGACACAGACAACAGACTTGTTGGTTTTCCTCTGCCAGAGGAGAAGCAGCTGTAGATATCTCCCCTATGCAAATCTGCACAGCCAGGTGAAGAGCACAGCCACCCATGGGTGTCAGGGCCCCTCACAGGTCTCCGAAGATCTCTCCAGTATTCTGGTAATGAATCCTTGTAATTAAAACCACACTTGCTTCACTCTTCCCTTCCATCTTCAGAATGAAAAGAATAGTATATATAAAAACATAAACTATAAAATATAAAATATAAAGTATAAAATATAAAAGCAAAACTTTTTTTTTTTTATTGTTACCTTTGCAGGCACACACAGGCAGTATGATGGGACAGAGGCTGCTCCAGGAGGTGCAGATGTTACATTGCTCAACACAGTGAATCTTTCACCATTTTGGTCAAAAGCATTCTTAAAAGTGAGGGAAACCTTAGCATTGGCTTGAAGCACAGAGCATTTACATTTCAGTTTGCCCCGAGGCCAACTTAGATACCAGGTGCCCCCACAACAGAAATGTGTCTGGGCTGCCCACCTTTGGCACAGCTGAGAACCCCGGCAGCGCAGGTGTCAGAGGCCACCAGCTCCACCACTGCACTGCCCCTTCCTGCTACCAGAAGGTGATGGCATGTCCTGATAATCCATTATTGTTTGATGTAATTGACGAAAAATGCTGTATTTATCTTCTGCTCATCTAAACTCAGTTTGAAGAAAAGGCTCTGCTCTCATAGCTTGAGGAGAACCTGTCCAGAGAGGTTAATGGTAGAAGATGTTTATACAGGAATGGAGCTTCCCAAGGAGGGAGCTGGGTGGAGGCGATCTCTCCTCTAGCTGTTTATTTTCCTGTTTTTAAGTGATCGGTCTCCACCTTTAAGAAGGATGTGTGTTGGGTGAGAGCTTTGCTACTGTGGTGGTGTGAAGTGAATAAAGTGATGCCTCTGGCCCCACTCATGGAAGTCAGAAGCCCAACATCTAACATGGTTTGGGTGGTCTTGTCTTTGTAAAACAGCCTCTGGCTGGAGGCCCATCTAGTTTAACAATGGGAGGAGTGCACTGGTGATGAGGGAGACTTGTCCTACCTTCTGTGCTGCCCAGTGTGATATGTGCCCCACCAGAGCCATAGGACAGGTGGTGTGGTTACCCCATGGTAACCTCCTGAACCTTCTTCCCCGCTCACACCCACACAGAGGTTGCACCTAGCCCTGTAGCAGCACCCAAACTTCTTAGGGGTCTCCAGTAGTGTAATGTTAACCTTCTAGCCAGGAACTTGGATGGAGAAAGACATGCTGGCCATCTTCTGGAGGTGGGGGCTGAAATGGTGTTGTTTTGCCTCCAGATGCTCAGCCAAATTTATGCATCAGCACAGCTTCTTTCCCTATCCTGAAAACCTGAGAGAAATTGTTCCACTGCTCTTCTGCAGAAGTCACCTTGGAGGAGTGGGGACCTAAGCAGTTTTGGGGCACAATTACCTGTGTAAACACACCAGCAACAGCTTGTAAGATAGATGTGAGCCAGTAGACTTGAGAGGTCCTTCCTGCTGCCCAGGGTACCAGACTGTGGTTGAAATATTGATGGACCAGGGTTGTTTGTACCAGTGAGAATTGCATTATAAAGGGGGTAGCAGATGGATATTTAGCATAAAGGGTTATCCAGTGCTGCTGACCTGCACCAGGGGCAGCCCTTCAGAGGGCTGGCATGGGGTGCCAGGCAGATCCCAATTTGTCTCAAGTGAAACCATTATTCTACCTGGACTCTATTATAAGACGTGGGGTTTGCTGTGTTAGTGGAAATGGGATCAGAAATGCCTATATAGGAGACACAGCACACAAACAAAAGTAATTTTGCAGTTTTTCACATTTGACTAATATTTCTCGGAAGATAAAAGGGCTCTTGATGGTGATGCTTATTTAAAATTTCTGCTAGGTAGCTGCATCCTGCCGTGTCCTGCCCTGACCCTCCATGGGTTTCAGCTGTCACCAGCTGTCCCTTGCTCTTGCCTTGTGAGCTATTTGAAACAAAACAAGAATAAGTACAGCGTGAAAGTGTGAATGGCCTGTGCTGCAGACCGCCCTCGGGCTCCCTCCAAGAACAGAAGCCAGCAGTCAGCGGCTCTGGAGATGTGTCCTGTGCCAGCTCCAGGAGGGACAACCTGCTCCGCACACCTGCAAAAACCTTGCGTGGCTGGGGGGACCAGGCTCCTGGTGCTCACTAAAGCAGCCAGGGTGGAGTGGGGCAGAGAAAGGCAAATCCTCAAGGTCTCAGTGGTTTTCAAATGGATGGACTTGGACTTCAAGGCAAGCAGTGCCTGCTGAGCACCTTGCCTTCCTCTTCCCAGGGGAGCATAGGAATGGGGATGATCTTCTTCAGCTTTCTCATGTGATGCCTCAGAAAGTCTGTGGATGCTGCTGGATCTCAGACAAGCTGTTCAAAGTCTGGGTCTGGCTGACTGCAAAAAGTGTTACTCAGCTTTTGTTCCCTTGGCTTTGCTTTCCTCTTTGTTTTCCCCTCTTATTTCTTTTTCATACTGGGTAAAGTGAACATTTGAATCTCCAGCAAAGATAGACTTTAGGCAACACTTAACATATCCATGGCTCTCCTGCAGTCAGAAGAGGCCAGCAGAAGGACTGTGCTGAACTGCAGTGACTTGGAGGGCCTTTAATATCCGTGATCACCAGCACTGGATCTGGCAGCTTGCAGGCAGTGAGAGCAGTCACACGCCCTCCTGCCTGCTGCCACCAACTTACACTCCCTGTGCTCGTGCTGCCTCCCTCTCTGGCAGAGACACAGGTCTCTGTATATGTATATGTGTGTGTATATATATATATATATATTTATCATAATGTGTGACAGAAGGAAGATTAGGTTTACCTTTGGGTATCCATGTTTTTTCTGGCACTGTGATCATCTGACCTCTCCCAGCTCTGCAAGGAGAGGAAGTTGACTGAGTGTTTATTACATTTGTAGATTACATATGCCCATCTACAACATATGTTTACAACAAATTTATAGACCCATATAAAGGGGCTAACAGGCATTATATTTAATTAATGTGGCAGAAGTTATATCATTGTAATAACTGCCTGGCCTTTAGAGGTAAAACTTAGTGCCAAGGATTCCCAGATGAATCATCTCTGATAAGAACCAGAAATGACATAGGCCATATATTGTATGGTGAATTTGTTTGGATTGGTACCTTTAGGGTATTCAGCCTTGCCAAGTCTCTGTGGTGCTGACACAGTTTATTACACATTTTCATTTATTAAGAGATTATTTGACTGCAGTTTGTTGTTTTATTGTACAGCAGGTGATAATTTTACACTAAATTAACTGTAACATCTCTGTTAGGAACAGGCCGAAGAGGCTTCTTGCTATGATGCTAAATACTAAGTAATGGCTTTTATTCATCAAGGGAGTAATTTACTGCCATGTGCAGGGCTGGAGTAAGACTTTCCACTAACCTGTTATTAGTCTGTGTATGTTCAGGTTAGGGTTAATGGTCTTGTGCCAACACAGGCTCCCTCTTAAAAACAGATATCTGTGCTAAAATCTCACAGCTCGCTACTTTCAGGCTGGACTAAAAAATGGTTTGAGTCTACTTATACTACATACTGGCAGAGAAATGGCTGCTGAGGTCTGGAGATGGGTGATGCTAGTTGTGTCAGTCCATGAGCTTGGATTTTAGCATAAGAGGTTACAGATGGGCAGGCAAAGAAGTGAAAGCTCCTTGCACAGTTTGACTCTTCAGTAAAATAAAAAGATATTGTTTCCACCCCTGGCTTAAATATTTGTTATTTCAACCAAAGAAGTAATTCAACCAGAAAATAATTTTCAAACCCTTTATGAAAACAAAGGAAAAAATAAGCAACCATAAACATCCCTCTTTCCCCACAGAAATTAAAAACTTTTGAAGGAAAAATATTTATTCAAAAGCCCTTTTTTTCCATTTAAAATAGATTACAGATGAAAATAATTTGCCTATCCCTTAATGAAGTCCATTATACCAGACTAGTTTCATAGTCTGTCTCACACAGATACCATTGAGTTAAGCTTTGTGTTGGGAGATGGGAATTCCACACCAAATTGAATTGGAGACTGAAACAGGAACAATTATGGCTGCAAATTATTAAAGCTTTTCTATATTGGAAATTCACAGCATGTTTATAGCAGTAACTTACTATTAAGAAGAACCATACTACAAAGCTAAAAAATAGAGGGAGAAGTCAGAACCATATTGCTTTGATCACAATTCCATGTTTAAAGAAACCAATCACTGGCAAAATAATCCCCTTCCCAACTGTGTCGTGGATTAGCTTTGGTTAATGCTAACATTGCCTTTATATGGAGCACATCAAGGGAAAAATTATCAAATAAAATCTAGGGCTGCCTAAGTAATTCACAGTAAATAATGTGCTAGAGGGAAGCCCCTGACACAAACACACACACACACACTCACACTCATTCTCACTTACGACTTTTCTGTGTGCCAGTCCTGCCTTTGTGTGCAGGGTGAGCGACAGCTTCCCGAGCGGGTGGCTCTGACTCACACACATCTGTTCTGACTGGACAAGCACATCAAGTGTTATATTTCCAGCTGCTGAAAGGATGATCAGAGCTCCTAAATTAGCTGTCCAGTGTGAAGTTTTTTATGATTAGTTATTTCAAGTTGTCTTCTGGGGAATATTTTCCGGGGCTTCTTTTAAAATTTGCTGCTCGAAGATTGCTCTGCAGCAAGCTTGTTAGCTGGACTGCTCATGGAAAGCTGCTCCCAGAGCAATGCACATCCATATGCTGAGGATATGAAATAATATTCCTAACTACTTTTTTGCAGTATTCCCCAGATCTACAAGCACTGAATGGGTATGCCTCTTTTATTTATTTGGGGGTGTTACTGATTTTAGATGAGGGAATGTGAGACTATATAAACGAAAGCTGTGTTGTTGCCTTTTCGGAACGACATTTGATTTCCACCCCCCTCCCCAATTTGTTGGAATCTCTGTTTTCTGCAAAGAGAATGTACAGCAGGTTTCAAGCTCATCCTTTATGTNCCCTTTTTGAATGTCCTTATACTGCAGAATTTTGTTTCTTTAAATTTTTTTTTTTTTTTTTTTTTTTGAGCAGGAGCAATACCAGCCTATGAAACAAAACTCTCCCAGGCCCCAGGCCTGGGAATTAAGTGGGAGGCTCTGCCCATGCATCCCAGCTTAGGTGTGAACATTTGAGGAAAAAACGTGCGCACTTGAGAGTGGAGGGGGTGCACGGCACCCTATGGACACCACAGGCACAGCTGCATACAAGGGACACTTGAGAATTAATCCTTTGTTGGACAGCTACAAAAGCCTCTGCTCCTAAAGCCACCAGCACAAAAAAGATGAGCAAATCTGGAAATGAACTGAGATTTAAATAAATCTTTTGTGCACATTCAATGTATTTTTTTGTGTGTAGTTGAGATTTTAAATGCATTCAATCCTTCAGAGGGAGTTTCATTCACTGCGTTTTAGAGGGATGTGGTCTTGTGCCTGCCCCTGCCTCAACACTAGCCCAGTGATGTCCATCCCCGTGGTTTTTAGCCAGCCTACAACAGCACAACGTGAGCTTGTGAAGCCCTGAGAGATCCCTGAATGAGGGCTGTTCTGCAAGGACCATGGAGATTGCAAATCTTGTTGTGTTCAGGCAGGATTGCAAACACTGAGGTGAACTGGCATGAGTGACATGAACATCAACTAGATCATGTCTATTTTTAACATCCAGCAAAATTATTAGAACCAGTACTGCTATCACCTGCAGGGCTGAAGCCCCCCTAAAAGGAGAAGGTATTGGGGCACATCCCATACAAAATGATGCTTGGAGGTTACACCACAGTATATGCTATTACATTACATTTCTACCCATCTACCATCCCTGTAGCCTGTTGAAAGGACTGTAAGTAAAAGCTGAGCTGCTGCTAACCACTTTACAAATGAAAACCTTGATTTTATTTGATGGTGTAAGACTTGAGAAGAAAATGGGGGGAAGAACACAGAACAGAATAAATTTTATTAGTAGAGTAGATGTGGCAGAATAATTACAGTTTCTGGGAGAGTGTGGGGAACAGCATAAGAAGGCTGGAAAAGAAATAGCAGCTTAAAATTTGATTGTCTGTTTGGGGTGATAGTAAAGTCAAAAGTGCCATTTCCAGTCTAAAATCCCTATATCCAATACTAAAGAGCATTAGAGCCTAAATAAGGATTTGAATACAAATGTCTTCAACTCCGGCTCACCACAAAATTAAAGGATCTGTTCCAGGAAATACAGTGTCTGCATGAAGAGACCCCCCTAGATCTATGCCTTTGAAGCTTAAGTTTTAATTTGGGATTAAAAAAAAAAAGAAAGTTGCACATGGCCCTGAAGGAGTCTGACACAGTATCCTAGAAGAGACCCCGTGCCGCTGCAGACTCCAGCAGAGCAGGATTGTGGGTCTTGCCACTTGCCTGCCCTGGAGAAGGAACACTGCCCATGGTGATGCTGCTGATGCAAGAGTGATTCAGCTGTGAACATGGAAAGGAATGCTGAATATGGGAGAGAAGCAGGGAATCCAGGGCAGGCAGGATGGCACACAGGCTGGCTGAGTCCTGCTGATGCTGGTTTTAAAGCCAAACACACATGGTTTGAGTTAAGGCTGGCCTCCCTCTATCCAAATGCATTGCAGATTATGGATGATGTGGGCTTTGCATGGGTAATTTTTTCTTTTTCATCTCAGTATAAGGCAGCCCAGGAGACACTATCATGTATGATATGAGCATTTTTCTTGTGCTCTGTATTTGATTTAATCAAAAGAGCTTTCTTAGCAGCCTGGATACACTGGGTGACCACTTCTACTATTCTCAGCATTTTGCAACATGATTATTTTGCCTGTCCTCTTTTATGTGCACTCAGAAGGCTTGAGTGCACTCAGAGGCACCAGGCACAGCTCACTGGTTTAGGGACATCTGAACTGGGATAAAATAAGACAGTGGGTAGCTTTTACCATTGTGCCTTTACCTCCTGGTGTAGACAGGGCTGGCAGTAGGGTCGCCCTCAGCAGGTGCCCATGGGTGGCCCTGTCAAACAAGATGCCTCAGTGATGAAGTGCTGTGTCCCAGCAGCAGCGGTGGCAGAGTCCTGGGATGCAGGGCATGCTGTTAGTTGGACTGCTGGGAGCTGAGGCGGGCCCACAGCTCCAGTGGTGTCCCACTGTCATGGTTTGTGGCCTCTGTGGTGTTACCCCTGGGCAGGTGTCACCCAGGACACCTGAGTGACAGGAGGCTCTGCCTCAGGGTGACAGCAGCGATTTGCTGCCCAGCCTCACTGATGCTCTGCCAGCTGCCCAGTTGCTCTGCAAGCAGTCCTGAGACTGGGGTTTGTTTTTATTTATTCCATTACATAAAATATTCAAATTTGGAAAAAAACCCTGCACCAACACCCAGAAAACCCTCAATACCCAAAGGTATTTCCAGAGAAGGATATTTCCCGTTTGCTCCTGCTGGGCAGGGTTGCTGTCACTTCATCCCATGGTATGGTGCTTTCCATTTTGCAGTCTGCTGTTTTGGGGTCAGACCTGGATGCAGGACCCTGTCCAAATTAGGGCCTCCTAAGCCTGGTTCATGGACCACTTGCAAGCTCCCTCCAAAGTGAGTGTATGCAAATTCACTGGTTGTATTCCTCATCTTTCTGGAGCTTGTTGTGCAACTAAAGATTGGTTTCTGAGTCATCCTGCTGTGAGTCCCAAGTCCTGCAGGGAGACGTGCCAGTATGAGCCATATTAGCACAAAGATCCAGTAAAGGGGTCGGTGACTTCATTTTAGCCAGTGGGAGAATTTGTGCACTGCAGCTCAGCTTAGGCTCTGAGGGCAAGGAAACCTTGGGTGAGGGGCAGCTGAGGGTAGACAAGGGTTAATTTTTTCACCTGGAAGAGCTGCATTTTCCTGAAGAGGGAAGAGCCTCTGAATCTCTCCCGTGAGCTCTGGAAAACATTTTGAATTTTTTTTTCTTCTTCAAATAAAGAATTCATTAAGTTTTCTGTTCCTCTGAGTCCCCGTGCTTCCCATTCCCAGAGGCATAATATTGAGCCTAATCACCAACTAGAACAACTGAGGCCTTTATTTTGGTGTAAAGCTGCATGAAAAAAGAAAGTCCCCTGTGTATGCAGCTGTAACACTTGCATAATTTTAAGAAATATGGAAAAACTCACAACCGATTTCCAAATCTGCGTTTTCCTTTTTCCTATAATGAGTGTGATGCATAATTTACACAGGCAAGGAAATGTAGGAAGCCGATTATTTTTTTCTTTTTGTTTGTATTGGTTCAGTTACAGAAGGGCTGGAACTGCAGAAAGCTGAGATAAGAGCCCTACCCCTTCCTTGGTGCAGTGAGCACAACATGGAGGATGAAGAGGAACTCGGGGTACAACCATGAGAACTTAGTTGGGTCTTTCCAGCAGTTATCAAAAACAAGTATGTCTCATCTGTTTCCTGTCTTGAAAAGGAGGAGCATGAGAGCCATGGAGTGAAACGCTCAGTGGTGTTGGGGGCAATCACAGCCTCAGCCACTGAGATACCTGCCCACACCCACAGCTCCAGCAATAAACTGCTGACTACAATGAATATTATAAAAATTCCTCCCTGGATGCCATAGCCATAGACACGTCGACAGTTTTGCATATGTTGAAAACTCCCTGGCTAATGACATATTTCCTCTTTGGGCTGACTCATGAGCTGCTTCTCCTTGTTGCTATGAAAGTTGGAAGCACTTCAACGCTGCCTGCTGCAAGTACATTTCATGAAAAGAGAGGAAAATCTCAGTATTATTTCTGGATTCACAGATTTGACCCTTTCACTTTCGCAGTCGGTGAGCTCTGCCACTTTGACATTTATTAAATAGCTTGTTAGTGGCAGAATGGACAACAATAAAATTTGTAGGTATAATTTAAAGCAAACAGTCTCCGCTCTTAATCCAGCCTCCAAGGCCTGAAGTAAACAACCGCATTTCAAGGGAATGCTGCTGAGAAAAGGAAAGGTCTGTTGGGTGCTACTTGCTTTTAAACATTGAGACAAAGTGTTTAACAGCCTAGAAGCCCTAAGCCCCGCGTTGTTACGGGGAGATAACAGCTCCACTAATTAGATTATCAAATATTACTTTATTGGTAAATTCTTGCATTGGCCTGGAATGGCTTGTGCCTGCTTATGAGACATGTAACTCTATTCTTTTGAGCATTTATAATATTCCAGTAGATTATTTAATGTAATTGCCATAATTCTCTGATTTAAGTAATATTTGCATCAATGTTGTGTGTTGATTATGACCTGGCTCGGGGTATTTATCTGTGCTGATTCTCAGCAGCTCTTGGGGAAAGAATAAAAGGTCTTCTCATGATGTACAAGTTTGACACAATGGCAAACCTTGTTTTCTGCCCCTCACCAGGAGAGGTGAGACTCGTGGGTCTGTGTACTTGAGCTCATTTTAAGTTAGCACCATGCCAGCACACGAGCAGCAGGAAATGTGAGAGAAAAGAGGCTGGATAAAGCCTTAAGGGCTGCTGACACAGCGACCAGGAGCCAACCTGGCTCCACTGGCACTGACTCCTGAGCAGGGGCAGTTTATATGGAGATGGACAACAACTTCTTCTGTGTCTGTTTGCTCTGGTGCATGGGTGGTTAAACCACCTGCAAGGCCAGAGCTTACAGCCTCGGGGCTTAAGGGAAACTAAAATCACTGCTAATTCACCTTGAAAAGTGGGCCGTAGGCAGAGTGCTCAGGGGTGCAACAAGAGCCAGAGTGGGGAGCCGGGGGCACACACAGTGGCAGAGCTCTGCCAGCAGAAGTCACTTGGCCCTTGAGCCAGCACCAGGCTGCCTTGCAGGGACGTGGGCTGCACAGACTGGAATCGCTGGTGGATTTAAATCAGTCCTAGCATTTCACAGCCTCTCCCTGTAGCTCCCTATGCAGGGCCCCTATACATTTGTATACCATACAGCTCCTTCACAGCCTGCAGTACTTTTAACACATAATATACATGTTTATCTCAAAGCAGGATAGACACCAACTAACACTGCTCGTTAATGAGGGCACAATCAACTTGCATAACCTTGAACCACTGAATGCACACAGTGATGTATGAATGAGAGGTTAACTGCAGATGACAGCTCATTTCTTTTTGCTCTTCTGCCCAGAACATCCTGCCAATACACACATTATAAATAACATGTTCTTGTGATGGTAATGGGGGGGCATTTCAGAAGCAAACGTTGCTAATTTTTTTTAGCAGTGATTACATGACATTTGGGGGTTCAGCTCTAATACCATCTGTTACTTTGGCTGCTGGGATCAGCTGTTTCCACTGCAGGATCTCCACTGCTGGTACCCTTGACCACAGCCCAGTTCTATGTTTTGAATTAGAAAGTTAAATGTTAAACAAATTAACATAAAAACCTACAGAAAAGGGCAAGTTGCATTTTTGATGTGCCTGAGACACCGGTGCCCATGTGACTCACAGTTCACGACTCGCAGAGTGGTGTCATTTGTAATTCGTGTAAGCGCTCACTTGCTCACCCACACACACCCGTGTTACATCCTGCTTTTCCATGCAAAGCACTCAGCCAGCCACACAGCCCAGCTAGCAACACGCTATCTCTGCTCTCACACAGATTATGCCACATCAGAGTTCTTTCTGTGGGGAATATATTTACTTGCTGTAAGGAGCCATCTAGTGAGGGTTTACTGCACATAAAATTAAACTCACTGTTTCTTTACTGTTTCCAGGCAATACCGAAAGAAAACGTGCTGATTTTTTCCCCTCTCCCCGCCTCTCCATGTTCTCCTTGCCACACTTAAGGTGCAGCTAAAGCAAACGGCTTGAGCAGGTGAGGCTGTGCGGGACCGAGTGCTCATTCCCCCGGCCGTCCCTGCACAAAGGACAGGGCGCACATGTGCTCAGCCCGGCTCAGCTCTGCTCTCGGGGGACGCGCACGGAGCCAGCACAGTCCCGAAGGACCTGCCCCGTGCGCTGGCAAGAGCGAAAGCGAAGTGTGTGGGTGGAGAACACAGGGAAGGGCCACGCTAGGCAGTAATGAAAGGCCTTAAACTCGGTCCCGTTCTGGCGTGCGGGGAACTGAAGGCAGAGGCAGCCGGTGAAAGTGCCCTTCGTCACGCAGGCAGCGATGGCATAGCTGGGAGCTTAATTTAATTGGCAGAAGGCTGAGCCAGAGCCTCCGTCAGCACACAGATAAAAGAGAGCAGCGTTTGAATGGTGGGCACTTCTTGCTGGTTTGCTTTTTAGGTTTGTTTTGTTCTTTAAAGAACGATGAGCTCGTGCAGATGGAAATGTGAGAGTGGAGTTGAGAGTGTCTGTGCACTGCAGAAATCTGAAGTTACTGCTCCTGGAGCATCAAAAGCACGTCTACAAGGCAAATCCATTTTGTTAGGAAGTGTACAGTCTGCAAAGGGACCAAGCACACCAAGTTAAATATTAAGCCCTCAGCCAGGGAAATGACAGCAGCTTTTCCACAGGTTAGAAGTAAGATTTTGTGTTATGCTCTGAAACTATACTCAGTGAGTGCAGCGGGGTGCAGGGACAGGGTGGAGGGGCAGCATCGCCTGTTTCGGGTGTGCGGAAACAGTCTCCAGACTGAAACCAGGCAGGCAGTGGGGTCTCCATCAGGGTGTGCCTGGGATGCTCCACAGCAGGCGATGTGCCGGAGTCTCCATCGTGACATTCACTGAGGGGGCTCCTCTGGTCCCTGCAAGCCTCCCGGGGTGGGAGTTTGCAAGCAAGCAAGCAGCTGCACAGCACTTTGAGCAGCCTTATGCTGTGCTGGCACTGGAGTAATCCTCCCCATCTCCTGCCCGCCTGTTTGCAGCGCTGGCTCTTAGCAGGCAGCTTTTCTGCTCTTCGATAGCTCAGCTCTGTGCTCTCCCACACTGTCCTCAGCTCAATTCCCTTCGGCACAACTGGCCAGCCCTCAGTGGGAGAGCACCAAGAGACAGCTCCGTAGCACACTGCAGGAAAGAGATGCTGAGATGTTTGACACTGTGATACACAATAAACAGGACAGTCATTTTTCATAGCTTCGATATTAGGATAGGGAAAGTAATCCAACTTTTATAAACAAGCCTGTATTCTACAAAACCCAGACACTCTCTCATGCACAAGAAAATGCCCTGAATTATGTATGTCTGCCATTTTACAATAACCATTCCTTGCTTTTAATTTTTTTTTCCTTGAAAATGCAATTACTTACTTATTTTTTTTTACAGTGAAAAAATCCCCATTTTTAGTCGGTGGAAATTATTTGACTACATCAATGATTAATAGGTTTAATGTAATAGCTGCAATGGAAATTTAGAAAGCAAACAAGCCAAACAGAGCTGAATGGATTTGTTATAATGATTTCATTAGGGATTTTTAAAAGTTTGCTTTATACTTGCAGTTTGTTGTCAGAAAGAATTGGCTGAATTCAGTCAAAATGGTTTGTTCTTTGTCTGTCCGTGGTCACCATAGCTACCATTTCAATCTGTTAACATATGTGGTATTATTTTGTTCCTTTCTCTTAAACTCTGTTCACAGATGCTGTCAAGATTTCCCTTTGTACACATCTGATCGGTTCACGCCAGGTTTGGCTCCGTGCCTTTCCAGGGGTGAGCCTCTCTGATGAGGACAAGGTGGTTAGGCACTCGGTGCAGCAATGCAGACAGGATTAGAAGCTGGGGTGGGGATGGCTCCTACTCCACTAAGGCATGGGATCTGTGAGAAATACCTTGGGAAGACATTGTCAGAGGTGTATGTTTTTTCTGGAGAGGTGGGTATTCCCTGGATATGCTGTGGCAGCTCCTTGGCTGCCAAAAATCAGTACAAATGCATTCATTTTAGTGGATGTGTCGTGTCCTCTGGTAGTCAGGTCCTGTGATGTTGCTCATTACACAGGTTTTGGGTAAGGAGCCAAGAGATGAAGGGAGGCACGGCTACAACATTTTAAATAAATAAGTAATAAGATTGTACAGTCTCTATTCTTTTGCTTTTTCCAGTCTTTGAAAAGGTTCAGGCTGCCACTGAGGATGGAGGTCTATCTGCTCTGTGCTATGGAGGGGATTGGAATATTTAGTGGAGATGAGATTATCCACATTTTGCATTTTAATTGGCATTGAGTGAGGAAAAAAATCAGTTTTTTTCTGTTGCTGAATGTGAGGGTGATTGAGATGGCTTCATTTTCTTTCCAGCTGTGAAGCACGCAGGTAAATATATTGATGTTTGTATGCAGGACAGTTCATAGTGAAGCTGTGAGAGAAATCAGATAGTCTAGAAAATATACAATTTCCTTTCAACAAAGCCCTCACAGTAGAGAGTAAAGTTAAGGTGAGACTGTATATTTATATTTTTAAGAGCATAAAAGCATTTGTTTAAAGCTCTGTGGCTCTGATTTTTCAGAGCCACTGAGCACCCTGCCCTCTGGTTTCTTTTAACTGGAGATGTAGGTTTTCAGACTTTCTGGCAGCCAGGCCCCCTTTACTAATGCCTGCAGAGAGTAGCTGGAGAAAGTGTGAGAAACATTATTGTAATGAAGGGCTAATTCTGCCTCTCCTTGCTGCCTCTCAGTGCGGATGAAAGAGTGCCTGCAAGTCGTGTTATGTGCACGGGAAAAGGGAATTCTGATTACTGGCTCTGGCTCCCCAGGGGCAGGGATGCTCTCCTAGCACGACTCACAGTAAGTCACATCTGCATTTCCAGTATAAGGCCCATTTTTAAGGACTCATAGTTTGGCTATAAAAATTCACTTAGCATGCATGAATAGAAACCAAATTGACAAGATAGACCATAACTGCTCTGAAAGGGCCATTAGTTCCTGTTGTATGAAAAATCCACATTTAAAAAAAGCAAGTATTGTTCACATTTGCACAACAGGCTGTAACTGTTCCTTCTAAGTCATTATAGACTGTATGGAAATAATAATTTTCAAAATCACTATTGATACCACAGGCACAGAAACAGCAGGAGGCAGATGCCTGTGCTTGATAATAATCCAGAGCCTTCCAGTGCCACTGAGCAGGTTGGAATCAGTTTAAACCCTTGATTTACACAGATGTAACTGAGAAGAGGAAGACCACAGAATGAAGATTTGGTCTGATACCTGAGTTTGGTGCAAGGTTTCTGGTGTCATCAGGGGAATCCCAGAGGGGCGGTGGCTGTGAGAGGGTACCAATGAAAGAACATCCATCTCCTGTGCTCAGTGCTGCTGGGCAGAGGAAATGAATCTGTATTTGGTGCATTGCATGTTTAATAAGGGGGAAGCTTGGGGCAGATAAGAATGTAGCTTTTTTATTTTCAGTTGTGATTTTAAGAGGTACTAGGTCATAGCTTTTTTAAAAATTGTTTATTTTGGTTCATGATTAGTGCCTCACTTGACACCAAATAGAGGTTTCACTGATTTTTTAAAATTTCTTTCTGGGGTTTCATGTGTTGCAGGTTTTCTTCAGAAAAATACCAGTAAGGAACTAAAGCAGATTTCTCTCTCCTCCCTCTGAGATCACTAGCATTTGAGATTTCCAGATTATATTTGGCCTGAGTGAAGAGAAAATGTACAATCAAAGGCTGGCACTAGAGTCCTGATGAGCTGTGCTGCCTTAGGGGTGTGTTCACAGAAGCTGGGCCTGAGCCTTCTACTGGTTTTACAACAAAGGGAATTTCCAGGAATTTTAGCAGAATGATCCCCACATACATCAGAAGGATGTGAATAAGATGATCTTCTCCTCTCTCACATGCATGTGTGGACATACCAACCTGAACATTTTTACTCTGTTACAACAGCTTTCTTGGACATACGACTATGGCTTTCGAAGGGGGTTTCAGATTAGTTCTAGTAGTTCCCTTTCCCGTGGGAATGCCAGTGCTCAGAGGCCCTGTAGGACAGCCCTGGCTGCATTTCCCTAAAATCCCCTATGTCATGAGAAGAGTTTGGGCTGAGAGGTGGAGTAAAGGGGGCTGTGTTGGCAGAAAGTCAATGCGGGGATTTTTTGGTAGGATTTCAGGAGCAAGCAGCTGCCTCTCAGCTGGACTTGTCTTCCCCATTGCTGGGATTACCAGGATAGCAGCAAGACAGCAAGCCACATGGAGGACTCCCAGGGAGGCAGGAGACCACCTGGCTGAGTGGCTTTGCTGTGGTCAGAGCCCCGGGCAGCAGCGTGTCTCCATGGGAGGGTGCAGGGAGGGGGCTGCCTGACATGTTGCCAAGGTGGGACACCTCTCTCCGGGCAGTCTTTTCTGCTCCCACCACGGACTGCAGTGACATTGGCCTCTGGAAAGCTGCCACCATGGAGGGGCTGTCATAGAGGAGTTTTCCTGCTGTGATCCAGGCAATGTTTCTCATAGTTATCCTTGACATAGCAGTGTCCTTCAAAGGTCAAAGGTCAAAATGCCACAGTACTGCACGAGCTCCTGGGGAAAACTTCTTCCCTCATCCAATTAGAAGAAGAAAAAAAAAAAGGTTGATTTAAACACTGAAATGCAAGGGATTGTATTCCTTGCAAAGCTCTTACAATGGATATCTACTGTTAAACATCAATCCTTGTCCCACTAGGTCTTGTAACACAGAGATCTCCGAAGGGATTGTGTGCATTTCTTGTTCAAAATCTCCTGTGTGAAGAATTATGTTATTCAACTCCCAGACACCCTAAAAATGATGGCAGCTGTCCCCTGCAATTCCATCTCCCTTCACAGACTAGCACTGCTCACTGGCTGCCCAAGAGACAAGTGAAATGGAAGTTTATAAAAAGAGAGTGGTATATTCCCAGGTTAAGTGCTGTGCTAACTGCAATCATCCCTATGATTAATAGGTTCCCTAAAAGGAAGTATTCTTTTCCCCATATGTTTTTTTAAGGAGTGATGAATCTCTTCACACAGTGTGTTTCCCGTCAGATATGGATATTAACTTAAACACAGAACTGAGTGAAGAAAACCTGTCAGCTATCTGAGGCTTTCTACTCTGATTTTGCTGCATGCCTCTTCCTCATCCTCAGTCAGCAAAGGTGCCTGTCCCACCTCACTCAAGGTTTGCTTTTTGGGAGAAGGCACCAGCTATGGAGGCATTAATACCACCAGAGCCTGTTTCAGCTCCTCTCACTGCTGTCATTTCCCACTTTCTCCTCCTGAGCTCTTCTCCAGGGCTGATCAGAGGTGCAGGATGGGGGCCCGAGAGGGGCTGCCCACTCTGGGTGCTGCCTCCCAAGGGTGCCCCACTCTGGAGCACTGCTGGCTGGGCAGGGGGGGAGCTGAGGGGAACAGGGCTCCTCTACAGCCTCAGGTTTAATTAGCTGAGAGGAGCTCCCAGGAAGAAAAGGCGGAAGTGGAGTACTGTGAGAGCAACATAGGGTGGTGGGGAAAGCCGTACGTCCCAGGAGCCAAAACTCTGCCAAGGGGACGTTCACAGTAGCAGGTACAGATGGGTGACTCCTGTTCCCATCAGCTTCACAAGCTGTGAAATAGCTCCTAGCATGGATGCTGAATCAAACCCACTGGGGGCTGTGTCCACGCTTTCCTGGGGACAGACAGGGTGTTCTCTGCAACGCTGCCCACACCAAGACTGTTGTGTGCTCGTCCCACTGCTCTCCCTGGCATCGCCAGCCTCCGCCTGTGCAGGATTTCAGTCTCATCCTCTCCTTCCTCCCAGGGCCATCTCTTAGTGCCTCCCCTCTGGGTCAGCCTGGAGCCCTGCTCCAGGCCAAGACAGTGTTTCCTCAGCTGCTGTGGCCCCCCTGGTCCTGCCATGCTCACCCTGCAGCCCTTTTCTGGCCTTCCACTGCTGATCCAGTCCCAGCTCTGCACCCTCTCGCTCCCAGCACAGTTTCCCCCCTCGATTTTTTCCACTGGCCTCCCACTCACTACAGGATATGAGCCATTCTCTCCAGTGGGAAATAAAAGTTTGGATTAAAATTTGCTATATTATTCCTTCTCTAAAAGCAACTTTTAGGCTGAAAGGCTTCAATGACAAATTTCCAAAGGCCTGCAAGAGATTTAAGGACAGATTCAAAAAGTCATTTAGTTACATTAAAATGAAATTAAATGCCCCTTGGGGTTTTTTTCAGCAAAAGGAGGTGCTTTTGAAATTTGCATGTTATGCCTGTTTATGTATTTTAGGTATGTAAATGCTTCCAGAGATTTGGGGTTTGAACACCCAACTCCCCTTGAAACCTAAGAGAACCAGGCATCAACTCATGTGCATTCCTTCCACATTCCAGCCAAAATTTTTGTCGAACTTGGAGCATGAAGTTCTAAAGTAAAAGATTATAAACCCGATTTCCACTCTGCATTAGCAGGCAGCTTAGCACCAGGGGAAAAAAAACAACCCACACTGTTGACTGTATAAACATCTTGTTCAAAGGGTAACATTTTCCTGATTAATAGCCTTTCAGTATTAAAAACAATCAGTCTAGAGCATGATTAATTGTCCCTTTTACTACTGGTAACCAACTATGTGCATAGACATACGTACATACGTACATACATACTTGCGTAAAGACACAGGCACATTCTCACTGGGGTAAGCATTTTTAGTGCGTCTGTTTTCAAGGAAAATACAGTATGAAGGAGGTGAGAGAGCTGCTTTCTACAGCTCCAGCTAGCGGGAAGGGTTTTAGCTCTTGTAACCCTTCGTTGCAAAAACTAGATGCACGATGGGCATTGCTGTCCTGGGAAAAGGCTCGAAACACTCACCTGGGCAGGAAGAAGGCCAAGAAAGAGGCAGAAGACACTCTTCTTTTCATCCAGGGAATAAAAGCTGCTCAGTTGTTGGGCATCCCGGCTGCGCTTCTACTTCATCTGTATTTCACTTGTGGGACTGACAGGGTTAATGCGAGTACAAAAAGTTTTCATTTAAAAATTGGCAAGGAGAGGTGTTTTTCCCTTAACAAAGAGAAACAAATTTCAAGAAATTTTTTAAAATGACAGTCCTGCCTGGTCCAACCTGTTAGGCCACAGTATACGCACAACGCCGACGCTGTCTTCATAAGGAAGAGACTTTTTTTCCTACTCTTTTTGCTCTGATACCTAAACAGGTGAGCAGGTTAACCACTACATTACAGTATTGTCCAGAAGTTGCAGCCAACCTCAGGAGCTAGGAAAATACCATCCCTGCTTTCCATAACTCAGTCTGCTGCAGATCATACGCGAAATTCCCCTTGAGGAGCCTCAGCAGGACATACAGGTATGTGCAGTCATGTGTGGGATCATGGCCTGATGTGTCTAAATAAAGTTTTGATCCAGGTAAACAAGACCCTGTACCTGTCAGAGGCTCTGCTAGTGCTCAAAGAGCAAGCACTGTGAGCCAGGGGAGTAGAATTTGTTGCTCTTTTGGCATTAGAGGCTGCATTAAGTGTATTCACTGTTGCTGCTAAAAAATAAAACACAAATCTGTATTTTGTGTACGGTCTCTGTGTACACACTCTCTTCCACTCTGCAAAGAGTTTTCTTTATGGCCAGAAAACAATTTTGCAAAGTTTCCTTCAAGAACAACACCAAAATCTGCTGTGCTGTTTTGGGACACTCTCAAAAATTCAGGCTTTTAGCTGAAGCATAAAGAAACCCAACACTGCTGTTCAGAAAGCAAAAACAAACAGGAAAAACTTTCTCAATGGTTAGAAATAAAAAGCTCCATCAGCATTGGAGATGTTGTATTCAGGGCTCATGAATTTCTGCAGAAAGGCTGGAAAATGAAGAGCAGCCCTGCTGTGGATGAAGAGGGTGTTGTTGGCCTGGGAGAACAGCTGTGACAGGGGCAAAAGGGCTGTGATGGTGACAACACTGAGACTTCCTGCTCTGGGGACACACACACATGCACAGCGCACACACGCAGCCCTTGGCAGCCACGGGAGAAGCCACGGTTCTGCTGCTGTTCCTGGGCACCTGCTTATCTTCTGCTGGGGTCAAGGAGCAGCCTGGTGAGTGGGCAGGAGGGGCAGAGCATGCCCGGCTGACCTGGGGGATGGCTTTGGCAGGGGTGGCATCCCTCAGGGCACTGCCAAGAATTGGGATGCAGGGAATGTGCTGCTTCCCAAGCCCACTCTGACAGGGTGGAGCTGCGCAACCCCGCCCTTGGGGGGGACTGTGGGGCCCGGGCTTTGGGAAAGGCAAACTGCGCTGAAGTGCCGGCAGTAAATGTTGTTTCAACAGTTCAAATGAGGGAAATTGTGTTGTAAATAATTTAGATGATTGACTTAAGATTTTAATCCTGGGGCCTAAGTGGGTAATGGCCATGAAGAGAGGAGGAGGAAGGGAGGAAGAGGAAGTGAAGGAAGACCAAAATTAGGCCCAGATTTGCAAAACTGTGCACACGTGTATGTCTCAGTGTAAGCTGTACACACGTTTCCAGATGTCATCTGTGGTCTCAGGTTCAAGTTCAAGTTCAGGTATGCTTCAGCCTAAGTCTTCGGTGAGCCTTTTTTTTTCTTCCTTCAGTACTGGGACCTTCAAAGCTCATTTTAAAATGAAAGATCAGGTGTTCCCTTCCTGCCCTTGCATTTCTGGAGCAGAAATCCTCGAGTACAGAGAAAGATAATGAACACTCAGCCATGTTTGCATTCCTGTCTATCATGAAAATGTATTCTCTGCTACAGAACTAATACACTTTGCACTGGGAAATATTTGTGGATGTCAGTGCTGGGGTTTAAGAGCATCACTAATTACTCCCCTGATTTAGAACTGATATTTTCAAAGAGCGTGGGATCGAGAGTCACCACCATAAATTTTAGTTTTGTGAGCTAGAAAAATTATTTTTATGTACGTACTTATTTTTTATGTAGCAGAAAATAAGCTTATTTTTTCATTGGTAAATAATTGGCGTGAATAAATACAGGTACATGCATGTGTAAATGAAGGAAACCGACTGCATATCAGTATGTACACACAACACACATACCGAGTGAAGATGGGAAAGGAGATATTGTAAAGACCACAGTATGCTGAAACAAACTACCACGCACTTCAAAAAGTTATTTCTTTCCGGAATTTTAATGGAGAAAATAATGCAGGAATATTAAGGACCCTTTCCAAACTACTCCCTGGAAGTGAAATAATTTTGATAATCTTAGGCACAACAGAGAGAAAGAAGCGTAAGGCCAGGGTTGGAGACGATGGCTCTCCCTCGGCAGCTCTTTCCCCCTCCCCCTGTGCAAATTCTCTTGGATTAAAATGGCAGAGGGGGGCGGGGAGTGGCTGGGGACAGTTTGGCTGATACGAGATAACCGCTGCTAGTCAAATGGCACTTTTAATTGCTCGGGCCAATAAAAAAAAACTTGCTACAGAAGTTAATTTGAATGAAAATAGCAGACACACCCCACAAGCTGCTTTCCATGACCGTGCATTGTGCTGCCTCAGCCTGCTGTAGTTCTAGTCGCAAATAACAGCGAGCGGTCTGGATAGACTTCGCTTGCCCATTTTAGCCACGGCGGGGCTGGACGCCCCGTTTTCCCCACCCAGCAGTGCTCCCGCACGCCGTGCGGGGTTTCCCGACAGGAGCCTCGTGTGCCGAGGGAAGGGGACGCGGTGCCGCTGCCCCTTTTGTTCCCCCGCTCGCTGCCGGGTCACGCCGGGGAAGGCACGGAGCGTGGGACGCGGCCGCCCCGCCGGGAGGGCTCCGTGCCGGCTCCGCCTCCGAGGCCGCGTGGGGAGCCGGGCGCGCCGCCGGGAATGCGGGGCGCGCGATCTGTTGCACGGCCGGGCCCTGAGCGCGGATCCCGGCTGGGCACAAGAGCCCCGGGAGGCCGAGGGGGAACCAGGCAGTTACTTGAGGGGACCTCGGGCGGCGCCCGGGGCGAGGGAGACGGCGGCTCCCGGGCACGGTGCGAGACCCCCGGCGGGCGGCTCTGCCCCGGGGGCAGCTGGCAGCGCCCTGCTGACGGGGCTGCACCGCGGCCCCGTTAGTGCCGTGCCCGCTTCCCGGCTGGCTGCTGCCGCTCCCCCGGGTCTCTCTGACCTCGGCGCTGTCCCGCACTCTCGGCACCGCTTCGGTCGGGCCGCCCCCCTGCTCTCCTCAGGCCACTCCTGGCCGCCAGGACCCCCATGCCCTCGCAGGACTCTGGCCACTGCTGCCGGCGGGAGCCGTCCCGAACGGACCAAGCACAGAGCCCCGACCCTGCCCGGTTCAGCTTTCCCCAGGCAACTGAGCTTTGTATGGCATCCCATTCAAACCACGCCGTAACCTTCCGCCGGAGGGGGGGAGGTGGGGGGGGCAAAGTAGTCCCTCGCCACGCTCCTCCCCGGTCCGAGTTCCCGGCGGGGCGGCGGAACCGGGCCCGAGCCAGGGGAGCGGCCGGGGAGGGGCTCCCTTGCGGGGGGTGCGGCCCCACCTCCCGCCGGCTCCGCTCGGAGCAGAGGAGCGCGGAGCAGAGGTATCGCTGGGCGGAGAGATCGCGGAGCCCGCACACACACGGCCCGCGGTCCGCCTCCACCGCGCCCAGCGAACGGAAGCGCCGGGCCGCCGCGATGGACAGGCGGCGCCGGCCAATGGGCGGGCGGGATGGCCTCCCAAAATGTAGGTTTGGCCAATGGGAAGGGGCAGGAGCTGGGGGAGGCGGGGCTGGCGGCGGGCAGCGGCGCAGGTTGAGCGGAGTCCCAGCGCAGGGCTGGGATGAGCCTCAAAGTTCGGGGCGATCGCGGTGGGGGATGTAGCAGCGCCGCCACCGCCGCGCACCGGCCCGGCCCGCCCCGGCTCCCGCCCGCCCTTGGCGCCTCCCAC
>VZRQ01009889.1:421046-523692 GCA_013397975.1 Machaerirhynchus nigripectus
TGGTATTGTTCCGTTGTAAGTGGAGGTTGTAGCTAGTGAAAACCCTCCTTCTGTCTGGAGATCCTAGCGTTTTGAGTTGTCCCTTTGCCCAGCCCAAACTTAATTGAATCCTCCGCACCTCTCACACTAAAACAAAAAGAATGGTGTGGAAAGCCACAGTGTTTCCTTACCGAATAATCCCGAGAGTTACTGTTGTGTGGACTCAGGAAAAAGATTTATCGTGGGTCATCGTCAGACTGTGCACTAATGTTGGATGCCTTTTTTTAATTAAATATATATATATGTTCCTAACTGTTACAGTCTCAGGGTGGGGGGAGGGCAAAGAGGATTTTTTTTTCTTAAGTTCAGTATTGTATTCATTTACAGAATAATTTTTCCCCACTCCTTTCCCCCTTCGTTTTCTTGACAAAATAAGACACAAGGGAGGTCCATTTCTTGTTTGACCAGGAGGAAAAAGGGGGCGGACAGGGGGGAGGAGGAGGAGGAGGGGGAGGAAGGGGGAGCTCTTAGCCAGGCAGCAGTTGACACTGGTTTTCAATCTGTAGGTCAAACGCAGCATTTCTGTAACACACAACGTGCATCACACTGACTTATCAGCCACGTATCACAACAATACTTGGGCTTTTTGGTCACCCTGGTGAATTACGCTCTTTTGAGAAATTAATTTCTCTGTCATAGATGGAGGGGGGAGAATTCTGTGAGCCACTTCCTCACTGTTGTGTACTCGGGTGTACATTGCTCTGGTTTAAACTTACAGACATACAGTGACCTATGCAAAGGTTATTGCTTTCTGCACTGTGTGGAGTGGAAGGGAGGGGGAAGTGTGTGATGTGAAGAAACAAATTTTTTTCTGAGTAATCTGTACCCTAACACGGGATCAGCAGGTGATTGTGTTTGAGTACACAGTGTAATACAGAAAGCTCATAGTAGGTTCACCCAAAGTAAATGATCAGTCTTCTGATGACCTGAATGGACATCAGATCCTCCTTTACTGGCCTCTGGTGGTTTTTGTTCTGTTTCTGAAAAGTATACCTTTCAGTTAAGAAGTTTGGGATAAACTTTTGTCTGCTTGTGTATGGAAGAGTTTGTTTCCTGACTGTGGAATTAGCCAGGAATCATTTTGCAATGCCACGTTGTTCCCTGAATTTTGTTATCTCTTCTTTGTCCTAAAGGCTAACAGCCATGTTAAGTTCATTTGTTATGTCTCTTGTTTCCCTCTTTAAGAAAGAAAACCCTGAATAAGCCTAACATGCTGCACTAAAACCTTTTGACTGAAACTGTTAAGTTGTCCTGTCTCGCTGGTAATGTCAAAAGTTAGATTGAAATAGTGTTATCAGAGTGCACAGATGCTGTGTTTTACTGTTTCTCACTAAAAATTTTAATGACAGGTTGACCAAAGGATCCTAAAGCTTGAAAGTTGTTTTGTTGTTGAGTAGTGGAGGCTTTCACCTTCAGGTGAGCTGGCTGGGAAAATGCAGAGTGCTCATGCTGCTCTGACTGTGTCTGAGGGGAAAATAGCACACACCAGGCCTTGGGTGTATTTATTTTTTTTAAACTTAATGTTCAGTTATAGCTTGGGTTTGGCTGAGGTATATCTGTAACTGTTTGTTCTTACATCAGCATTTTACGTGGGAGTTCCTCTGTCCCCGTGTGGAGGGGCAGAGAAAGCATTTCATTTTGTTTCACTTCTCAGCCACATGTGAGCTGCTGCAAAGAGCAATGAAATTAGGAAAGCTTTGAAAGGTCTGGAATCCTTTTTTGTGCAGCTGCAGGAGAAAAGAGAGGTAGAGCAAGGCAGTGGTGGGATGTTGATCTCGGTATCATGAATTAAATAGTCAGAGAAGAGCAAAAAACTATTGTGTGGTATGGCCTGTAAGTGAAGAGAGTGTTCTCAGTGGTTGCCTAAGTTTATGAAGTGAAGGGACTTCATCATCTTTTTGTTAGCATGGAGAAGGATAGAAAAGTTCTTGTCTCTCCCTTGTTTTACCAGAGTATGAGGAATAGGGTTAAGGGTTGTGCAGCTTTGTTTTTACTTCATCCTTGGAACCAGAAAATGACAAGTTCACACTCTGAATTAAAATACCTTGGTGTAAGTGTATAATACTCCTTGCAGCTAAAACTTGCTGTGGTGGAGGCCAAGGAAGAGCCTGATGTGATTCTTTGACTGTAAAAGTGCTCGTGGCTGGAATCCGATGTAGGAGGTGGTTCTTATTCACAGCTCCTTTAGTAAATCTCTTTACAGTGGCAAGGCCTATTCCATGAGCTGGCAGAGCCTGTAGGTTCTTTGCTAAAGTTAATGTTGCTATCCTTTTTACCTATCCCAATCTCCCCATATTTTGGGAAAGTACCTTCTCACCACATTGATCCCACTTCTTTTATTATCTCAAAAACTTACAGCTTTATTATTATTGTTACAGTATTTAACACCTTTATTACTATTTGTATAATATGAGTAGCTGAGCAGTAAAGGCAAGGCTTTTGCAGAGGCAGTGTGTGTATTAAACAAGCCAGATCAACTTGGGAGAAGAATAGGGAAAACTTCTTGGGCTGAAAACCCCATGCCAGAGCTCACTAGACTCAGTAAAACTTGCATTTCAGCTATGCTTCAGTGTTTGGCCTTGAGTTCACAGATGTAATCTGAAAAATTGCTATTGTGTCTGCTATTTCTTCTTTTATTAGAGCTCAGAATCAATTATTTGCCAGCCTAAAATTCTGTGTGTTAAACAAAGGCTGTTATTAGTAGGTCAGCATTTCTTGTGAGTTCTGAAACTGAGACACGGAAGGTTTTGGAGAGGCAAACTATTATGGTTCTTTTAATCCATACAAATGAAACCCACATGTCCTGTTAATGGAAAAACTTAGTGGAAGGAAACATTGCATATCCTAAAGCTAAATAAAAATCTTTCATATGGGGAAGCACTGATATTGTACTTGACCGTTTTATTTGTTGCTTATTAATTTATGCTATTGGAACTCTGAAAATAGGAGGAAGAAAACATTCATGAGCACTTTAACACAGCCAGTGAATTTCACTAAAGATTAAAGCTCCCATAATTTCAAGGAGAGTTAAATAATTCCCTGAAGAGAACAGTTACTGCAAAATTTTTACTTGTATTGAAGGCAGATGAACTTTTTTTTTTGTCCTTAGTAGCACTACAATTTTAGATTTCCTTATTTGTTGCAATGGCAGTAAAAATACAAGCCACATCTTGCATCTCTGGACATTGGTTGTGTTGGTCATCTTTGGAAAGCAGCTTCTGGGGCTCTTTCCAGTAGAAACAGATGAGGAAAAGCAGGTTTGACTCAACAGCATCTTGTGGAAATGCAAGTTTGGGATGTATGTCAGCTGGGAGACTTCAATCCCTTGCTTGCAATGTTGCTGTCTTCCCAGTTTTTTGGTTTCGTACTGTAACAGCTAAAGTAAGTAAAAATGGTGGAAAGAAATCCACCTGTAGTGCCTCACCCCTCTGTTCAGAAAAGCCTACTGGAAGGTGCTCACTGCCAGCATGCCGCTGGTGCCTGAGGAGCTTGTTCTCTGGTCCACAGTGTTAGCTGCGCTCTGTGTGCTCCTGCACAAACAGTTGGTATTCCCAGGCCTTCTTCCGTGACCGTGTTGTTTCAGCATTGCCAGAAAATGAAGGGGTGGGGGGGAAAAGAAACCAGCAATCCTTTCCACTACAGTGAGAAACCCTGTCAGTGTAGTTGTGTCTAAGAAGAGTTTAAAAAAACCCCTCCAAGTTACAGTCTCTGCTGGCTCTTACCTGGAGTGCCTGATCACTGTATGGAAATGGTGCCATGGCCATGTCCTAGGGGAGGGAGCTAATATATCCATCCAACTCTGGCTGTTAAAATGCGCCTACCCTCTGCCTATTTAGGTTCAAAGGTTGAAAGTATAATATTTGGACAGCTCCTGGGTGTCTGATTCCCCTAGAACTGTCGTATTTCTCTGGTGGTTGTAAAGGCCGTGTTTTATTAGGTTATGTCATCAGCTCCTTCATGGGGTTCTGGGCAGAGGCACCTATTGACCTACACAATCAGGACTGTAACCCTTTAACAAGAGGTTGTTATAAGCCCCCTTATGACTTGACAAGTCCAGCTCCCAGCCTGCTTCTTCTGGTTCTTTCTTTGCAGCTAGTCCTGTGCCTCACAGTTCTAACAGTTTGCAAGTAGTCTTAGCACCCAATGGGTGTAGAGAAAATGGTGTTCTGATGAATAGACTCATCAGAAAAGGGATGAGGAAAAAAAAAGTGCTTTTTATTTGAGACTTTGGGGTCTCCATCTAAGCAAGTGGAAAATTCAAAACCCGACTCCTGAAACTGGAAATACTGGTATCCTGGAAAGCTATCTCATCTCCAAATGACTGTGCCTTAAACTCAACAGGCAGGAACTCCCTTAGTGCAACAGTCCCTTTGGAAAAGAAGGAAGAGTTAAGAGGGTGTTTGATCTGATCAGAAATACCAAACCGTAATGTACTAATGCCCAGGGTGTTTGGACTGACAGAGGCTGCCTGGTGTCTTGGTAAACCACACACACCTTGGGTCTTTCACTGTTGTTCGAGGAGATGTACATCATCCCCAACAAGGGTGTGTTTTCAGAATTAGGTGGTGGAAAATTTAGGTACTGCAGGTCTTCCCTTAAACTCTGGTGGGAGAAGAGAAGCTTTTCCCCCTGCTTGTAGTCTGCTCAGTGCCATACTTCCTCACGGGCTATATTTGTCTTGCCCTCCTTCTCAGAGGTCACAGCCTCTGTGAATTTGCTGTAGTGCAGAGCAGATGAGAAGGTCCTGGACAGCCGCTCCACCAGAAGCTGTTGCCAAACCCTTGGGTTTTTGTTTCAACTCCGTAGGAGTTTAGGTACAGTCAAAGGGTCAGGCTAGTGTCCAGCAGCCCTGGGGAAGGGGGAAGGTGACTGCTGCCATCTCCTTACTGGGCTGGCAGCTCTGCTGGTGTGTGGGCGAGTCTGTCTCATCTTTTTCTGTCAGTGGTACGTACTGCTGGTCCAGTCACCAGGGCAGGAAAGGCTGCAGTCCTGCTACTACAGAGTGAAGCTGGACTAGTAGATGCTGACACTTCAGCTTATCCTCTGTATTTAAAATCCACCCTGGAGAAAAAGATGAGTAGTGCTCAAGTTGGAAACTTTATTATCCATACCTCTGATACCTCAGCAGCAGTACAGCTGTTGATTTGGTGCCGTATCTTTTTCACCTGTGGGCTGCTTGCCTGAGGGGAGACCGTTTTTAAGCCCACATTGCTCAGTAGTCAGCTTTCACCCAGCCTGTTCACTTGTCCTGTGAAGGGGTGCAGAGGCTCTAGTGGTGAGCATGGCTCCCACTCAAACATGTTTCAAGGCATGGTTTTGGAGCTTTCTCATTATTCAAATAGCACCGAGAACATCCTTCTCAAACTTTAATGCCGTTGTAAACAAACAAATCTCTGTGTAGCCAAAGCCTGTGGCTTCCTTCCCTGTCTGGCACATGCAGTGTTTGTATGTGGAGGTAATAGCTGTCTCATGTACTGACAAATGTATTAATGGCTGGACTGGAGTTAATACTAGGTAGAGTGACTGCTTTGTTCTTCATAGCTGGTTCCTGCTGCTTAATGAGGTGCTCTTAAAACTCTTGTTTTCAGTCCTGGTTAGGTCTGTGACTTGGCCAAGTGAAGGCTTAGAGCTCCCTGTGATTAGTCATTATAATTAGCTCGGAAATCTTTGCCTGTGCGATCAAGGCGCACTGTATAATGCGGCTTATAGTGGGCTCTAGCCCTGTCACATACCTTCAGAGTAGTATGGATGACAGTGCTCTGCTGGACATGTGTATGTATTTAACTGTGTTGTAACCTTAATGTACAATTCCTTAATGCGTGCCAGGCAGGTAAATCTGAAGTAACTGCCTCCTCAGAAACGTGTGGTTAGTGCTAGTCCCCGCTTCCCTCAGACAGGGCAGTTTCTGGTTGTGGCCAAGGCTTGACTTACCCATACCGAGTGTAAGGTGAGATTGAGACATGGTGACTAGTAGCTGAGTATAGAGAACAAATGAAGAGAAAAACTTTGGGGTAGTTAGAGCATGCCTCTTTCCTAGGAAGTCTGTACCTCTTTCTGCACTGGGTGACCTTGTCTTTTGAGGCTTTGACTTGGCAGTAACAAGATGAGCAATCCCACATTAAGTGTTTAAACTTGAAATAGCAGTTTGAAATTCAGTTCTTGAAAATACAAAGTTGATTTGTAAGCTAAACCTGATCTTTAAAAGCACTTTCAAAGGAATGCTAGATTAGTTGTCTCTTTCTTTAAAATTTACGAGCTTTTAATTTATCGTTCCATATGAAAGTTTTGATGACTTTGTGCTTTCTGAAAGTGCAAGAGGATGTGTTCAGCCTTAGTGAAGGCAGTGAAAGTTTCTCCAGTGTTCTGGAGAATTGGGGTGCTTTCGTGCTCCTTACATTGTTTTGAAACGCAACTGGTTGTGATGAGACTGGCTTTAAGTACTGTAGGTCAAACTCAATAAATTTGCTGTGCTTTTCATGTAAGGTTTTGAGATGAAACAAATGAGTTTGACCTACCTTTCCAGGTATCTTAAAAAAATTCAGCTTTATGCAGCAACTTGCTCTTTGAACTTCATAAAGGAAGTATTGGTAAATGTTGCCTCTCTGGGGGAAGGAGGCTGCAGTAGTGCGATAAAATGGCAAAAATCCCCTCTCGTGAGGCAATTCTAGTCTATTTTTCCCCCTTCAGCTCTGTCCTTCTATTGTGCAGGTATGTCTAGGGGACATCAGTAGGGTCTCATAGGTATTCTGTGTGTGTAACTATCGCCCGGCCCTTTTAGGGGCAGGAGTTTAAGGCTGTGAGTTTTTGTCCTTAAAGTTATTTAATCTTTCTTGCCCCCTCCCCTAACTCTGTGCTCTTCACCTGGATGGATTTCACAAATATTAACCTGAGAGAGCTTGTTTTTGCAGTGCAGTTGTCTAATTACGGGAGTCTAACCACGTGGCTGTCTATGGCAGCTTTTCAGTTCTGCTCTCTGTAGGTATCTGGGATAGCCTGCCATGATAGCATGTGCATGTACTTTTAGATGACTGGATGTTTTACCAGGTTGGGTTTTAGTTCAAAGAGAGACTTTGATTTGAAAGTTTGGTATCGAAAATAATTATTAGTGTATATGGCCTTGAATTGCTGTCCTTCTAGACTTTGTAACCCTGATGTGAAAGCACAGCATAACAAATGTGTAATCGTAGTTGTGGCTTCTGGGTTCAGAAATCCCTAAGGAATATGTATAAACAAGGCTTTCATGCCGGGGTACAATGCCTGCTGGTCCCTGGAGAAGGTACAGAGAGATTCTAGTTCTACGAGGGGACTTGGGGGTAGATAAAGACTAAGAAAAACCTCTCTTGAGTAGGAAATCACCTTCTCTCTGGAAGAACTGAATTGACAGGACTGGGAAAATCTGGTCTACGTAACAGCATTGCTTTTGTAGCAATGCTTCTCGTGCAGCTTGTATTGAAATGCAAGGAGGTTTTTTCTCTTTCCTCTGACTTCCCACCCTGTTTGGGTGTCCAAACTCATCCTCTGTTCTCATCAGTACCACTGGTTTGAATTTTGGCCCTGTGTAAATGGTGTTGGGGGGCCTCTTCACCTCCTCCCCACTCTGTGTTGAGAGCCCATTGCCCCATGTAGCAGGTGCTGTTGGCTGGAGTTGTGCATAGTTCTGCATTTAGGTTGCTGACAGCTGTGTGAGAAACTAAAAGTGTCGCATCTGTAACCCAAGCTTTTTTGTCCTAAAGAATGTAAAATGATCAGTGATACCAGTGTGCACATCTATTCCTTTGGCTGACGTCTCTCCATCCTTAGGAGGGGGCTGGTGTGGGTGCTTCTGGGAGGAGTAAAGGACTGCGAAGGCAGGCAGGCATACCAGGTGTAGCATTTGTACTTTCTCGGTATTGTTTTCTGTCTGGGAATCTTAAAGATGTCCCTCCTGGGACCCTTGTGCTGATTTGTGCAGCTGCTACCACACTGTTCATGACAGTAGCCATGGGAACACAAGTAGGATGATACAAGTTTAAAACTCTAACTTGTTGCTAGGCAGACCCAGCTCAATGTGTGGATTAAGTAGTCTTAACAACAACAAAAAAACCCACTCCAGATATTCTGTTGTTTCTGTGGGGGAAGAGAACTGAGCTCACCCCTAACTCTGGGTCTTTCTTTAGTCTGGAAGAATAAACCAGCCCCAGAGTCCCCTGACACCAGCCAACCTTGGGGGAAACCCCCCTTGTACTTCTGAATCATGAGTAAGTGGTGGCTGGGGGGGCAGCAGTTTCAGCAGGTAGGTTTTAGCACCACCTTTTCTAAAAAACCAAGTGCTGTGAAGTAAAGCCAGGTGTCTCCCAATGCAAAACTGTTGTGCCACTCAGTCTAAAAGTTTTAGCCTGCATTAAAATAGGTACTGCTACTGTACTCTAAACGAAGGTCATGGGCTTAAAATATCACAAGATGACTTCTAAACTCCGGCTGTAAAAACTTAAAATTATGACTAAGGCAGGGTAAACACCTTCAAAAATTGCACTGCTTTTGCACACTGTTAGCATAGGTGTTGTCTGTGCTGGATGAACTAGTGTAGACCTTTTAACTTGTTGATAAGTTGTTTTGTCCCAAGCTTGTGTTGTGGCATTTTATGTTCAAGAAACAAGGGCAGCCTGTTCCCTTACGTTATTTTTGTTGTCGATGTCTGACAAAGGATGTATGGCACATTATAGGGGCCAGTGGGAACTGGAGACCCAAACTTTAAGGGAGCGATGGCCCCTATATGATTTTTGAGGGCTGAGCTCCAGCATGTCTCTGTCCCTGCAGCTGTTGGCTTCCTGTATCACAGCAGTAATTAGTTATGCTCTGGCCACTGGTTTAAACGGATCTTTTTTATTTTATAAACATTTGCTCTGCAGTAACTGTCATTCCTGTTGGAATAAGGCCATTTATAGAGATGCTCCCAATTACCACCTGCTCTTTTTCTTTCTTAGCAAAATACACTCTTACCTAATTTAACCTCCCACAGCAATTGCTTTGAAGTTGTTTTCTCTTTGCATCTTGGCTTACTGCTATACCTTTTCCCTCTGACCACCCTAACAAACAGTTTTTTTGCAGTTGTCCTTGTTTGTCCTTCCAAAAATTACCTGCTTCTGGGGGGAAAGCCTACTTGCTTAGTTTGCTCCAGACATTTTTGTAGTTAACTCTTACAAGAAAAGATTTCTTTCCTTTTGTGTGTCTCAGCCCTTTTTTTTCATTTCGTGAGTCCTATTTGTGGTTCTCCAACTTTCATTAGAGTTTTAGTACAGTTTATGGATTCTGTCCACCCTCTTACTAACCCAGCCCTGCTTGGATTTCTGTGCTCTTCTCTGTGCTCTTGAGTCCTCTGTTTTGGTACTTTGTTCATCCAGGAGACACACCCGTGCCTGAGCATCATTGTAGTTTGGTTGTTTCAAGTTCCCTCTCAGGCTGGAAGAAAGTGATGAAAAGAAATTACAACAAAGATTTTTACTTTGTTATAATTTTGCGCTATAAGAGGCGAAAATATAGCAGAACTCTGTCCCTTAACCTCTTTTACAACTTGCATGCCTCTCTGGACATGGTATCTGCCTGCTTTTCAAGCATTTGTGTAGCAGTGATGTTTTTGCCTTTTCAGGCTCCTTAAGGCTTTTGTTTCATCACTGAAGAATTTCTGCCTCAGCTTCTCATGTGGAAGCCACTTGTTCTTGTAGGAGCAAATGCTCCCCCCACTTTAGCTGGTGGAGCATCTGTCTCTTTGGCCAGTGCTGTCACTCTTCTCTGAACTGTTGCTGCTGTGAGCAAACAGGTGTGTGAGAAAGGTGAGAGAGTTCATCTTTCCTTCAGCCAGGGCTGCCCTTGAAATGGGCTGAGTGCTTGTCTGGAACCTTTAGCTGGCCCCTGCCTGCTGGGCACTGAGGCTGAATTGCTGAGAGTGGCTCTGAAGCCTGTCCTGTGAATTTGGAGAGGGGAGGTCTCTTTGCCTGTTTTCTGAATAAAGCAAACCTTGAGGTTGCTGGCTGACTCAAATCTGCAAACAGTTAGGATATGCAGGAGCTTTTCTCTTTGCTGTAGTCTCAGCCTTGGGCTCATCGTTGTGTGTGCTGAGGGGAGGCTCGGAGGGTACAGCTGGATCTCATCTGAAGTTCTCATCACCTCTCTTCTGCTATTAGGCTTTATGCAAGTATTGAATAATTTGGGAGAGAGGCTTGCTGGTGGGACCTTGGTGGTGGAAGGATGATTTTTCAGAGCTGTCCTCTGCATTTCAGCCTGAGCTGAGTTGCTTGGCAGATCATTTCTTCCTGTGTGTACTGGCTCTGAGAAGTGGGTCTGCTCTCTGGGAAACTGCTGCATTGTGCTTTAGCTCTTTCTATATTTTGGGTGGGTTTTTATTCTTCTTGGTTTGGTTTTTAAGATTATTCTCCCCTAAGATTTGCTTGGGATTGTGAGTGCATCGGATCAGTTTCTTTTCTTGGGCAATTTCAGGTGAAACAGCAAGCTGTCCTCCACATACAGGTCAGGTGCAGTCCTTGTGGTGCAAACAGGGCAGGCACAAATCCAGCCATTCTGCCAGCAGGCTGAAAATTGGCAAGGATTTAGGAGTGTATTTGTAGATTTGGGTGAAAAATTACTTTTCCTACTGGAGCAGAGGCAGATGACTGGAGTTGGGAGGTCTTGTAGTTTGCTCTGGTGCAGCTAGTGAGTGGGGAACATCCATGTGCTGGTGCAGAGTGGAGATGGCAATCTGAGACTGACCACTGCTGGTTTGAAAGGATGGATGTAGTTTGAGAAGACATTTATAAATGCTAGAGCTGTTAAAAGTGTGTGTGCGAGTGGTTATGTTAGGCAGATTCATGTTGTTTATTGCACTCATCTTGCTGAAGTTATTTTGAAGGATGGAGGAGAAATAAAGACAGAACTTCTTGAACCCCTAATAATATATTTAGAGATCATAAAAGCAAATAAATGATCTTTTGGAGAGTTAGACGTGGAAGCAGTGTTTGTTGCTCAGACACTTGCTGGGAAAGGGGACTGTTTGATGCCCTCTTACCTGAGTTTTTGTGAAAGAGGCTCTGGGAGCAGACACCGGGCTCCTCTTGGAACCAGCCATCTCCAGGCTCAGTTCGGTGGAATGCTGTCCTGTCTGGTCATTGCTCCCTCTGCTGTGGCTGCTGTTTCCCACAGCAATACCTCTGTAGCAGCAGCCACATCCTTTTGTTTCAGCTGGAGAAAAAGAAACCACTGGGTGCAGTAGCGTTGCTTGCGAAATGATTTCAAGTGTCTGCTGGGTGAGGGGGTGGGAGGAGATGTGATGGGGTCTCTGAGAGATGGATAGGAGATATCTTTCCAGTGACTATGTAGTTTGTGTATTAATACAGGCAGTGGATTTAATTCGTGCTGCCAGGACTGGGACAAAGCTTGGAGCAGGTGCACACCCAGAGCTTGCTTAAGTTGGATGGATGCCTGCTGAAATGTTTATCAAACATGAGACTAAAAGAAAAAGGTTGTATTTAACCTTTTTTTGATGATGCATTTTAAAAATAGTTTATGTTTCTAAAGTCAGCAGCAGTTACAACCAGGGTTTGAAAAATGGACTTGGCCATTTAAAAAAGCCACAGTGGGAAACACCTGTGCCACAATACACCCTGCTGCAGGAAGGGCTACCAGGGTCGGGTGCTGCTCGCTTACCCTGGTGCTTGTTGGCTCTTGCAGCAAGGTTCTCCTTGTGTGCTAGGGTTGCCTTTGCACTCTTACTGCTGCTCTGTTCTTACTTATTCATCAGTAGACATAATTTGGCTTGATATCTGTATTTCACTGCTGTAAAAGTGATTCTTAGCCTCTGGAGTAGAAAAGAATGAATCTAGTTACTCTTAGCTCAGTTTTACCCCTGAAAAACTATGGCATGCGGATGAGGCACTGAAGCTGCATCCAAACTAAGGAAGACACTACTGCACTAATGTGCTAATTTTATACTCTTACTTGGCAGGTTGCCTTTGTAATCAAAGGGCTGGAAATTTTTCAGTTTGAACAAAATGTTCTAAGTAGCTGCACTCTAGGTGGAAACAGATTTGATATGGGATACTGCCTTCAAAAGAAATCCATCTTTCCATATCCTTCTGGGCATAATCATTCTAGCTAAAATTCACTTTCGTGACTAAGTGAAGCTGTAGCCAAGATCTGAGTAAGGCTTACCTGTGGAGTTTCCTTTGCAGAGGTGTGTCTCATCAATCTCTGCATCTCATGGGAATGGAGGGAAGGGGATGTTTTCAGGAAGTACCTGGAAGCTTTAGGAATGACAGTTGTAATGAATTTCAGCAGAACTGTTCTATTGCATGTCATTTTCTCCCTGTTTGATTAATAACTATCGCGTGGGCTTGGTGGAGAACTTGGTCAAAATACAAAAGCATTTTTAAACAAATTTGACAGAGAATGTCCCGGTGAGTTGTACAGTATCTGACACATGGAGGTTATGCAGTAGGGAGTAAATATCTGATTCTCATCAGTAGTGTAAAAGTAATTAAAAGCATCTTTTGATGCCCTTGGGGTTTTTGTCCTTTGTTTTAGGGGATTGGTGACCACTGACTAGAGAACATATATATCCAGATTTATGTTTTCCAACAAAAATGTCCACAGGAACAGAACAATCACAGAACAGTCATATATTTCTGAAGTAATTTGAAATGAAATGCTAACTCAAAGGCCGTGTTTATGTTATTGGAAAGCTTAAAACAAATGGCAGAATTGCTTTTAGGCTGTATGAAACATGTTTTTCTGTTGCCTTTGTTTTTGTTTTTTGAAGTAACTTCTAGTGTTCATGAATCTAATACAGAAATTTTAATACACTATTTTCTAATGAGCCTAAAATTTCTTCTCCTGCAATACTGTAATGAGAGCTGACTGCTAAACTTCATTGCTTCAAGATGAAACAAAACTCTGTGCCATATGTTAAAAGGACAAGCTGACTTGACAACAAGGTGTTTTATCTTCTGCATTTTGGCAAGATTTTGTAGTCCTGGAGGGCAACTGTAGCGGGAGAGAAATGGGTGAAGATTCAAGAATGATGTGAGAAGGACTTGTGAGGTCAGCAGAGCTGGAAACTTCATTGTCTAAGATGGGAGGTAGGTAATAGAAAGAAGGAAGAAAACCAAGATCAGCTGGAAAGTGGCAGTGGGCAAAATATTAATTAAAAAAAATCTCATGTTTTTAGTGTCTTGAAGGTACTTGGCTATTCTTTCTGTTGTTTTGTGATTTGATAGATTAAACATACGGTTTTCAGTTCAGGTGAGTGCAAATCCACTCTTCGTAAACTTTGGAGAATATGGTCTTGAAATGAATTCCTGACACTGGAAGACAGCCAGGGCTAGGCTAGTGGGGTGGTGCTAGAAGGGAAGCCACATTCATGACAGTATTGCACTATCCAAAGGCAGCAAAGGAGCTATCCAAAGGTGTCTGATGGCCTGACACCTCCACATTGAGCTGAGATATTGTTTCTACGTACAGCAGCTCTTCTTGTCTGTGTTAGGGACTTAGATACGTGGCTGGGTACTGCTCTGGCATCCTGGGCAAACAGGCAGCTTGCCTGGTGATGGGAGAGCCAGAGCAGGCCTGTCCTTCCTTTCTCTTCTCCCAGGCAAGGAGACCTGTGGCTTTCTCTGCTCACATGCCCTGTGCTAGACCTGCAGCTGCTTAGGCCATTCAGCTGAAGGTCTTCTTTGCTGTGGCTTCTATTATACCCTTTCCAGAAGCAGTGTGCTTAGAAGTTGAGGACTTACATAGTGGGGTACATGTTGTGTTCTGCACCTGCTGTTGTTGATGTCACTTGTGATTGCCTGTGACCATCAGCAAAGTGTGATGTCCTCCACAGCACTGTTTAGGTGGCCCTGCTGTGCTGGGCTTGGTCACCATGGAGCTGATGACTTGCTTGCCATAACCTGTGATAAAGGTGTGTGGGGGATTGCAAGTGTGTGTTTCTGCTGTATATTTTACTCTCCTGTTGGTTGTCCTGCCTGTCCTTTGAAGCCAGGCAGCATCCCTTTGTACTGCTGTCAGGGCATGGGGACCTTGTGTATGATTACCTGGATTGTGGCAGGCTGCTGGAAGTGTGAGTGAGCCAAATAAACTGCTGGCTCTGGGGAATGTGCCCGAGCCAGATGCAGGAAGAGCCAAACACTGTAAGTCACCATGCAGGCCAGCTCTTGGCACGACATTCAGCTGAGTAAAGTTGCAGGACACGTGCTTTGCAGGGTCTAGAGTCTGGATTCAGCTCTGAGGGGATCTTCTAAAGTCTTGTTACTTCTGTTCAGGCTTGAGTTTTACAGTAGAGGTCCTGTTCCTCCACCTCTGTGTTTTACTCCATATAGGTACTTGTTTGGGTTAAGAAGCCCTAACGGCTTTCTCTCTTTCCACCTCTAACCTCCTTTCTTTACAGACACCTTGCTTCATCCCTGAGCAGCACAAAGCACCGTGTCTTTTTTTGGATGTGGAAATACTGTTACTACCCTCATTTCTGGACCTCTAAGAGGCTGGGACAGGCCTTGTCTAACTCAGATCATGTGACTCATGTCAGTTCCTGTTCCTTGTGCTATTTGACAGACCTACCCCTTCTGGAAAACAAGCAGTCAGTCACTTGTGCACTGTTCCCACGGCACATGGTCGGAGCAGGACCCTCCTTTTCCATTGGGGTGTCCTTGATGCAGCAGCTGGTTACTCTGGTGCTGAGTTTCGTCAGGTGTGCCCAGAACCCTGTTCAGTAAGAACAGGCACTTTGTGCTGGTGCCATTGTTATACAGGCATGAGATCCCTGTTGTACTTGGATCACAGTACAGTTACACCCTGTTGTTTCACAGATGCATTCATGTCACACAGCTGTAGGATGACAAAGCTCTTCTTGTCAAAACAGATGTTTAAGTGGCTATTTAACTTATGTTGCAGTGAGCTACCTCCATGCAGCTACAACTGAGTGGAGCAGGAGTATGGGCTAGCACTGAGGGAAGTGGTGGGAATACTGCCTCCAAATGGCCATAAATAAACAGTCTTTGGTCATGGGCAAGCTGATCTAAAGTGTTAGTGAAGCGAGCGAGGGAATGAAGTAATGATCATGGACAGACCCTGTAATGAATTGGACTGGGGAAGCTGTCAGCACACCAAAAATGGCCCTTCTGTGTAGATGTCTGACTAATTGGCAGCGATGGGGGGAAGCGCACGTAGGATGCTGGGATTTGACACAAGCCTATGAAGGGCTCTTGGGCATATCTGACCACTGCCAGTAGCTTGACTGATAGGTGAAGCTGACTGATGGGTTCCTTCCAGGGTTTAGATGTGTAGGAACAAAAGGTGGGCAGTGGCAAGGGAAGAAAAATAACCTGTTCCCTTCTTTCAGTCATTTGAATTGTCAGAGTATGAGCTTGTGCTGGGATGGCGGAAAATGAATACTCTTGCCTGCAGCATTTATGGCTCTTGGTACTTACTTCTGTCCACATAGAGGAGCTTGGGACATTTGTATGCCACAGGAAAAGTAGAAACTTCCCGTTCAGGACAGAACTTTCAGAGTACAGTTAATCTGGGCAGTAAGATGAGTAATTAGCACCTCTGCTCTGCATGTGTGTTCTCCACAGCTAAGCATTCATCAAGTTCTTAAGTTTTGTATTCTCTTGGGTCCCAGCTGGGTCACCTCTTTGTACAATGGAGGCTGGACTTGAATGAATGAGAAATCAGTTGGGAGGTGACCCAGCATGGTACACAGATAATGTGATGATATTTCTTCCCCTTCCTCCTTTTTGCCCAGTGGCTTGAAACCTTGTTATGGAAAAATATCCTTCAGCTGATTTTTCAAACGGGGCAACAGACAAGTCTTCTCTTAATAAGAGAAGGTATACTTTGTTTAGGGTGCTTTGCCCTGCAGCAAAGAACCCTGACACCTGACGGTAAGAGGTGGTGGCAGGGAGAACACTCCAAAAAGAGCTTGATTTCATTAAGCAAAGTCACCTAAAATTCTGACACGTGAGAATCATTGCCACTTGGTGGAAATGATGACAGGTGTTTCACCATAGGAAACTCATTGCTTGACTTCCAGTGTGACCTTGGGCAGAAAGCTGAGCAAACCTTTTAGCTTTCTCTGTTTTGTGTTAAAGCTACCTGTGTTGTTCAGTATGGCAGTGAGAATGGAGTGCACAAATGTGTGTGAACGTAGAAACATTAGAGAAGAAAAAAGCAGCCTGAGAAGAGTTTGTGCTTTATGAGGCAGGGCTGGAATTCCCCCTGTCTGATTTGGTGACAAGTAAGATGGGAAGAGGAGATGTCAGTGTTTGTGGTCTGTTGTATTAACAGAATTGATGCATCTGAAGTCTGGTCTGACCACAACAGACTAATTCATGTTCTGGACATAGAACAGGAAGAAATGTTCCTTTGTAATCTGTCTTCCAAAAGTCAGAAGTGTTTCTGGCTGCAGGCTAACTAAGGTGCATTAACTATTCCACTGTGAATTCCTTGTGGAGACAGTGTGCTTCGTCTGGCTTTATTGCAAAGCAAAGCAAGTGCAGCCAGTGCTTGGCTTGCCTGGCTACCTTGGGGAGGAGCCTGCATTTGTGCACTGGGCAAGAGATGTCTCTAACAGGGAAGGCAGAGGCTAAGTGTACACATTTCCCCTTCAGGCTCCTTGGAAGGAAGAGAAATATATAATAAGTCAATGTGGGTTGGGTTTAGACTCTTGTGCCAGACCTTTTCTGTGCCTTTTGAGCAGCCCTGATGTGTCTCAAAAGTTTAACTGCTTCCCTCTGCCTGCAATGGAGTGATGAGGCACCAAATTTCCTGGACTGTCCAGTGCTGCTCATGTATGGGCACATTTTCCTGGTTTACCTTAACTTTGTAGTTCATGGTGCTGCCTCTCTTGCTTGCTCGTGAAAGAAAAACTGCTCCCAGGGACCACTGAAGTTGGGGAGTTCTCTGGTCTGACTGCTTTGGTGTTGTCCCTCTTTCTTAATGTCACTTCTGTGGGTGAAGCCTGGCATCGTAGAGCAGCCACAGCCCTGGAGCCAAGGGTTTCACTGATTCAGGAGAAATCTCCTACCCCTTACACAAAGGTTTTGGAGGGTGGTTCTTGACAATTTCTGCTCCATGCTTTTTGTTTGTGAAATAGTCACAGAAAAGGGCTTCTGAAAATCTGGAGTTCTGTGCCCTGAAAATCTATGAGGGGAATACAAGGTACCAGAGAAGGCAGGGAAGCTCTTCAGGCAAGTGTTCTGGGAGGCTGGATTCAAGCAAGTGCCTGAAGCCCAGAATTTCCAGCTCTCAGAGGCCTCATCTGCTGCAAAAGCTGGAGAAGGGACTGTCAAGTGATGCTAATAGAAGCATGTTCAGTTCTTCCAGATTTCTCTCTAGCTGCTTGCCTGAATAAACACCCTCTGCATCAGCCACACCATTCATTGTCTTATGCCTCTGAGCTATGCTAATTTTCCCCATGATGGCGTAAAACAGGAAACGAATTCAAAATCTTCATTGAATGACAGCTACAGAACTATCCCCTGTGAAGTGATGAGAGGACAGCTGGTCTACAGAGACACCACAGCATTTGTCACTTGGCCATGTGCAAGGTAGCCAGAGGGTGCCAAGTGCCTGCCACGTTTATTAGAAGTCCTTGGTAGTGGAGCCCAGGTTTGTTCCAGCCCACTCTGTGCAAGGTGTGTCTGTACAACATGTTTGTTATTTGGAACCTTTAACAGAACTTGTGTTCAGTTGGCTCTTGGAAGGGAGAGATTAAAAGCAGGTCCTAAATGTGTCTGCTGTGGTCTGTGAAAACCGCGGTCTATTGGATAGTGAAATTATCTTCCTGGGTTCAGTTATAATGGAGCCTTAGGGCATCCTGAAGGGAATAAGCTCTTGTTACTCTGATGTAGAAGCATAATTTAAGGAGGCCCCTCTCAGGGTTCAAGGCCTCCTAGTGACCTACTTTACCATGAAGAGATGCTATCGTGACATGGACAAGCAGGAGCTGCTCCAAGGCTATGACCAATTACACAAGGCTGTAGTTTGACGTGTGTTCTGGCAGATGGGCACACAGGTGAGCCAAGGAGAGGGCAAGAGGTCAGAGTAGCTAGAACAGCTTCCCTCTCCTAGATCTTGCAGCCAAACAGAAGTTGTCCTAATCAGCACCTTGTGGGAATAGCTTGCAGATAGAAGAATGAAACAAACACTGGCTCATCAACCTGCTTGCTAGTATGCACCCAAGGGTTCTGGCAAATGTATTTCTGTAAGGTGTATTACCAGCAGGCATTTCGTGTATCAGACAAATTGGTCTGTAGCTGTTCCTTGGTTATCATAAGATTTTTTGCAGGGTGTGTTTATCATGCTAACATAAAGCATCCATCCATCTTGTGACAAAATCCCCGCTACTTATTCCTAGAAACTGGCTTTCATATTGTCAGAGTGTGAACACTCTAGTGGGCTAAGCAGCAAGTCTGAAGTGCATCGTGCTGGCTTGGTCCGTGCTTGGCACAGTATGTGCAAAGGATCCCGGATGGAGCCTCCGGCTGCTGGAGCAGTTGCTGGAAGTCTGGCTGCCTGCTGCTTGTGTCTTCTCAGCTCTGTGAAATTTTATGCTTTTAAGTGAATGATCTTTCTCAGTAATTGGTCCAGAGCCTTGGAAGAGAGAGGTGTGTGCAGCACCATGTTCTGCTGTAGAGATGCTTGCAGGGGAGCAGAGAGCAATGTTGCTGGTATTTTGAGAGCAGTCCTTCAGGCCCATTATTCTTAAGTACACTGTGCCTGACTCTGTCACCAGGCAAAGCTCTTTCCTCGTGGCGTTTTCAGTTAGAGCTTTAAAAATATTTGGAGTTACTGGCTGTGTGCATGCTTGTGACGGTGGGAATCCACTGTTAGTTTTTCTTTGAGATAGAGGTGTGGGTCATCTGCTGGCAAGCAGAAATCCCCCATGTAGGTGCTGTGTGACCAGCAAAGCCCACCTTTCTACAGCAGAACTTGTAGGGAGGTGATTCAGTATAACTATACAAAGCACAGCTTTGCCAATACATCAGGGTACATACTGGGAACGCTCTGGGGATGCTTTTGTACTTAACTGCTATGGAGTGAATCCATGAACTTCAGAGTGTAAATGCCGTGACCCAGAGCCCAGCTAGGTCAGTGGAACAAGTCCTTGTGGGTTGGAGAACTGTAGGCTGAGCCTTGTGTTGCCATTTATCCTCTTTTCCAATTTATGATGTGGAAGAATTGTGGAGTTTTTTTCCTGTCCTATCACTTTTATGTAGCTAGTTTTAATCCACAGTATTGTCTTATCCTATCACCTGTGATTCTCCACAATTGTAAGTTGGCAAGAGACTTGATTAAAGCTTAGCAATATGTTAAAACGTTTTTTAGTAGTCTAGGAGCTCTTATGATAAGAACAAGAAGATTTGTAGAACCTTGGCATCTTGTCTTCATTTGTTTGGTTTTTTGCTTTAATAGCTGTCTCCAGTGATCTTTTTCAGGCAGTTCACCTGGTGTGGAGGTAAGACTTACTGTTCTGAACTTTTCAGAATCACTTCTGCCCACGTGCTTCCCAAAGGTGTTCTGCAGTTGGTACCACAGAGTAGCAGTGCCTGGTTGGAATAAACTGATGTGGCGCATACAGCAGGATGGACTGGGGAAGAAGGGGAGAAGAATTGTATCTGAAACTCCAAAGGCAGAGATTGTCCTCTTTGTTATGACTGGTGCCTTGCTTTTCTTTCTAGTTCATTACTTTGTTACTTCTTTTCCCTGGGCAGTAGTTTTTGAAATACTGCTAGAAAAGGAGAGGCATAGATGCAGTTTCCTCTGCTGTGAAGTCTTAACAGAGATAGATCATTAGCTTCTCTGTAACTAACTTATCGTCCTTAACTACTGCTCTTTGTTCCTGGCTATTCCAGAAGATCCTGCTGACTTGCATCAAAAGAGGAAGTCTGCAATGCTGTAAATAACTGGGTGGTTCAGTCTGATTTTTTTCCATCCAACACTTTACCAGACAGAGTTAAAATTCCTTTTTATTGGCATCAGTCATCCTGAGCTAGGGCTAGACTTTCTCTTGGCATGTAATAATCTATCCATTTTCATTATGGAGAAATAGGGGATTTGAGGGAGAGTGGGATTGGTCCTGCCTTGTCCTTCTGTTGTATTTTGGCAGTATTCCCTCCAAAGATACCGTATGTAAAGACATTGCAGAATGTCAGAGCATCCTTGGACTCAGCCTGAAGGTTGCTGTCAGTCTTAACCTGACAGTAGGAAAGGAAGGTTTAGTTCAGCAGCCTCTGAGGAGCACACCAGATGGACACAGAGGATTTTGGTTTCCTGGTAAAATTTTGCTGTTGAATTGATACAGTCATACCAGTATAACCATGGAGCAACCTCTGTGCAGTGCAAGAGTGGGCATAATGTGATGCGACTCCTTTTTCACCAGTAACTGCTCAGTTTAATTTGCTCTCATCTCCTGTATCTGTACTGAGTTATGTCAAAACTGTCCTTGCTTGGCTTAGCAGCTACAGGTAAGTTAACTGTACTCTGAAGTGAGATTCCTGGGTGTAAGAAAGAACTTAATGAACTCCTGTTGGTAACTCAGGTATATGGGTCTTATTGTGCTGCTATATTCTTTTAGTAGTTTAAGTAAAGCTCAAGCTGTATAGCACACCTCTGGCTATCGATCTGCACGTGGTTCTGCCTCTTTGTCTATACTGGAAAGCTTTTCCTGTGTGAGCCGAACTAGGCTGTGAATTTAATCTGCTGTAGTTAAGGCATTATATTCCCCTTACAGAGGAAGTCCAGTCACTTTTGAATAGCTCGCTTTTCCCCTTCCTTCCTCTTCCTTTCCTATGGGGTCTCCTATTTAGAAAGGAGTTTTGTGAAACCTTAAACAACATTTGGGAAGCTGCAGACTTTCCTAGGTAGGCAAGGCTTCTCGTTTCCTACTAGACTCCATTCTGAGGCTGTGAGTACAAGGACACCTTTCTTTTGTCTGGCTGGAGTGAATGGTTTCTGCTTTTCTTTGCCCCCTCTGGCCAGGAGCCGTTTTATGATCTTTTGTCTGAAGCAAAAGCGACAAAGCTACCAAGAGACTTGCCCAGGTAACTGGCCTGATACTGATGTCTGCTCTCATTAGCACTGGAACCAGATAAGCAACTGCTGGTGGTGTCTGCACTGGCAAAGTTAGACATAATTGGGGGTGTGACTGCAAAGCATGGTGGCTCTCCTGCAGGACTCCACTTTTCTTGGGGGTTTTTTTGTTTCTTTTTGTTTGTTTGTTTTTTCCTTTCACCCCAGAAAAGACTTTTTTGTAGTTCAGTCTACTTTGGAAGTTGTTCTTCAGCTGGCACAGTGATCTGCCTGTGTTGTGAGCTGTTAACAGTGGGTGATTCATTCTTTGGGTGTGATGGATGCTATGGCTACCAGGAGGTAACTTGAATTGGGTTTCTGTGGTCTTCTCACTTCGAACTGCATCGTGACAAATTCCCCCAAAATCAGTCCTTGCTTGGCTCATGGAAGTGCAGCAATTCTTTTTGCTCTGGAGTGTGGAACACTTTCCTGATCATGGCCCTTAGACTTTCTAGCCCTCTGCATGTACGTCTGCAAAGTGCTGAGTATCACCCATGTTGAAGGCAGGAACAAATTGAGGCGCTGAGGTAAAATTACTTACTTCTGCTCCGGGGAACAAAACACGGTTTTCCAATAGCATCTTTGTTCCATGCTCAGTCACTTTCTGTGGTAATCAGAAATAAATCCATTTTTATACAGCTTTTTCTTCAGAACTGCACTGCATAAGCATTCTAGCAGGCAATCTAAGCTTTTGTTGTAGTGCTGCTTGGGAGGAGAAAACATGGGGCTTCTGGCTTCAAAGCAACTTAGCAGGGTAAGGTCTTCATGAATCAGTAATGAAATGCAAGGAGTCCCATTCCAAGGATCAGATCTTTTAGGTCTATGAGAAGAAAATAATACCCTTGGGTTCATTCTTTGTTTTAATAAATGAATAAAATGGTTTTATGGGTGTCTTGTGAACTCTGTGCTCAAAGTCAGAAGGTCAGACTAACATATATCCTCATAACTAGAAGTAAATGTCACCTTGGACTGATTCATGGATGATAGCATTGTGTTTCATGAAGGCCTGATAGTTCGCTAGGCAAGATTCAGTACATGAAACAACTCTTAATCTCTGTGGAAAAGTCATGGATGTAATGTACTTGATGTGAGGACTTGACAGGGAAAAAGAGTAATTTATAAGCTCTCAGAGTCCACTTTCCTCTCACCATGTCCATTGTGGAAAAATCAGAAGAGATACTCGTGAGATATATTTAGGATTAAAAGTGAAAAGCTTTAAATGGAAGTGACTGCTGCAATTAAGGTATTCAGAATGTTTTCTGTCACTAATGAATTTGAATGTATGCTTCATTTAAAAAAAGAAAATTGGTACATATTAATTTAATTAGTGGTAACATGGGATCAGATTTACTTTTTGTCCTTGATGTTTTCATGTCACAATGAAGGATGCTTCCATGCAGACTGGGATGTTGTACTTGTTTCTTTACGTTTGCATTAGGACACTAGGTCTTTATTTATGTACCATTTCAGAGCCCCCAGGATATTTAACCTTCTGTTTGAGTTAACAATATTGATAATTCCTATTTCTGACACTTTTCGTCCCTCCTTTGTCTCATTTTAGAGATATGCCAACTGACAACAAATACATTTATTACTGCAGTGTGCTGTGATGTTCTAGTCTCACCTTTGAACAGTGACGAATGTGCCCTGTATTAAAGAGCTTTATTTGAAAGCATACCTGGTGGAAATTTATGAGCTAACGCAAATCAGCATGACTCTTTCTCATTCCTAAATGAGAAAAGGAAGTACCAAGTTCCTACAGCTGACTTCTTTGAAAACTTCTGGGAAAGGTGGGAAGAAAAAAGTAGTTTTCACTTCCCATGTTTCCAAACTTACAACTTTTCAAACTTTTGGACTGTTGTGTCCAAAAACATTACACCTCTGGATGGTGCATGAGGGGAACAAGACTTGATCATCTTTATATTATGATGTAAGGAGACAGCACATGTACAAAGCATTCCTTCTATCCTCTATGTGTGTACATTGTTCTGCCAGAATTTAGGTGGCTAGGGAAGTTCCCCTTCCAGTACACAAGTGTTTACTTTTAGTGGCAGTGCTGAGAATGATACTGAAATCACGCGAACAAAAGAAATGGGAGGAACAAGGGAATCTTACAACGTTTTTTAACAATGGCAGAAGTGGTAGGAATGTGTGATAATTTCAAGAGTTTTATACAGGAGAGCCAAGAGGCCTGGAAGGAGATTGTTAGGACAGCTAAATGGCAAACCCAGGATAACTGCTGCTTCTATTTAAAAAAAAAAGGTATTTCTTCCCCTTGTGGCAAGGTTTCTAGTGGCCAAAATTGATGGTTCTGTAGGAACAGCAGAGGAATTGCTTCTGAAAGCACAAAAATCTGCTTTCCTAGTGCTATTGGTAGCACGTCCTTGGCTGATAAAATTGAATGGAGTCCTCTGTTCAGGAAGGTGCCAGCATCACAGGGCAAAGTTGGACATGACCGATCGTAAACTTGACGAGGGAGCAACAACTGACCACCCAACACGTGTGCACACAGCTTGTGGAAGGATCTACTCGGCAATATTCTGCCAGGAGATGGCTGTAGGAGACAAATGCTTACATTTTATTTCTACATACCATGCGTGGTGTGTTTCCTGTCCCTTTTGTCTCTCCCCTGCTCCTACAGGGGAAATGTTTCCTTGCAGGGGGGGTGAGCAGCAGAGCAAAGGCATGGTGTCCTTGCCTTACACAGTGTGAGCTGCAGGGCACTCGCTAAGCCTGCTGCCACGTGACATTCAGTTTTAGGGACTGAGAATCAACATAGCAGCTCGTGAAAGCTTTAACTTTTCAGTAGCATCGACCCAGCAAAGTGCGGCTTGGTGAAAAGATGTGTAGTTCCTCTGTTCCCGTAGACACTGGGACTTCAGCAGGGCTCTGCTCTTGGTTAGGCTGCGAGGGAGGGGAGGCTGCATCACGACTCGGTGTCAGACGGAAACAAGTTTTCAGCCTTACCAACTCTGCACAGAAAGAACTGTCTAAGGGCAGTAAGCCAGGGATGTGGAAGCGGGTGCTCTGGTGTCATCTTTCCTAGAAATTGCTACAGAGTTCTTTACTGGCGATAGCACTGATATTTAAACAAACTATGTAAAAGGGAGTGTAGTTTTCTTGGTGTACTGCTATAGCCAAGGGAACAATGATTCTCAAAGAGATAGAGTCCAGGAATCTTACCAGGCATTGCTTAATTATCACTCCTTTTTCTTGTGCAGGAATAACATAAAACCTGCTCTCCCAGGATCTGAGCTAGTCTCATGTGACTCTTCTGCATACTGACTGGGCAGTTGCATAAGGAGCTGCTGAGGTTGTCAGGGGACGTGCCAGGGTTCTGGGACTTGTTGAACTGTTCTTGGACTGATCATGTCTTTTGGCGAACCTGTTCATACATGTCGTTGAACTGTTGTGTCTGGGGGCGAGGGAGTGAGGTGGGGGGGGGGAAGAAGGAGAAACAGGCTTTTGGAGGGGACTCTGTTTGCAGATTCAGACCAAACTCAGCAGCAACAGACATCTAAACTCTCCTGCCTGTAAGCTGATGCCTCTGGTTCAGGACAGCATCAGATGAAATGGGATTGTCCTGTTCTGCAAGTCTGGAACAGCTGGCAGTGGACCTGGAACACCACTATGAGAAAGTGTTTTTTTATGGAGTTTTGTAAGCAACTTTCTTCTGTCTTTCTCTGTGGGGGCAGGGAAACAAGCAAGGCCAAGCTGCCAGTAGCTCAGCAGTCTGAGGTACTGTGCTGAAGGTGGCTACAGGTCTGTTGTTGCGACTGTTTTTCTGGAGACTTTGTGAGTTGATCAAGCATGTACCTTACCAGCCTGGACACAGTGCTGGTACCTGTGATAATCATGACCTTGAGGAAAAGAATATCCTGAATCTCTTGGAACTTGTTTCTGTCTCCCTGCCTTGTACCAACAATCTTGAAAGCGCTGCTGGTGTTCAGGCCTTGCTGGAGCAGAAACGCTGATGTTTAAGTCTTACGCTGGATATACCAGAAAAAATACCTGGGTGCAAAGATCTAGCATTCAGCTACTGAGAAAACTTGGACCATATTCCTGCTGAATGATGGTGAAGATGGGATATGTCTCAAGCTTCAAGGAATCCCATTTCCCTGCTGCTTCTGTGTCTTGCACAGCAGCACGTTGTGTCTTCTGCGGGAAGCTCCCACAGCTGTTGTGGAATAGTGGAGAGCTGTCTACGGAGGTTTGGGAGAGTGAGCATGTCAGTGTTGCAGCTGGATGCCTTCATGCAGGAGTGGAGGTGTAGGAAGTGTTAACAAGAGCATGTTTGGAGTCTTGCATTTGGGCCCAGTACAGCCAGCCAGTGCCTTCTGCAGGCATCACTTGGGTGGGATCTTAGGAACGAGTGGAGTAAGATAAGATGTTTTTGTTGCTCTGCTCAGTAAATGCATGCTGCAGAAATCTGGCATAGGAAAAGAGCTTTAGTTGTTTTGTTTGGTGAAGCTGGTTTACTCTTGAGTATTTTTGAGTGAAGCTTGGTATCTTTTACAGCCTGTGGGCTCTTCCTCCTTTGCTGTTGTATATTAAGGCTAGGTATTAGTAATTATACCAAGAATCACTGCCTGCATCATGAATATCTGACAACAAATAGCTTTGTTGTTAAGAAAGTAAGACCAATCAGAGCATGTCTTAAGGGAGCTGGGGCTCTCAGCAGAGGGTCCCTGGCCATGCTAACAAGTATTGGTTTAATGTGTGCAAAGCTCTTGCCAAGAGGCTGTGTGCGTGCGGGGGGGGGAGGTGAGACTGAAGGATTTTCTGAGGCAGAAGGAAGAGTAGAAGAGGGAAGTATGCGGAACCAATGTACCCTGAATTACTTTGACACTTGTTCTTGCCTTTCAACATAGATATAACTGGACTTGTAGCAATTTGTATTTGAGTGGTGGCACAGAGCAGAAGACTGAAGACTTCCAAATGCACAGGGTTGCAGCAGTACCTACAGCTCCTGGTCGCAGATCAGAGCTCAGCTGCACGAAGAATAGAGGTTGCTACACCCTGTTTCATGGTACCTGTCTTGTAGTCTATTATTTTAAGTATTTTAATAAAATAGCAGCCTGTGAAAATCCAGGTATCAGGGAAAATGGTCATCTTTCAGTAAATGCAGTAAATAGTGCTGGGAAAGTTACAAAGAAAATGCAGGCCAGGACAGAAGTGAAGAGGACACAGCTTTTCTGCTGAGGAAGATACAGGTGTCTCAAAATGCTTGGCAGAGCCCCTCGCTACAGGTAAATGATATGTATTCACTGGCCTGTCTTGTCTTGTAGTTTTGACAGTCTGCTTTCTTCTCTGGTGCCAGTATGTCTCAGCTTTTCTGTGCTCCAGCCTGCATATGCACCTGCACGGCTGTTGTGTTCTCCAAGATGCTCTGCACAGACTTTTTTCCCCTCTTTGAAGGCCCAGCAACCTTAGCATGGTTTAGCTTCTCAGTCTCTAGTAACTCTAAATACTGTCCCTCCCCTGAGGCTCTCTGTCCTCTTTATGTCCCTGCGTGTTTTGTTTCCCTTGCTGCCTTGTTCTTGTTGCTGCACTTTTTTTTTAAAACTTTTGCATTCATGTGTACAAGCCCCATTAAGCACTTCTGTCCAAGCTGGGGGGAGCTGAGGTTGGGATTTGAAGCAAACTGCTGGTGGCAGAACAAGAAACTGCTTTGGGTCACTGATGCTCAGAAGGTGATAATATGGAGAGTGTTCCAGAGTGGCCAGGGTGGTAGCACTGGGGGACAGGGACAATTGATTAATGCGTCTTTAGGTATCTGGAGCTCAATATGGTGCCATGTGGAGAGTCGTTGGTTGCTTCTATGGAGTTATCCAGGAGTCACTGGGCAAAGCAAATGAACTTGGAAGCCACATTTTGAATTTGTTGAGAGTGGTGTGGAGCAGCATAACTGAGGTGCAGGGAGGCACATCTGTATTCCTATCAAACAGCTGCTAGGGGATGGCCACTACATTTTTTTTCCCATTCTCTAATTTGTGGAAAGGGAGAAAAAGACCTCTGGCCTCTTAATACACTCAGGCATGCTCTGGTTGCTTTCACGATTATGACGGTTTTTGGAAGAAAAGGAGAGCGGGAATATTTTGCCCTGAGCATAAATTATGCCTAAAAGATACTTCCCCCGCCCCCCAAATTGGAGAAAACAGAAGAATTTTCAGCTTCAATAAAGAGGCATTTATGTGCGGAATAGGATCTCACTCCTCAGACTGGAAAGACTAATGGCCCCGAACACAGCAAATTTAAGTTAATTTTGTAGCTGTGTGTGTGTGGAGGGCCGTGCCGCAGCGTGCGCCGTGCGAGGGACGTGCTCTGGCGCAGGTAAGTGCTGTGCAAACCCTTCCTCTGCCTCCTTCCCCTCCCGGGGCAGTGCCAAGCCGGGTTCCTCCCTCAGCTCTCCACCAAACCACACTCTGCTCCTTCCAGCAGCGTCTTGGCTCCTCGGTTTATCTGCACTGCCAGCCTGGCATTCGGCTGGCTTCTCCTTATCTGCTTAGCCTCACTGTCCCCTTTGTACTTGCTTCCTCCTGGCGTTGGCTGGGGAAAAAGGCTGGCTGTCCCCTTCCCCCGTCTCGTGGCTGCCGAGGCTTTCCCAGCCTTTCCCCCGTCTCCTGCTGCTTCTCGGCTCTTTGTGTGAGCTCTGCTCCTGATGCTCACCACGTGGTGGTTGCGTTTGAGAGCCTGTAGGGCCCTGCGTCGGCAAACTTCTGTCCTCTTTGTTAAACAGGGTGGGGAAGGAGATCGTGCCGGTTTGCTTTTCCCTGAAGCGTCTGAGCAGAAAGCCACGAGCTTTTCTGCAGGCTGCCCCGAGTGCTGTGGGCCTCTTCTCCGTGTTCACCTCCGGGCTTGTGTCCCGATTGATTTCTTTGTAAATATGCTGTGGTATGCAAATGCTGGCGCTGCAGAAGGAGCGTTTGTAATCCTAAAGCAGAGGCAGCTCAGGAAAATCCAACGTCTTTGCAGAGCTCTGCCCCTGTTCTGTTCCTCTGGGCTGCAAGTGTACTCGCTGCTGCTTATTGCCGAGAGCCTGTGTCTCCAGGGCTCGGTTCGCTGTTCCTTGGCACCTTTTAGGATCAGTTACGTTCAGCGTGAAGTGGGAATCTGCAGAATGAGTGCAAGGCAGTGCTTGGTGTGCAGCAGTGATGAATTGTTTAGCCTCTCCGGTTATCATACTGCGTTTCTTGCTCTGATTATTAATGTAGATGCAGGACAAACTAGTTCTGAGATTCTTTGAAGGCAGGAGAAGGAGAGAAACCAGATAAATTGTTTTGGATAGTCTTTTAGTAAAAGTTGAATGTTAAAACCAGAATGCTAAGATTTGCCGTGATTGTTAGCTACATTTTAAATATAGTCCTTACTGTGCCTCTGACTTTGGCAGAAATGGGGAAAAAACAAACTAACTTGTGAAATCTGTTGGAAAATTGTGATCCAGGAGCCGCCTGCATTTCAAGGGCATGTTAAATCTGACTTTGTGGTTTTGGGTATGAATATTATCCTTACAGCACCCTGTGGAGCTGGGCCCTGTGCAGACAGGAGGAGAGGGACTGTCTGTACCTTGGGGAGCTTGTGGGCTAATGAATGCACCAGTCATCTCCAAGGAGAGCTGGAAACAGACTGAGTTTGCAAGATCTGATTTGAAATATCACAAACGTGTTATTTGTGGGTCCCTATTTGAATTCAGCATTTCTGAGAGTGGGGTGGTGAGGGAGGATGACCCACAGTTAAGGCTCTTACATGGGGTTGAGGAAACCTCACTCAGCCTCTGCAAGCCTGGCAGTCAGCGCTTTGCGTGTGTGTGTGTGTGTGTGTGTGTGTTGATAAAAGCTCTCATCTGCTGGTAGGGGTGCTGTGAGGATAAGGACCTGGAAGACTGTCATGGATGGGGGTGAGAGGAGGATATGCAACTGCCACAGACGTTTAGAAGCCGGATTTGTGTGGGTTAAACTGGGCATGCTCGCAGCCTGTTGATTGCAGTTGCACACCACATCGTGCATGACTCAGTGCTGGGTGGGATTTGATATATAAGCTTCTTGTATGCTCACGTTGGCCTGAGGACAGGTATCTGTTTCTGGAGGCGGCTGTGTCGGGAGAGGAGGCTGTGTCCCCTTTCCGGAGGCTGCGATCTCCGCAGCTCTGCCAGCCAGGCCACCTCTATAAAACCAGCTTTGGGTAGAAATGTGTTAGTTTAGGTGACTTCACCACAGAGGTGAGGTCTGTCCTGGGCATGTTGGCAGGACCTGATTCTGCTGCTCTTGGAGGGCGCTACCTCTGTTAGGGAGGTGCCATGGTGGTGCCTTCCTTGGATGTCCAGCCTATTCAGAGCTCTCAGCTGTGTTTGGAAGATGTGTCTGCCACTGTTGTATGATGGGCTTTTCTGCTTGTGGCCTTGAAAAATGTTGGTGTTTGACCCAGGTTTTAAAGAGTAATAATATGAAAAACCTTTACTGTCTTTGAGAACTGATTGTGCTTGATTGATTTGTTTGGCTGTGTAAAATTATTTGGTACTGCAAGAGTAGAGTAACGTGGAATTTCTCTAAGTTGTCCTTTTGGGTGGACTCTTCTCTATATGGAACATGAGTGTGTCCTGTCTGCATGCCCATCACAGTACTGTCTTGCCAAACAGTAACAAGTTTGCCTAGCAGCCTTAATTCGTAAGCCATTGAGCATAGCTGGTCGTTACTTTTTAAAAATTTATTCTGATCTCCTGAGATGTGGGGTGATGAGAGGTGCTTACATCCCATGCTCTTTGGAGACTGGGTTCTAGTTAGTTAGACCTGTTCCTGACTGTTGTCTTGGCAAGGTTTTTCGAAGTGTGGTGAAAAAAATAAACCAGTTACTCTGTTCACCAAGTATCTACATTTTATGTCACTGATGCTTTCTAGGCACTTGTTACTTCCACTAATTGGTTTAAGCCATCTGAAAAGAAGGCTGTCATGTGAACTTTTGATGGGTAGGAAGGGAAGAGGTATTGCTAAAAATACCAAAAAGTAATTTCTGCTTAGTGAGCACTTGAGACTGACTTTTAAAATTTCTTCTTGCATTGGGCAATAGAAGCAGGCCAGCTGGTCCTTAATGTGTGGGAAAGATGAGTAAAATGCTGCTTGTTTGGGTTGCCAGGGAATGGAAAAGGGTGGCTTGAGCTGAGGAGTGGGGCCTACTTGGATGAGTGGTCTAGGCAGCATTGTTGTTTAACAGGAAAGGGAATAGGGGGAGATACAAGGTCTGAGAAACCCTTCTGTTGGCTTCTTGTTCCTTGTGTCACTTTTCCCAGGGGGAGAAGCCTTGGGAAGTCAGGAGTGTCCTGCAGCTGGGGGTTGGAGAGGAGTCGCTCTTCACTTGTCATTCTCCAAATAAAGCAACACTTGCTTATTCCCCATTTCAAATTATGTACCTTGTTATTTTTGTTGCTCACCTTATTTTTACTACTAACAGCTGGATTGTCCTTTTGTCAGTAGAAGAGACAGTATGTGAATGGGAAGAGGGGGCAGCAGGGAGAGGGAGTGTGGGCATCTGCTGAATGGAGGGAAGGGGCAACACACTCAGTCTTGTGACAGGTGGCACTTGTTATGTGCTAACTAATAGTGAGGGAGAGGGAAGGGTGGGACAGCCCTTAACTGTATGTGTACAGTAGTGGTCTCTAAATTGCGCTTAACTGTTTGTACAGCAGTGGCCTTTAAATTTGGTATTGCCTTTCCAGATAAAGATCTTGTTAGACAGTGTTTTTTCCATCAGCTCAGTGGTAATAATGGAAAGGCAAGTGTATTGTTAAAAGCTGTTATGAAAGCATCTGAGAACAAAACAGCACCTTATTATGGCATGTTTTATAAATCCTGTGTTGTACCCTCTCTTTGAACACTGCGTACAGTTCTGGTTGTGCCCCATTCCCATCCCTCCCTCACGCATACGTGTTCCTCAGAGCTGTAAGATAATTAAAGTACAGGAATTCTTGTTTCCCAGCTCCATATGAGGGAGAAGCAGAAAAGCCTGGACTGTCTAGCTTGGAAAGCAGATGACTGAGAATAGTGTAGTAGAAGATCTGTAAAACAGCAAGAGACATGGAGGAGGTGAACAGGGCGTGGTTACTATCTGCTTCTCATAAGGCAGGAAATGGGGCCACCAAATGAAATGACTGGGTAGCAGCTTCAGAGTAGAGAAGGGAGTGTGTGCATGGGCTTTCTTTGTTCTCCTTCAGACAACAAACATATAATTAAATTGAAGCACTCTGCCACAGGATGTTGTAGATGCCAAAATTACAAATGGGTTCAAAAAGGATTAGTCTAGTTGATGGATTTTTTTTTTTAATTCCCTCCTCCCATGAAGGGCCATTAAATCCAGTGATGCAGATACAGTACCAGGCTCAGGAAGTCTCTCTGCTGGTCCTGGTCTTGTTATTCCTAAGTGCTGCCTGTGAATAATGGGCAGGACTGGCCCAAGCAGCTGCTCTTGTTCTTAAGGGAACACAACAGAGGACCCCGCTCAGTGGGTGGGAAGAGCTGAGGGCTGTCTCAGTAAAGAAACGGGAGGCTGGATGAATGTAGAGCTGTGCATGTAGGAGTTGCCGATTGTCAAAGATCAGGGGAGGCAGCAGAATCAAGATCTATGATGGAAAGAGAGGATGTGTTTGCCTTATCTTTGCTTCCTCATCAGTAGGTTGTTTGGCTTCAAATAGTTTTAGCAGTGTCTGGATATTTGTCAGCAGCACGAGACCTAGCACTTGAGGAAATTGCTGTGTTATTGTTGTTCCTTTTCTGTATATTACATTCTATATGTGGATCCTAATTTGTGTGCATGTAGGTATGCCTCTGCAACATTTTGGTCGCCTAAATGAAAGTGGAAGGGAAATAGTGTGAAAGGGAAAAAAGGAAGGAAGGAAAGAAGTGTCATTTTGTTGGGTCAGTGTTCAGGGAGAACAGAAACCAGCAGTAGATTGTTTATTGTATCTTGGTTTTTAGATCTGATTCTGTGCATACATTTACCTATTTTTAACAAACTTTAAAATAGTTCACTGTCTGGCTCTGTGGAGGTGCTTCATTGGTATTTATTTTCTTTGGTAGGGTTGTGAGTGTGCAGGGATTCCCAAGGTTACTGGCAGGATATGTGTCTGTGTGGCAGCTGTGGGTTGTGGGGTGGTAGCCAAAGGGTGTATGGGGCTCGTGAGGCCCCATGTGTGGTGCTTGCTTTTGTTGCTACTGACTGGTGGGGTGGAATGGGTCCAGTCCCATACCAATCCTGAAGGAGCTTTGGAGCTGCTCTGGCACTGAAGTGCCATCTGGGGAGGTGGGGGGTGCTGCCTGGGATGTGGAGCAGGGAGAAGTGTGCTTGGGAGAGCAGGTGATCCTCATGGGTTCAACCTGACGCGTGTGCTGCAGGCTTTGGCTTTGTTCTTGCTGCTGCTTTCTGGGTGTGCATTCAGGATTGCTGTGATACAGTTACCAGCTGTCCTTCTAAAAAAAAAAAAAAAAGTGGATGATGTTTTAAAAAGGCTTGCAAGAGATCTCTGATAAAATCTTGATCAAATGTGCATTTTGTCCTCTTAATTTTATACTTAACTCTCCCTTCAGACAAACTCCAGCCTTTTCAGATTTCAGTACAAAACCCCAGCCATGTCTAGACAAAAGCCCGTTGTGATTAGCAGAGGTGTGCTGCTCAATGCTGAGCGAGTGCAGGGGTGTATTCATGTTCCTGATGGGGTAATGTGTTTCCTGCTTGTGTATGGATTGCAGGGCTTGTGTGTGCAGAACTCGCTGAAGAGCTTGGGTTGGAATTATATGGGTGTAGGAAATTTTACACACTTAAAAGTGTATACTGAAAGGCTGTTTGCTTCTATAGTTATTCAGACCTCATCTACGGCTGCACATTGGTGCCACCTGCTTGCAGGAGAGAATGAGCAGACTCCTATTATTCAAGAAAAAAAAATACAAGGAGAGGCCTCAACATCTGTTCTGGCTTTATTGTTCGGTGTGGCCTGGGCTGTGGGCAGAATGTAGGCCACAGCTTTTGCGTTACTGCTCGCTCTTGAACTGGAAAGACATCTTGGGTCAGATGTATTCTTAAAAGGTTTAAAAATAAAACCACAAAGATGCGAAGTTCAAACTAAGGATGCGTTGTACTTGATTACTTTAAAGGAAAGGAAACTATTGCTATCTATGCTTTCTTGCATTTTCTCTTTCAGTTCTTCTAATGGTAATAATTTTTATCACTGCAAAATGACCTTTGTAATCATTGCTGGGTGATTAATCTTTAACCGGGTAATTTTTAAAGCAATATTTTGCACACAGTTGTAATGTGTGATACCATGGGGTTTTGTAGCACAGCACCAGTTATTTTGAGGCAGTAGGGCCCTTCACCTTACGTTTCCAGTACTGCTGCTCTGTATAGAAACCCAAATAGTCACTTTTCTTTCCGTAGGCAGATACTAAAATGCCCTCAGAGCTTTATTTGCATATAGATTATAGTGCCAGCCAGGTCTAGTCACGTAAAGGAAGAGCTAACTGCTGCTTCATTTATAACTTTTTAATTAAAAAATGTTTTTTGGTTTTCAGGATTCCAGTTCTATTTTATTTAATGCTGCTGTAGTGTGTACAGTGATGGTATTTCTATGAGGTACGAGCTGCTATGACTGGGCAGTCCTTGGAAAACACGAATGAAAGGGGATCACAAGCATTAGCTGCTGACTCAGGGAGAAGTCACATGCAGAAGGAAGTGGAGATGAGCAGCAAAGTTCTTCAAATGTCTTTGAGTTGCTGCTTGGGACACCAGTGCTAGTGGCGGGGAAGGAAGGTGGAAAAAGCATTTCTTCTGACTCTGAATTTTGTTTGAATTCTCTTGTGTCACATAGGTGTTGTGCTATTGTATCACAGCTTTGCATTTAAAATTACGCTGTGAGCCTGAGTAATACCAATGAACCCATAAGAGAGAGGTTTTTTGTACGATGGGAGCCTGTACCTCCCTTGTCTTATTTTGTTTAACAGCCATCATGGGTACCGTAAACAGGGGATTTTACATTATGCAATAAATTTAAGTTCTGCATTGATAAAGAAAATGCAGGGTTGGGAATGGAAGCACTTGTTTAATCTCACTTCACTAGAAGTAAATATGTTAGACTTGATCCAAAACTGCTTTAAGAAGCATTCAGCAGTTAAATTATTATATGGCAGCTCCAGCTCTTCCAAACAATAAAAGCATCTGTTCACCTTTGGATATTATACAATGCATGTTTTATGTGTAATGCTCAGGGTTGCATATTAAAAGGAAGAGATGTTTCTTACACTTTCTTTTTAAATCTGCAACGTGTGATTTTAAAATGAGTTAGTACCAGTTTGGGGGCATTAGTAAGTGCTGTTAGTAAAGCAGTAGCTTTTCTAGGTGGGAATTTTGCCATCCTTACCTTGGGTATTTCAGTTGTTGTATAAACTTTATTAACTTCATGAAAGACATTGTTCAGATCTGGAGGTATTTTCTGTTGTTTTGCAAAAGATCAGTACCTGAAGAATTCCCTGTAGTTCTATGGCAAGCGCTTTTACACACTGATTTTAAGGCTCATGTTTGCTTTCCAGAGAAGGTACAGAAGTATGTATTTGTAACAAGCATCTGATTGGACCTACTTTTCTGAGTTACCTTTTGCAGATTTTAAATAGCAGAAGGAGCTGACTAGAACAGGGTCCCACTCTTCATTGTGGTGTGTTGCAGTGCTCTCACATGGTCATGTGTTAGTGTGCTTTGCTTTGAAATCCAGGGGGTTTCAATAGCTCTGAAATGCCTTGTGCAAACAGCAACAGGAAAAACATCAGAGACTACTGAAAGGGTTATGGAGAAGGAAAAATGCTGGAGGCATCCTGCCCAAGCCTCACTTTGACTTGGGCAGGATGGAACTGGAAGCAAAATGTGTCTTGACATCTGCAGGAGGTGAGGATCGTTTCTCCAAAGGGTCAGTACAGGTGTCAAAAGGAAATGTAAGATGCTTGAATGGCTCACAGCTGTGGCTGGATCATGCAGCATCCTTGGGGAGAGCTGTGAGATGGAGCAGGTCCCTCAAGTGCAGGAACTCAAGTGGGACCTGGCACTGCTGCCTTGCACAGAAGCAAAATAACAGATGACAGAGTGATTGGTGGCTCTTTGAGAGGGCTCTGCTCCCACTGAGTTTATTCTGGCATGTTCCTTCTCTAACTTGGAGAAGAAAAATAAAACGTGATGCGTCAGGCTGGAGCTGCACAGTGCTGGCTCCTGCTTGCAGGCAGGGTTTTGCCTTCCTGCACTCTCCTTGTGTATGGTGTCCACTCCGCCCATGGTCCTTGAAACAGTTTAAACTGGTGCTGTGGTTGAGGGATGTGTTCTGGCTGTCCCTGCTTCCTTTATTCTTCTTCCTTGTCTCTAAGGATCTGTGGTAGAAAATTAGGAACTGGTATTGAGTTAAAGCTAACAGCTTTTTTGTTCAGTTACTTATATTTTTCTTAAAGCTCAGGTGTATCTCCTGCTTTGCTTTGTCAAGTAATGGTGGAAGGAGAAACAAATTCCCACACTCTCTTTTGCAGTGGTGCTGTTGGACCATCGTATTTCCTTCTGTACTGATGCCAGTTATTCATGGCTAACTTGAAACTGGGGAGGGGTCAGAGGGACAGGGAAGGTACTCTCTGACCTGCAGGGGGGACTCGATGTCCATACATTGGTACAGTGATCTTTGGTAGTTCCTGTTTGGAGACATCCCCGTTTCCCTTTCCCTGTCAGGTGTCCTGACTTGACAGCTCGTGGGGGAGAGCCCTAGCTGCTGTGGATTGGGGTTTTATATCTTGCAGTGTGCTGCCCTTGCATGTGCCAGGCCTGTGCATTAGCTCAGGGAGCCCCCAGGGGTGGAGAGCCTAGGTATGTTGTTTCTCTCCTGTGCAAATCAAGGTATTTCTGCACACTGGTTCTGAGGTGTGTCCTCACAGCTCCAGGGGGAGAAGAACCCAAATGCCCCCACAACTTTTTAGAATAATACTGATACGTGTGTGTTCTGCCCTGCTTCGTCTCCTCCCTTGCACAGTAGAACTTTCTGAGCTTGTGCAGTAAACCACATCTGTAAAATGGGACAAACTTCAAAAATAACATTTTCCTCACAAAGTGAATTTTAAGCTGGATTTGTTCTCTGCTGTGTTTCAGCATATAGTCTGTAGAGTAGGGGTATGTTCTAGGGGTAAGAAAAGAGAGAGGGATGGGAACTGCTGTGGAAAAAGCAACATGATACTGTGCCTGGTTGGGGCTGCACTTCTCTGCCTGGGTAAAGGCAGGGGAAGTTTGCATTCCCTGTGAATTCTGATAGTGGAACAAAATTTAGGGGGTGCTGCTAGTAGTAGTAGGTCTTCCTCTTGGAGGAAGCAACCATGATTCCTGACAGACTTCGGACAAATGGGAATACTGACAGTGGGAAAGTGGTTACAGCGTGTCTGCTCCCAAAACAACTGTGATACTGAACTAATGGCTGTGGCAGAGACTTTACAAGTATCTGGTGGGTAGCTAAATGAAAGTGCAGGATTACCTGAAATGTCAGATCTTCTTGTCTGGCAGTATACAGCTTCTCTAAACGCAGGTTGCACTGGTTTAACTGCAATTGCTTAAACAAGCAAACCCCATTGATCCTAAATTGATCTGTTCTCCTAAAAAAAGAGTAACCATTGCCCTTCTTATGTGGCTATTTTTACATGAAATATACAACAGATTAAATTGAATTACGTTTATAGCTTTGTCACTGAAGTGCAGAGTGTTAGAATTCATCCTGGTATTCCTTGTCCAGAAGCATGGGACAGTGTTGTTGAGCACGGCAGCTGTGCTTGGAATGGTGCTGTAAAGGGATGTAACAGCCACTCTACTATGAGGCCCGTCTTTGCTCTCGTGGCTGTTGCTCTGAAGCAATTATTTCATTTCAATGTGCTTCCAAATTCTGAGCAAGCACTTAAGCTTCTCCTTGGTGTACATCATGCAGTAAGAGTACTTATGCTGTGTATATTTATGGTGGTGTCTGCACTGTACTTGCAATAGTGCCTGTCATGTCCGCCTTACATATGAGGGACAGTAAATGTGGGGGCTGTGGGCTTGAGAAGGGGTGTTGGGGAGGATGTAGTGCTGGAAAGTGAAGGACCTGGCAAGCATCTCAGAATATAGGGAGGGAGTCTCAGCCTTTATGGATGTTTGAGGAACACCCCAGTCCCATCCTTCCATGTGTCTTGGCCTTTAGGTGCTTCTGCCCTTTGCAGAAAAGCATGAGTTTCAATATAACCCTACTGTGTGCCTTGGACTGGCCTCTACAGCTGTCAAGGAATGAGGCCTGAGGGTGAATAGGTGTGGGCTTGGGTGGAGAGGTGGAGCAGGGGGATAAGTTGCGGGAATACCAGAGGTGCTGCTTCACACCCATTCATGAGCCCAGTGTAACTTGGTTGGTTGTTGCTACAGAGGGGCTGGTTGTCGCTACAGAGGAAGACACTGGGCTGTGGGAACTGGGCAGAAGGGGGTCCTGAGGATGGCATGAAGCCCTGCATCTGCAGGCTCCTCTGTGTATGAGGCCCAGGGAGGGGATGTACAGCCGGAAGGAGGTAGCTCCTAACCCAAGGCATTTCCTTTGCAAAGGGAGTTCCTGGGTGCCTGTTGTGGAGCTGCGATGGAGCAGGGGGACCACATTTCACCAACCCTGCTTTTGGGTTCTGTGAGGTCCCACAGTACCTCCCTGCACTGGGGCTGGCTCAGGTCACAGCCTGTCCCTCTGCAATGCCCCAAAGCCCAACTTGGGGTTTTAACTGTGGGAGGTGAAACTTCACCCGTCTAACTGTGGGTGAGCTGAGCCTAGTGGTGCTCTGCTCCTGACAGGGGCAGCTGGGCTGGGACACGTGCCTGGTGTGTCCCGGAGCAGAGGAGGTTCAGACTGCTAAATCGGGAGAAAACCTTTTCGTTTTCCCGATTTAGGTGGGGTTTCCCAGTTCAGCGAGTGAGACTGTGTTAAAGGCAGGCTGACGTTGCCTGGTGTTACACCTCACTGGCAGTGTTTGGGCATCAGGCTCCTGAGTTGCAGTGGGTACTGGGGGTGTGTTGGGATTTGGGTGGAAGTGTTTAAATTCCTGGAGACCTGACTGATGGTTTCTGTCTTTGAGTATTTTTATGGGATGAGAATGTGCTTCTCAGTGTAGGTTAAAGCAAGGAGAGAGATCTTTTACTTTTCTGTGCTTTGAACCCCATGCTAGACTTTAGTTAGTAGAACAGGCCATCCTGGATAAGGAGAGTGAAGAGAAAAATTTGATAAAGGGGAGGCTTAGGGTTGACTTTTTGTTTGCTTTCCAGCCTAGACTTGAAATGAGGAAGAAGGTAAAATTTAATGCCAAATGTTTCAGGACTTGTAATTTTAATTTCAGACATTCCTTGTGTTCTGTGTACAGACCTGGTCTTCACCTCCAATCTCTTGCCAACAGAGGCTGTTGTCTCTTCTCGGTTTTTTTGTTTGTTTTTTTTTGCCTAATGTAGAAATTAATGAATGTGCACAGTGTGCAAAATATCTTGTATGTGCAGTTGCTAACCTTACTAAACAAACTCAAAAAAACCTTCCCAAAAACTGAGTGAAAGATAATGGTGTCTATCATGAAAAAAACCTGCTAGTTCAGTGTAAATATGTTGCCAACAGGTGGTTATTTTTAATACATGCTATTTGTGCTTTAAATTTAATGTTAAAATATTTTTGTTATCTAAACCCTGACTGTTCTTAGCTGAGTAGATTTCAGGTTGAAAACAGTGGTGAAACTGAGTGTTCACAGGACTGTAATGTAATTTTATGTTACTAGATCTTTTCTGACCTGTTCTAATGCATTGTGAAAAGTGGTGGTTATATGTCTAATTGCACAGCGCAGAGAAAATAGCATTGTGTTGAAATACTGCATAAAACTTGAGCGTTATGTGACATTTTGTAGTGGAAATAGTATTGTAGGTGCTCATTCGTAACAAGATTTGCAGGTTTCTCTCTGGCAGGGCGGGTGGTTGGGCTGGCTGTGTGTGTGCTGACAAAGGAGGCAGTTTCTACTTTTTCTCTTCTCATCCTCTTCCTCCTCCTCCTCTTTTGACTGCTTGTGACCAAACATCAGCGGAATTGGCAAGAGCTTGCTCTTGAAACATACCTTCGTTTGAAGTTGCTTTTTCTAACTTTGTGCAGCTGTGGATCTTCACTTGAGTCTTTCAGAGCTCTCCTGCCAGCCAGGTGTTAAGCTGGTTAAAAGCAGACTTGTTGTCTCAGTGTGGGTGTGAATGCATTTGGATTTCTCTAGAGCAGTTGAGACTAGGACCTGATAGTGACCTGGGGGACCCAGTGTAACCTGGGTGGGCATTCCTGATTGTATGGGGGCTGGAGGCACAGAAGGGCTGTTGGGATGGTGCAGGAGGTGCTCAGACGTGTAATGTGGGAGGCTTTATGCATATGCCTACCCTGAAGTGTTAATCTGTCTGCACACTACAGTCTCATGATGTCCAGGGCTTGGAGCCTGCTGCCTGAGCCTAGCTCCTCCTTTTTTCATTTAATGATGGCTGGAAGAAAAATAATCAAGTGTGCTGGAAGAGAAACATTAATTAACTTTTAATTTAGATCTAACGTATGCTGCTTAGTGTACTGCGTGAGAGTGTGTGGTATCTGTCATGTTATATAGAGGGTGATGCATTGAGGAAACAAGGAAAAGCCTCAGGTCTGAATAGGAAGATGGGGTTTTAACTCTGTGGATGGGTTTTATATCTTGATTAAAAGCTGGAGATGTGTGATAAATCGCTTTTGTATCCATTTTGCATCTGCAGTTACTTTCTCTGTAACTTGGTTTGTATCTGTTTTCTCTTAAGCCAAACTTGCAAGGCGAAGTCAGGAGAGAGAGAATCTCGGCATGCTGGTCTGGTCACCTAACCAGAATCTGTCTGAAGCAAAATGTAAGTCTTTTCAACTACTTTTATTCCCTTCTTTCTTTCTATGTATCACTTCAAGAATGCAAAGTTGCCACTTTTGGTAGAGAGGTTATGTCTGTGACCTTTCCATTATGAATTGAAATTAATTTGAAAAAAGAAAAGCTTACAAAGCAATCCCCCAGATGATCTTTGTTCTCCACTGGGCAGCTGCTCAGTTTCAAATCCACGGGGACAGGGAGAGCAGAGAAATGTGACACACATTATTCCTAGTTACCAGTTCCTTAAGATACTCATCCACAGGCCTACACAATCTGCTTTTTTTGCTGTTGGTGCTGAAGAAGACAACAGAAATAACTGGGGAGAACAAAATCAAAAGTATTGGGGGGGTGGGGGGCCCGCGAAATATTTGGTAATTAGCAGTACCTTTTCCTCCACAAAGACAAATCCACATCTGGAGCCCATGGAGGTTTTAAATGCCAGAACAATTGCAGTGCCTTGGAATTCCACGTGAGGGCAATTAACAGCGCTCTGTGTGTGTCTGGGAACAAGTCTCAGTGCTGCTGCCAGATGGCAGAACTAGTGTTTGAAAGGCTTGTCTAGCTACAGTTCTCCTCATGAATAAGCAGGACTCCTTGATTAAAGGGCTGCTGTTTGAATGCAGTAACTAAACCTAAGTGCTTTTGGGGGAGGGAGCTGAAAAGAGCTGATTCTGACTTTGTGCTTATACCTTGGTTTTTTTTTTTCATGCTTTCTGATTCTGGGACCAAGAATGAGAGTCATGCGTTCCTGTTCCTCTGCAGTTTTTGTGGTGGCACTATTAAGTGAATCCCCTAGACCCAAGGGCTAGGATGCATCATAAGGCACATGTGGAGATGTAGTGGCATTTGCAAATTAAGGCAGCAGAGACTGTGCACAAACTGGCTCTGTCATGAAAGGCCTGTGCTCTGCCCTGGGGCATTTGTTCCACTGGGCAAGTTGCCCCTTAAATTACAGAAGGATGATGGTACTGTGATCTGCAGATAAAAAGGGCTTTGCAAGGATCATGTTTGCCTTCCCTCCTAGTCTGCTCCCTGCTGGCTGTTGGATGCTGAAGTAAGTAAGACTGATGAGGAGAGGAATGTATTTGACAGTTAACTTCAGCTAGAAACCTCTTAAAAGGTGTAACAGCAAGAAATAGTTGCCACCACCATAAGGAATGACTGTTCATGGGTTGTCTGTGACACAGGATCCCTGTAGCTGCCTCTCAAGTCTGAACGTCTTTTGAATCTCAGCTCAGCTTTGGAATCTTTAACTCCTGCCTGATAGGAAACGGATTTCTTGAAGAGGAAAGAGAATGGAGGAGAGAAAAGGAGGGAAGATATGTGGATTGAGTAAAATAATCCATAACTGAGTATTCTGTGGTAATTGGCACAAAAATATACTCAGAGAGCATAGAGAGGATATAATATCAGCTAAGAAGACGTCATGAATATAAGAGGTAATTTAAAAAGTAGTGTGACATTGGTAAATAAAAACTAGGTGGCAGTTTTCTGTTAGTACAGTAAAAAAGTTGGGGAAAACAACATGAATACAGGAGGCAGGCAAGAAGGAATTTCTCAAAATATTGAAAATTTTGGTAGGAGTATAGACTCATCAGTGAGTTCACCTTCCAAAAGAGATACAGCAAAAGAATGAAGAAATGTATGGAGTTCAGGGAAGTGAAGTATGACGCTGTTGCACCATACATGGCACAAAAAATATCTCCCAGGTGCTTAATTGATTCAGAGGGATGGAGTTAGGAAACTAGGCATCTAGTAGTAGTAAAAATCCAAAGGAGCATTGTGAGAGTTGGCTGAGGCGACCTTGGGATGGCAGATGGGGAGAGGGCAGCTGTGCAGGGAATGAGAGAACAGGGTGGGGGGCTGGTGGGTCACAGCTTTGTTTTGTGTCAATCTGAGCTGGTCCTTTTGAAAGGAATCAGATATTCCTGTCTCTATTGGCATTTCTTAAAAATGAACTGTGAAAAACATATCCTGCTGAAGGTAGGTGCTTTTGGTTTTTTGAGAATAAAAATGGATTGATTGGTAGAAATAAGTTCATTGCTCTAATGTATTCTAAAGAGCTGTTAGGCACTGACTGCATGAGAGCATGATTCAGTCCCCCTTCCTTGCAAAAGATGGGAACTTCCTCCAAAACACCAATGCTCTGCAATGGCTGTAGAACACTTACTAAATGTATCACAAGCAGAGTTCCCTAATCTGGTTTATGATGAAAGAACATCAGGGGACAGGAGGTCTCTCCAGTGACTCTCAAGTTCACTGACAAGTCTTGGCATCGTTGATAGTGAATCCTAATTAAATGACGTCCGTGGGGATGTGTGAGAGGACTGATGATGATCAGCATTTCCATCAGTGATGTGGGAATTGATATGGAATTGTGGATGAGCCATAGACTGACAGGAGAGTAAATAAAATTAATGCTACTGACAGTCTTGTAGAGTGCTTTGGGTCTTTTCCTAACTTGGACTGCTGCCAATGCAATGGACTCTTAATGGCCCAAGTGGGGGGTTATGAATCTCAGTACTGAAATCTCTGGCCTTCTACATCAGCCTGATGTTTGGAAATAAATCGTTTAGAGAGCAATCTTGGGGAAACAGTGGGCAGGTAATTCAGCAAGGCTTCCCGGTGTCCTGCTTGACCCCAATGATGTGGGTGTAAAGAGTGAGGTAGTCACTGGAACAGTTTTCTGCCTCTCCACCCAGCAGCATTCAGGGGAATGAACCTTGGCTTCAGTGTTTAAAAACTGAGAAAAGGATGGAGACAGGAGCTGCTGAAACAATTTGGAAACAGAAGATGAAGCAAACTCCATCTGTTTAGCTTACTGAAGAGAGACTGAAAGGGGACTATTGTCAATTATTCTGTCAAAGAGAAATTTTGACAGAGTAAGAGACACACATAATACAAATAGATGGCTGCAAAATAAGCCCACACAGACTGAAATGAAATGTCCGAGTGTGTGGAGGTTGTTTGGTGAATGTCTACTGAAAGTTATCCAGGGAAGTGATGCATTCTTATATTTCTTCATGCCTTTTTAAATCATGGTTTTTTGTGATGTGTATTATTCTTTGTGAGGGAGGTCATTCATTGGCAGTATGAAATTGCAAGTGGAAGGAGCTGTGGTCTCCAGGAGGTTGGTGTAGCTCCTTGGGCTGTATGTCTATGTGTCCCAGCTAGCACATCCATTTTAATACTGCTGTTCAGGCTGAAGTGTGGGTGAACAAATCCTTCCAATCAGCAGCACATTGGTACCTGTGATTACTTTCGTTTGTACTCTAAAACCTTTAATCCATCCTATGCCTGTAAGTCACAGGACTGTGCTCTGTTCCTGTGGCTGGGGCTCAGCATGAAGCTGGAAGTAGTGCAGCACAGGTTAGCTCTTCCTCAGAGTGAACTGTAGCTCTTGGGAGCAGGAGAGTTCCGTGCAATCAGCGGAACTTGTGCAACCCACCCTTGTTAAAGGGGAGTCTGTGCTAAAAACCACTGAGCAGATCTGTGACAGTGCTCAGTGCACCTGGTGAGTGTGGCAGAGGGATGGCCAAACTGTTGGAGGTTGTGGGAGGGTCTCCTGTAAGCTGCTGAAATGAATCCCGGAAGGACCAGTGTGTCAGCCAAGACCTGGTGAATATCTGCATACGTAATGCTCCAGGCTCACACAATGAGTTAAAAGCTTGTTTGGGTCTCATGCACCCTGTGTGTTGAAGAAATGTTTTAATCACACTGGAAAAACCTTTTACCTGGATGTCATGAAGTGATGGATATAACAGAGAAGATGAAAACAAAAGTATGTGTTGGCACATTGCTGATTTCTTTTTATCATATGCCTTATTAACCATTAATCCTGGATACAAACCACTTACTGCCTTGCCTATATTAATACCAAAGTTGAATGTTGCCAGCATGGTCCTTATCTATTGCCAGACTTCTGCCTTTGACGGGTCACTTGCATAGCAGTGCCACCACAGCAGTCACAAAGTTAGCCCAAAACTAGAAGTTTGTCTTGTCTCTTTTGAAGAAGAAAAAAAGAAATGTCACTGTGCAGTAACCGAACATTTGGACTTAAAATAACTGCGCTCCCCTTCTAGTTCTGCTCCAAATACCCTGTGCTGTGGCTGGGGTCACACCTCTCACAAAGAACTTGCTCTCGAAGTGAGACTCCCGAGAGGCTCTGTGGACTTGGTGCCATGGAGGGCAGCTGTTCTGGCTGCGCTGGGACTCTGTCACAGAGGGTGGGGAACGACGCAGGAGGAAGAATGATGCCTTGAGCAAGGTGACATTGAGGAGCAGGAACAGCTAGGTGGAAGACAAGCATCTGCTCTCTTGGAGTGGCACGTGGTAAAGGAGGAGGGGAAATAGTGAAAAATGCATTGTAATGATGCTGTGGAAACCCTGCACAGGATTGAGCTGGGCCAGCATGAAGCTATTAATAAAACAGCAGCATCTCTCTCTGTGCCAAGCACACCAGTGAGTGGAACCAAAAAAATGACTTTGGGTTGTTTAGAAATGAGCAAGTGTTGGCATGCAGCAGCTGCCCAGGAGCGAGGCAGGGACACCAGCTGAGAGGGGAGGATGTGATTATTGCTTTTATGCATCTGCAGTTCAAAGGTGAACTACAAGAAGGAAAGACGTATTGTTTTGCTAGTGTTAAGCTCTGCTTTGAAAGTAATTTTTCTTCCCTCTTCCTGACAGAATATGTGTGCTGCTAGATGGGAGTTTTGTTATCTCACTGATATCTTGGTGGATATCTCCAGTGGATTTACAGTTCATGGGGTGTCACTGAGCAGGCAGACACTTCCTAATGCCTGTGGGACACTGGATCATGGATGGCAGCTGGATCTTCTGGTCTTGCAGTGCTGCTTCTGTTTGACCTCATGGTTGACTGGCATCGCCAACCTCGACATTCACCAGTCCCTTCCTATGTTATCCTGTGGTATCTCCTCTTCTGAGGCTGCAGCTGGCTCCCTGCATTATATTATGCCTGCCTTGGTGCACATGGAGGGAATTCAGACATCCTCCTTCCCTCTGTGGAGGGGAAATAGCAAGACCCAGGAGACATGCCAGACAGGGACAGAGAAATGCCAGAATTAGGTGAAACAGCCGAGTGCTCCAACACCCTCCTAATGTGCTTGGCCAAACCCTGTGGCTGGAGGGAAAGAGAGCGGTCCCTAAACGTGCTGCAAAACCTGATGCTGGGAAGGCAGTAATGTGCCAGCTGAGGCTCTGATGGAGGAAGAAGTGCTGGTTGCTATGGTTACTAAAGATATTAACCCTGTGGTGTTTGGATGGGCAAGGTTTAGTTAACTGTGCCACAGGCTGGATAACTGTTTGGGAGCGTGTGGTGCTCCACCTTAAGAAGTTATGAGTTGGCATTCAGGATTTCAAAATCCCATGTCCCAACCACATTTTAAAGTATGCCCTGGTCCTTGGTGTGTCAGCAGCCTTCTTAGGGTGTGAGTGAGTTTTGGTAGCTCTTCTCTATTGTGGTGGTGAATGCCAGAATTTCTGAGGGCAGGTTGCAGGTTTAAGTGGCCAGCGTCTGTTTCCAGCTTTAGTTCAAGGGTTAATCTTTGCATAAAGTGGACTCTGGATTACTCTTTAGTTTTTCTTCCAAAGGGAATGTTGAGCAAGCTTGGAAAGCTATTTTGTCTCTTTTCTAATTTAAAATGACTATCAGAATAAAGGAAATGAGAATGTCTTCTAAGGCTACTGCATGTGTCTGATCATGATTTGTGTGGCTGAGCCGTAGATCAGCTTAGTTTTAAGAAGAGCTTCTGTTTGGACATAGCCTTTCCCCCTTGGTGTACTTATTTTGTCCTGTGAATTCTGTGGACATACTATTCCATCACTATAGTCATTAGCTCTCATTTTCCATGGGGTGTAGAGTGCCCTAGCACTAAATAAATGTGAGCAGAAAACCACAAATGGGAGAGTGTAGACTGAGGAAAGCGTTGATCTTAAAATCTCCCTTTTAGAAAATAAAGCCCCTATTTAACAGGATGCATTTAAAATGGAAGGGAATACTGCTTCAGAGATACTTGAGAGTCATGTCCTCCCCAGCACACAGGCACCCTTCCTCAGGCAGCAGCAATGAGGCAGAGAATGTAGTCTGGTATGTACTCAGCATCAGAAAAGCTTTTTTCCCCCTTTATCATGCCCTAAACAGGATCCTTGAAACAGCTGAAATTGTAGTTTTGAGTCCACTCTCCCTTGCATCCTCTATCATGACCAGGTTTGTGACTCCGTGAAAGGTTGTGTTGATGCTCAGTAAGAGTGCAGCCACCTTGGCCAGGGATGGGAGAGTTAGAAGCTGCTTAGGCTTTGCTACCAGAGAGAAAAAAGTATTGTTGAACTCTTAGCTGAGATGATAACTTGGGGATTCTTGGTGGCTGGGTAAGTGCTGTGGGAGGTTGTGAAGGAAGGAGCATATGTATTGTGCTTCTCCTGTTTGGGATTTTTCTGCTTGTGTCCAAGGTTTTACTTGTTGAGGTGTTGTTCCTTTTTTTTTTGGTAGTAGTAAAAGTATGAGTTCTAAAAAAAGAGCTGCTAGGTCTCTAAGGGGTGGACTTCAGGAGCTGTGATTGTCTCCTGAAGGTGGGTGCTAACCTTTTGTTGCTCAAGTGGAGATAGGAAAAAAATTCAAACTTAGGTTTGTGCTGTTTGTGTATGCTCCTTACCTGGAAATACCGGTTTGTTGTCGGTCCCAGTGACAGCAAAAAGGATTAATGTAAAAGCAGAATTGGGTTTATGTTTATCCCTAATCCAAATTTCATATTATGCAGCAAACCTGGCAGCTGTGGAGCTTGGATGTAAATACAGTAGCTGGAGAATGCAACTCCATGAATTCAGAAATGAAAGAATTATTGTTTAATTTAAGATTCTGCTTGAATTTAGCTGTAGAAATAATAGTCATGGCCACTTTTCCCAGCAGCTGCAGTCGCTGCACCTCAGAAAATGCTCAAAAGACAAAGGTGAAAGAATGCAATTTTTCATTTTAACTAAGGCAACTTTCGATGCTTATAGTAGCAATATTGTGAACAGCAAAAAGAAGATAACCAGCATTCAAAGGCTATGGGTGTATCCCTGAAATGGCTGAGTTGCCTCAAACTTAGCTGCTGTTTCCCCTTTGTTTGTTGTCTGCTGTGCTAGTTGCTGTTGCAATGCTGTGTGGAAATCTCAGAGCAGTTCTTTCATCATTATTGCTGCAGGTTGATATTTCTGGATCCTGAATGCATATTTAAATGAAGATGAATTTTTAACCCTTTCACAGTAGTGGAGTCAGGAAAGCAATTTAGTTTGAGAGAACTAGGGTGTGTATTGGGACGGATTTTAACGAAGGTACACTGGATTGTGTTGTTATGTTTTGTTTTGTTGTTTGGTTTGGGTTTTTTTTTTCCAAAGCCTACAAACACAAAAAAGCTTGAAGAAGAAGAAGAGAACATGTTGGAGAGTATCCAGGAAAAGGATGTCTTATCTAAGGTAGCTGTGTTATCCTGGAGGAATTTTTGCTGCTGTGCTGGGAGGGGAGAGGTAGTCACCGGTTTCTTCATGTGCCTTGTTCTCTCCTGCCACCTGTTTGTTCCTCCTTTTCACTGCAGTGTGATCCAGGCCTCCTCCGAACGTGTCGAGATGACCCACTTTGAAAATGCCGACTGCCACTACTGTGGGATTGAACCGGTGCTGGCGCTCGGAAGAAGCTTTTTTCCTAAGAGAAGTTTAGAGACAGGATGACGTGGATGTAATGGAGTGATGATAGCTGTGTTGAGTTACCCTGGCAGTGAGCCTTGATCTGAAATACATTTGGGAGCAGCCTTAGCCAGCCTGATCGGCGCTGCGCAAGTTGCAGGACCAGTATGACGAGAACTAGGAGGCTGCAGCCGCTTCGTGCTGCTTGGCCCAGCCCTGGGACGGGCTGAGTCTTCTCCAGTCTTGCTGGGAATGGTAGGCTTGGGGCATTTCAGAGGACTAGGTTGTTTTTTCTGGTCTTTTGTCTGTTATGGTAGCTGTGATTAAAAAATAAGAAGGGTCAGGGAACTGAGGGTAACTTTCTCTGTTCTTTGTTTTAAAATTTTTTCATTAGAGCAACGTTAGTCAGCAAGTACGTATTTATAGGTATGTGATGGAAGCTGTGCACAGGGAGGGAGGAGCTCTTGTGGGAGATGTCTCCACTGAGGAATGCTTGAGGAGGTCATAGCCGTAACAGCTTGCTATGAGTTCATATGCTGCCAAGTGTGACCTTTAGAGACGTGCTAGTGCAGGAGGCAAAGCAGCTAGGCTTTCTCCAGGATGTGTGCCAGAGCTTCCCTCATCATTATGTGTTTGCTGTGGCATTATTTGCTCTAATTAGGAAACACTCCTACTACTTAATTTTCCTGTACTCTTAATTTTGCACTCTACATTAAGTTACTTCCCTGTTTATGTACTTCTTGGGCAGATTCATATTATGGTAGCGTTGTAGTGAATTTTCTAGCACTGCAAGGATTAGTGGTAATACGTAGTAACTTCTCAGTAAGGACTGGGTTTCTCACTCCTGGCTAAGAGCCATGACAACCCACCGCTGATATTCCAGGGTCTGTTTAGTAACATTGGTTTATCATAGGCTTTTCCACAGAGTCTCTTAGGGTCAGCCTTGAAGGCTGAGGGCCTGTATGTGTAATCCATGTTTCAGCATGTGCTATATGAATCTGTAATTTGATTTTGTTTCTAAATCAGCTTAATTTGACAGGTATTTTAATACCTTAATATCTGTCAACATAACACTAGTACTTTGGTTTAGAGGCTGCTGTAAAGATCATGTTATCCAAGACCTGGCTGTGGAACCTTGCTGTCTTTCTGCATGGACTTCTTGGAGAGGTCAGACACATCTTTGCACTTCTTCTAAGCCTATAGGAAGTAAATAAGTGCAAGAATGGATGCACTGAGTGTTAGTGTCTCTCAAAGGCTGACCTGTCCGTAGTGGGGTAACCCACATCTGGTGAGGGCAGCAACTGTATGACTCAGACTTGTCTCCTTCCTCTTGCTGACTGCTGGCTTGCCCAATGCTTCCTTTCTGCCCAAGTGACGTCCTTTAAGGAGGTAGCCAGGGGACAAATTGATAATTTCTTTTGCTTTTGTGTCCAATATAAAGAGAGTCAGCGTGGCTTCTCCTTTCTTGTCACAGGCCTTATTATCAGTAACAATAATAATGAGCTGTAATTTAACCTGGTGCTTGTTCTGCTCCCGCATACCCCTTGTGTGTGTGCTCTCATGCTGCACAAAGACCCTGTGTGGTGGGGAAGTGGAGTTATGCACACTGTTTAGGAAGCCTGGCTCTGATACAGGGCTTTCATTAGTCTGCAGTCCTACAACAATGGAGAATATAATCGTTCTGGTTTTTAGGGGCTTTCAAAATCTCTTTGAGGATGGAAAATGGACCTTGTAGAACGTTTCACCCTCTTTAGAGTGTTTTGAGTCTGGATGTTTCTTGGTGGCTTCTGAAGCTGGTTGGCAGCAGGTTACTCAATTAAACTTTATGGTATTCTCGCTGACTGTTTTGCAGACCAAGAATTTCAATATATAAAGTATGATGTGGATGAAGAGCTGAGAATGGTCCTGGGCAGAGTACTGAAGCCTTGTATTGGACTGCTGCTAATCCAACTGTGCTGTCTCCCATATTGATTCTGTCATTAGTGTGTGTCAAATTGTATTTTTTTTTTCAAATTAGCAGGTATGGCTTTTGGAAAGCATTCACGGGATCAGGCATTCGCAAGGACTGAGAATGATAATTTCCATATGAAAATCTGTGCAAAGGAGGTTTCTTCTGACACAAGTTAGGATCCCCTGCACTGAAGAATATGATGAATTTTTTTTTTTTTTAAATAATCTACCTCTTGTCACAACTGTATTGATAATGTTGCTACTTAAGTTGCTTGGGTGTGTTGCTGCCTGTGGTTGAAGTGTATAATCCAAGGCTGTAACCTCCCAGTAGAGTGAACTCAAGCCATGGTTTGACAGCAGAATAAATCTGGCTTTAGGGCTTCTTGGACTGAATTGAGAGCACTGTACTGAATAATGCAAAGAACTGTTCTGCCATAAACTCACTTTTTTTTGTTTAGGTGTTTGCTGTGTGCATTTATCCTGTCTGTAACTTCTCTTTCTGTCTTGGAAGGTCATACATGGGAATGAGTGTTTTCTCCCTGCTGGAAGCTAATGTGTGCTGGGTTTATGTTCTCAACATGGGCTTTCACCCCAGTATCAATTGCTCTGATAATTACATTTAATACAGTCCAGTGTCTGTGTCTGATTTAGGATCAGGCTTGCAGTGTCAAATGATAGCCATGCTCAGATTCCATATGGTCACAGTTTAGGTCCCTGGGTGATCCCATTTGGCTCTCCCTGTTCTGTGCTAGGTCTCAAAGACATTATTTCCTATTTGTTACTGCCCTGTCAGATCTCTCTCATCCTTTTCTGTAGTACATCCAGCAACATCTGGGTTTTTGGTGCCCAGGACTCTGTAGATATTTAAACCTGTGCCATCCTTCCAGTGAAGTGGTATTTAGTGCTATGACAGAGCAAATTTCTGACTGAAGGTTGAATGTGATGGATGTATAAGAAGCAGTCTTTCTTCCCAGAGGATCCTCTGTGGATGTCCTTATTGTGGGCATCCACATGGCCTTTCTGAAGGAGAACAGCAGCATCAGAGAGCATCAGCCGTCTGGCTTTCCTTATGGTAATCCTCATTAACACACTGCCCCATGGATATACACAGTGTGTGGAGACTTTTCGTGGTGTGATGGTGTCAGCTGAGGGTGCAACTTCAGGGATGAACATATGTTGGTAAAGGCTTTAAAAGTTACAAGTGTACTAGCAAAAGCCTTTCCTGGTAAAGAGTTTAATATAGTTTTGGCCAGCCACGAAAACTATGCTAATTTGTCAGTATACCAGTGGCTGTAATACAGCCTTCTAGCTGGTATAGCAAAATCTAAAGGCAGATGAGTGGGGTCTTTAACCATCACTGAGGTTTCAGTTTTGAACTTGTCCTTAGATGCAGGCCATGCAAAGAGCAGTATTAAAAATAGTAAGAAAGGGGGTAGGAAATTCAGTGTTTCTTTTTAGTTTATTAGTGTGCACTGCTTGGGGACTGATTGCCTCTGTGTGGCAAAGGAAGCTTTTGGTAGGTATTGGGGCTTTTAAAGGGATAAATCTCCCAGCAGTGGGGCGCTCTGTTTATTCCTTGATTTATTCTCTCTGAGGCTGCAGTTTCCATGCTCCAGGTGTGGTTCTGTGAACAACTTTTTCCTCACCAGTGCAAGTTTATGTAGACCTGTTCCTACCCGCCTGCTCATCCCTGCCACTGTGCTGTTCTGGGGCAAGGAATGAGTCGCACTTTTGGCTTGAGCCAGTCTCATTCCTGGCTGAAACTAGGAGGGCTCATCTCTTCTCAGGCTTGTGTAACCTCACAACAAAGGGATTTTTATATGGTATACAACAGTATAAAAAGTACAAAACTGTTTATGAATAGCTTTCTGCTTTGGTGGTGGTCAGCTGTTCAGTACCTTGAGTGGCTCTGGAGCTGGTACAGGACAAGGAGACAGTCTGTGTGGGTAGGGCTGGTGACAGGAGGGTCTAGGACTGTTCTTCCTCGGAGGTCAGAGCATCTCCATACTTTGAGTTACCACTCAGTGCATGTATGCCTTTAACTGCTGCTCGGGTGAGGAAACTGGTGTGCTGGGAGAGAGTTTTTGGATGGAACAGTTTGCCAGTCTGGTTCCCTGGGATTCCAGGCAAGTGCCTGTGCTCACAAGTAGAAAGAGGTGTATGGAAGATAGGGGTGCTTAGTCTGGTCCTGCTGCCATAGGAGACTTTTAATGCAGTGGCACTGTATAGTCCTTGGTGTGTGGACAAGAGATGATACACAAGTAAAATCTGAGCAACAGGGAGGTAGGAGGAGGGAGGGTGGGAGGTTGATAGATACTGTGAAGTCCCATGACTCAAGTTACTGTGCCCTGCTGCAGCATATTTTCTCGTGCTCCTATTCAAGTAAGCTTCTCCAGGTAAGGTAAGTTGTCCTTAGCCTTGCAATTGCATCCAGACTTTATCCTCACCTGCTGCAGATGCAATGGAGTTGAAGCCTAAATCCTCTTGTGCCTTCAGTTGTGTGAAGTGGTTTTCAGGTAGCCTTTGTGTCTGTGTAGCTAGCACTCTGTTCCTAGAAACGGTGTTAAAGGAGGCTGTGTGCCTGCCCAGGTGGGTCAGCACAGGACACATGTCTGTGCTTTGTCTCCCGCTCTTCTCCTGCCTGTTACACACATCACATCTTACCAAAAGGAGGAAGTAGCTTTTTCCAGGCATAAGAACCTTTTGAATAGAAACATAGAATAATTAAGGTTAGAAAGACCTCTAAGATCAGGTGGGATTTATTTTCTTCTAAGTGATTTTGTTCAGGATCTTTGCCCGGCTTCCAGTTGCAGCTAACTTTAGGGAGACAATTGAGCAGACTCGTGTGCTTTTTGGCAGCTTCCTCTCCCGAGCTGGGACCACGAGGTGGCAGGAGTGTTCCACCGGTGCCGCCAGGGCAGCGGGACGGCAATGCAGCTGCTCGTTTTTATAGGCGAGGCGAAAGCTGTGCTCGCTTGTTTGCGTACCATCGTAATTGTGTTTTGAAATTTGGAAAAGTTTCACGTGTATATGTCTACATGTCCTTATTTTCTTTATATAGTATTGATTTATTTTGGGTCTTCACTGTCTTCTTTTTTTTTCTTTTTTTCTTTTTTTTTTTCCTCCTATTCTCAGGGGAGATGAAGCGGAGGGAAAGATGTATAGCAACATCCAGAATTCCTTGCAGGTTCCAGCATTGATCAAACCCTGTGAAGCACATTACTGAGGCTGCAAAGGATGCTGCTTTTGTCCTCATTTCACCCTGTTCTGTCAGGGTATTGCATCACGTAATATGCAAAGTGTTCAGAGCTCCTGCAGTACCCTAGTAATAGGGGTGAACTGAGGTTGCAGCAACAGCTCTACCTCTGCATTCCTGTTGCTTTCTATAGGCTTTAGCACACTTGCTCATGCTGCAAACCCGCCTCGGGGTCACTGAGTTTGCTGAACACAATGTGATCCTTGTGGGGTCACTGAGAAGCACTTTGGGTGGGGGAGAGAAATTCTCAAGAAGGACCCACTCAGCGAGATCGTAATATGATCAAATGGTGATGAGTAGAGTCATTATATTCAGGCATTTCTCTTTTCAGAGTTCTCCCACCCTCCTGAAAGAATGCTCATGTTTTTACGTCTCAATTCACTGTTCAAGGATGCGGGACTGAAAATCAGCAATGCAGTTGTTTGCTCTTGTTCCTCCTTCCAGCCAAGGGGGTCCCCTTTCTTTTGCCTGTAGTGAGGAATTTTTGCAGGGAGGCGGCTAGCAAAAGGCAAGTCTTTATAAGAAAGATGGCTGGGAACAAGAACACAAAATTCAGGGGGTTAAGGACACCATTTTGGTCAAACTCCCCTCTCTAGAGGGCAGGGGTGTGGAAGCATCTTTCTGTGCTTCCTTTGCCACTCCCTTCCGTTTCCCTTATCTCTTTGGCTGTATTAGTGCTACACCCAGGGTCCTTCAGTCATCTCTTACTCGGGAGATGTGTTTTAGCATCTGAGCACTCTGTGCCCCTCTTTGCAGGTGACAGTGTATATGTGAGGCTCTGTTCCCTTTGCATCCCTGCTTTTTGTGCTACTCCTGCCTTCTGAGCATGACTGGCTGTAGGAAGGGGCTCTTCGGGCCAGCGCTCACTCCGTTTTGGTGGAGTGGGGTGGACAGGGCGATCCTGCTCACCCCCATGAAACTAAAAAGCATGCAAGAGAAGAAATGTAGCCAAGTAAGTGAAGAAATACCAGTTTATGGTTCTCTTCTCTGTCCCTCCCCCCATCTGGTTTCTAGTAGCAACAAGAGCCTTCACAGGAGCAGTGCATCTCCTGTGTCACACAACTGTCGCTATTCAAGTATCATTGTTTTTTTGGCCTGGTCTGTGTTGAAATATCTTTCTGGAGTAGGGAAGTGAGTTGGATGGGAGGGGAGGATACTCTTATCTACCCTGTTTGGGGAAAAGTTATGCTGGTAGAAAGAGTGCTTGGTGGTGTATTTTATGCTGGGGGAAATGGACTGGGATTGCTCTGCTGCTCTTGCTTGTTCCCTTCTGGAAAGCAGCTCAGAGCTGTGCTGGCAAGCTGTCTCTTTTGGTGTAAGCAGGGCTCTGCCCCAGGCTCCTCTGGCTCCGAACTGTGAAGTCTAAACAGATTGCTGGGTTACACGCTGGGAGTGACTGAATGCCACTGAAATGCAGTGAGCAGAATTTCACGTGCCTGCTGTCCTGTGCTTGCTAGAGGTGCGGAGGGAAGGCAGAGGTGGAAGAGGACACTTCTTTATCTGGTGTGGCATGTAAAGCATTAAGCTTGTGGCAATTCCAGGCCCTACTGGTATGGGAGACTAAAGGGATCCTGTGACTCAGCTGGTGCCATGCTCTTCCTTGCTTACTTCATATGGAGGGGGGTGGTAAAGAGCAATCGGAAGGATTGCTCAAGGGACTGTCATACCTCTCAGATGGTGCAAGCATCAAAGCGAGTGAGCTCGCAATTAGCCAAGAAATGACAAGCAAAAGGGGCTAGATTGGCAGTAAGCAGGCAGGAAACAAGCCAAGAGGAGAGTACGGTGGTGTACTCCTTGTCCGTCCTTCACTCACAAACGCTCTTTTAGTGTGTAGGAGTAGTATTGCTGCGTGCTCATGGCCAGTTTACTGCCTTATTGCCTTTTTCTTGATTTTCTTTTCTCTTCCTCCACTGTAACAATGAGGTATAATACTGAGGTGTTACAGAACCTGCCGTGACAGGAAGAGCATCTTGCTTACTTTCATGGTGTCTAGTCACTCATAATCTACTGTTTGGTTCAGTGGTGTGTTGACTTGTTTGAAGAGAAATCCTATTGATATGTGGCGACCTTGCTAATATTCTTGCTTAGTTAGGAGAGAAAATGATTTTTTTTGGGAGCAAGTATGTTTTCATTACTTAACAGCATCAGGCATAAGAAAGATAATATGCTGGGAAGGAGAATGACCTCATCTCATTTCTGTATATATTAAAGGATAAGATGCTCAAGTCAAATGAGGAACTGTATATCTTTCCACGGTGAAAGCAAGGTAGTTAATGCAGTAGTACTTAGCATTCAGGAGCTTAACTCAGCCTTGGACTTGAGAGAATTCAGCTCCTTTCCCTCCTCCTTCCTTCGCGTCCTCCTTAGGCAAAATATATAACACTGCATGTGCAGTACCTTTTTTTTAAGGAAGCAGAGCACTGAACTACAGGGAAATGCTGCATGTAGGGTTTCCTGGCAGCCTTTGTTTTTGATGTGGTTTTATAACCATCTGTAACTCTGGAAGCACCTGAAGTTGCTCTTCTGCCCACATCTTACTGATGTTTCCAGCCCTGTTTGGCATGTGGAGGGAAAGGATGGTATGTGTATGAGGCAGTTCCCTTCTCTGTCCCTTTTTACCCTGTGTGTGTCTTCTGGATCATGTTTTCTGCTTGGGATGTGGTTTTGCAAGTTGGTTTTTTGTTTTTTTTTCCTGTGGCAGAACTGATTTTTGAGGTTCATACTAGGCATTGGTAACCCTCAGAATGTTCTATTAGGCAATGCAGCAAATTCAGCCTAGGAAGTTGGTCATTGTCCCAAGCACCTCCACTGCCTTTGCAACTATTAGATTGTTTCCCTTGTGGAAGAAAAGGTTGTTTGCAAGAAGGGATGGTTTTAATCCCAGTTCAGCACGGTTCTTGGAAACAGACAGATGTGTTTGTGGTGCAGCAGTGCAAATTAATGGCTGTGGCTAGGTCTGTTTCCAACGGGCTAGTAAAACTTGTGCTGAATGGATCTAGAACATGGAGCAATGAACAGGTTTGCCAGCCTGTTGGGAGTCATCATTGTGGGTAGGTGGGAGCTTGGAAGGCCAAGAACCTCGTGGAATGTCCTTGCTAATGTGGAACTGTGCTGGTGTTTACAGCATGCTCCTGCCACAATGTGTGGCTGTATTAATATTCTCATGGACTTTTATGTGGCACTTAACAGGGCCCTGTTTACCAACGCCTTTTTGTGAAAATGAACACAAAATTTTTGTGCTTTTCCTTTCCAAATGAAGGTCGGGCATTGCTATTACATGTCCTATTGGCTAGTCTAAAGATGGGATGTCTACTTTAAGTACCTAGATCTAAATTCTTATTATTAATGACAAGTTGAAAGTAAGAGGCTGGTGCTCTCCTGCTGTGTGTTTTCTGATTTATCCTTTCTGTTTTCCCAGTACATTATGAGTTTATAGCTTAGTTTGCTAAGCTGAAGAAATAATTGAGGACTGTCCCAGCTTGAAGGAAAAGATTTAAAGAATGCCATACTATTCCATAAGAGTGTTTATAAAGGCAGAAAATATGGGAGAAGCACATTTGAGAGCTGAAGTTAATCGTGAGGCCCAGACTGTGGGAAATGTGGCTTCCTTAGCTGCAGAGCACACAGAACCATTTCCTTCCGGAGGTGCTGCGCATGCTCTCCATGACTCTGGTGCTCAGCACTGGAATTTGCTTTCATCCCTCTGTATCTGTCAGAGAGGAAAGGGGAATGATTTTTGAGTTCATTGCTGTGTGACTCATTGTGAAGTCCAAATTCTGTAGAAAGGTGAGATCTTTGGCTGTGTGTATCAGTTTTAGGTCAGGGTACTAACATGTTGCTAGGGATCATACAGACAACCAGGGCTTCTAGCATCTTCCGCTTCACTAGGTGAAGTAGAAGTTTCACCTTTTAGGTTATTTGTTTTTGTTTGTTTTCAAGGGTATTATTATCATTACAGTGTGGTTAATAATGTCCAAGCACAAGGGCACAGACTTCAGAACACCATCACTGGTACTGACTTTGATCCATTCCTGTCAAATGAGTGCTGTTGGACATGTGAGCTTGGTCACTCTGAGTGGAAGACATTTGGATTTAGTCCCATCTATACAAACAGTAACTCCTCAGGGCATGCTCACATTATAAAGATTAAAAGCTCATGGGGCATAATTGATCCAAGATAAAAACTGCTGAGACCTAAGAATTGAAAAATTTACCAAGATATATGCAGTGGCTGTGCAACACTAGGATTCTGTTAGTATTGGAAGATACGGATTGTGTCTGGGGATGTTTTTCCTTAAGAAAACAACTACTTTGAGGGTACTTTAAAAAATCACCACCAACCAACCAATAAAAAAACCACAACAAAATGAACACACACCCCAAAAAGCAGCTGACCCAGTCATGTCTACAGTTTTGATGAACAAGTTCTGAAATACTATAGGCTGTGTTTCAGAAGTACTGGAACTGGATTAGATACCATGCATCATTTAGGCTGTTAAGGAAAATACGTAGTAGGTCTGATGACTTGTTTTTCTTCTGTTTCTTTCTTTTCCTGAATTGTTGGAAACAGCAGCTGCTCGTGAGTTCTCTGTGGAGGGCTGAAGTCAGAGCTGCAGATCTTGGTTTTTGACTGGGAAGGGGAAGGGAATATGGAGTGAGATCATTATATGAAGTGCACTTACACCTTCTCTTTGTTTTTCAGTGGATGAATATATTGCCATTGCTAAAGAGAAGCATGGATACAATATGGAGCAGGTAACAGCCCTTTGAATACTGTATTTTAAAATATTTTTCAGCATGTATTCAAACATGACTTCAAGTGACTGCCTAGAACTGCTTCTTTCTTTCTGTAACTTGTGTTTTCTCCTCTAGTACTTATCCCAAAACTGACTGTTCCTAATAGTAGCCTGTGCTCTGTGGATATGGAGTTCACCCCTAGTTTTACATCAAAAGAAGAAAAACAAAACCATTATAATTTCTAATGGAGTCTGGCCACGAGTATTATGCTTCCTCTGGCAACTGCTTCTTGAGCACTTTCAGAACCCCTAAACAATGTTAAAAAGATTGGCTTATCTTTGGACAGCTGCCTGATTGCATTGCAGTTTCCAGCTGACTGCTCCATCTCTGCTTCATGGATGTCTTGGCAGTTATTAATGAGCTGTTGAACCATCATGTGCTTTTGTGAGGCAAACCGATACCCACAGTTATTTACCTTAAAACCGTGCTGCACATCATTTTGCATTTCATAGATGAGCACCTTGGCTGTAAGTCCAGTAACAGGGGATGACTTTGGCAGCTGCCACTGACCTTAGCCAGTACCTCTAACCTAGGGGTGGAAATCCTGGTCTGAAGAACAGACCTGTCCTTTATTCCCTGTGGTCTAGGATTGTGTACTAATCTTTCCTGTGTTAACTGACAATGATTTCAGAACTTGCTGGGGAGATGAGTAGATCTGTGCCTGGGAAACTTTTCTGAATTCTGTGGGTTTCCTCATGCACTAATACTTGCCTGGAAAGGGAAAGCAGGGAATCTCATGACTTACTGTTTTGGCAAATCACATACTGTCTCTACAAAGGGATTCTACAAAAACTTGAAAGTTCATTAAATTGTTCAGACAGAGGCTCTGAGTATAGAAACAAATTATTGGGATGGGCAAGGGCTTCTATGTAAATGATTCTGCTGTCATCCTTGAGTCAGACTTTGAGTGGTTGATATGCTCAAAAAGACTTCTTGCTGAACAAGAACACTGAAGTTGAGATAGCCAGCAAATTTTCCAGCAAAACCAGGAATGATCTGACTTGATAATTGTGGTTTCTAAGAGCAGAAAACAGCAGTAAAAGGAACGTGAAGGCATCAAAAGGCTCTGAACTTAAAATGAAAATAAAGATGATAACTGTCTTCAGCTGATATTGGTATACTCTAGTATTGGATATCATGGGTAACATTTGCCAAGAGAGATGGTCTCGCAGTAGTAGAAAAGGGTTTCATTATTTTAGTGGAGAAGTGTTGTTTGGAAAGTATAGACTGATACAGAAAACTGATCAAAATGAAGTTTGTCATCTTAAAAAAAACCCACTGAATTCTTGTGGTTTGAAAAACTTATAATTAGCTAACAGAGATTCGTGTTCATTTTAATGTTGAAAATACAGACCTCCCACTCATTCCTTGAAGTCTTTTTCTCCATTTTTCTCTCGCCTTCTGTGTACAGAAGTTCCATGACTTGCCACATCTGAGTGTAAAGTAGCTGAGCAGCTTGTAAAAGTCTCCCAACTCCTAAAAATTTTCTCATTCCTTCTGTAGCGCTCTCACGTGATACTCTGGAGTTAAACAAGTTTCCCAGGTCCTTTGGGATTTCCTAGAGAGCTGCGCTAGGCATTTTCAGGAAATAACTGGAGAGGATCTATCTTGTATTGCTCTGGAAGGCACGCATTCATTTTGTATTACAGGGACAAGTGTCAAGGCTTTCAAATCAGGATGATTTGTTGTGTCACCAAGGAAAACTCTGTCTTCAGCAGGTATCATCAGAGTTGCTCTTGGCTGGGTAACTGGACAAGCTGATACAGACTCCCTGGAAGCCAGTAAAAGCTCACTTAAGCAATTGGCCACCGTCTCTGGGCTTTGGTGGCCAAGGCAGCCCTCTCCCACACGTGCATTCCCCTGACAGCTGGTCACTTTGCTCCTCTGTCCAGGTGGCTTGGCTAACAGTCATCACACAGAGACTGCCTTTTTCTACCTATGCCCACTGCCCAAACCCTCTCTTTGCAGGCTGAGACATGTGAGTCTGCTGCAGGGAGTGGGAGCTGCTGGCAGGGGGCTGGGGCACGTGCGGGCTGGTGCTCCTCTGCCCAGCAGTGTGCCTGTCCAGCTGCCCGATCCGTGCCAGCCCGGCACCCCTCCCTGTACCTTTGCTCCCCTTGCCCGTGGCTGAGTGCCCTGTTGTTGGCTCTGCTGCTGGTGGATGATGGCTGGAGGCTCTGGGCTGTGCTGGTGGGAGTCCCTGCAGCCTGGCCAGCTCCAGGGCAGCAAAGGGCAGGCTGCCCACAGGGCAGTGAGCTCCGGCAGGGCAGGCACTTCAGCTGGTGGTGCAAACAGCTGTGGGTGGTTGTGCTGAGCTGTAGCAGTCACAGACTTTTGGAAGCACCACAGTAAGTCTGGCTGTGACCTGGGGTTTCCTGTCAGCCTTTGTCAGACACCCTGGGACAAAGGAGTCTGGGAATGCCCTGTGCTCACCTGTGTATGAGTGAGAGTTCTTCCAGGGCAGCACAGGATGGAAGAGGAATACTGATCTCCTGTTAAACAAGCCTGTTAGGAAAACCTTTTTGTTTATGTTTTGCTTTATGTAAGCAGCTCTCTCCTCAGTCCTCACTAACAGCTCAGTGCTACCCTGTTCTCCCAAAATGTCTTGCTCCTTGTTTATCCCTTGCTTTCTCACAGGGATATTAGGTAGAGCTCATATCTGAAGCTGAAGGAGGACGTCAGGGGAGAGAAAACTCAGTCCTTCATGACTGCAAAATAGTTTCTTTGACCCCATCCTTGCCAGAAGGGCTGTGTGGCTCCTGTGACATCTTGAGTGCCTGTGCTGTGACCAAGACTACTACTTGTTCTGCATGGTGGCAAAAGGGAGGAGAAGGTGTCCTGGCAGCACCGAGAGACCAGTAGGGTCTGGGCAAGACCATTTATATGCATGCTCTCTGCAGAATCTCAGGGGCATGAGATCCCATAAAGGAACTGCTTTTTTGTATAGCAAAGCATAATGGGGAAACCCCGATTTTGGAGGGATTTTGTAATGCTGGGCAGCCAGAGCAAAACTACTAGATGAGGGTAACTGTGGCTGTGAAACCTCAGCTGAGTTTGCATATGATGAGCAGGTTACTCTTACGTTTTACTCAGCATGTTAGGGATTGTTTTCGCTTCACAGCAATTGTGAAAGGCTGTTTTTTAGCTCTGCAGAGTCAGGCCTTCCCAAAATGACTTGCAGTGGTTGCTGGCATGTCAGAGGTGGTGATGTGTCATAAGAGACAGGAGCTGTGGACCCCTGGGAGAGGGGGCTGCGCATGAGCGTCTTGGAGACAGCAGGAGTAGAATGGTTTGCAGGTGGTGAAACACAGCACAGGCACTTGGTCTTTGGAACTGAGAACCAGAGACTGCAACAGCAAAATGAGGCCTCTCTCAAGGGAATAAATGAGCAGCCCCCAGAATGAGTGAGATTTATTCCTCCTTTGGGCCAGGGACTTTTTAGCAGCAAGTCAAGGTGGTGCATGTTCTCTGGCTTTCCTTCTTCCAGTTCTTCTTTCATTCTCTTCCCCTTTTGCCCTTCCCCCTCAGAAAGAACCCCCCTAAACAACTATAAAAACCCCCAGTCAACTAAACCATCCTTCTAATTGCCAGGAAATGGAGTCCAGCACTGGAAACAAGCTGCCTTTCATCCAGTTTTTTTTAGGTAGACTCCCCAAGCCTTTGCTCAGCTTATCTGTGCATACCATGATCAGTAAAGCTGGAGTAATTTCTTAAGTTTTTTCTCCTACTTTTCTGTTGCTAATCTTTTGTTACATGACTACCTGTATGGTTTTGATAAACTTCGGGCTGGTCTTCACAGCCTAGCTGGTTGGCAGATTCCAGGTTTCTTGCACTCTGATGTAGCTGAGAATTAAAATTGTCTAATGTGTTGCCTGAGAAAAATGTTGTAGCTCTCCCTTTCCATTTTCCAGTAATATTTCTTTTGATTACAGTTTTCACCTTGGTGTCTGTATTATTTCTAGGCTCTTGGGATGCTGTTTTGGCACAAGCACAACATCGAGAAGTCTTTGGCAGATCTGCCAAACTTTACTCCATTCCCAGACGAGTGGACAGTGGAAGACAAGGTCTTGTTTGAACAGGCCTTCAGTTTCCATGGGAAAACCTTTCACAGGATCCAGCAGATGGTAAGTGGTGTTGCAGGAGTGGAAAAGCAGAACAGACAGTCATCTTCTGTGCTGTTTGTGCTGAATGTGTGTGTCTAATGCTCTTGGGAGAAAACAGGCCAAAAGGGATGTTAGAGGAAAAATGCTACCATGAATAGAAAGAAAAAAATATTGTTCCCAGAGTCTCTGTAGAAGTGTTTTCCTGAAGTGCTTTACTGGTTCAGGATAAATTTCGACTGTGATTTTTTTTTGGTTGGAAATTACAGTTTTCAGTCCCTTGTGTGCTATGATAGTGTTTGTCTCAGCTGGAGTTCAGGCATGGTCTGTACACACATGCCCACACATACGCAGTAAAGATCATCTCTGTGCAAAGTTGATTGCCTTTCTTACAGCCTGATTTTTAGGAATTAATTTTATTTAATGATGAAGTCTGTGCTTAATGTGATTTGGGACTGTCAGTGGATGCTGTGATGGAGGTTTATACATCACTGCAAGCATTCAGTCCTTTGCTTTTGGTTGGTAATGATAGTGTTTTAAACATATTATTGAAAACTTCAAGGGTAGGTTTCTGCCTGAAAGGAAAGTGCTGGGGAATGTGCAACTTTCTTTTGAAAGAGAGAGAGGATGGGATGTAAAAAATTTTTATTAATTGTATCTTGAGAGTGTCTTTAAGTGGTTCATCACCTGGGTGGGAACTAGACTTTGTTCTTTGCTCTCCTTCAGTAAAGTAGCCTCTTGTGTATTCCAGCAGGACTCATTTCCACTGGCTGTAACCCTTTGAAATGAGCCTAGGCTGTTGGCATCTGTTCAGCCTCTTTAAAGCACATGTGACCCAGGTCTGTGTTGGTGATCCCGCTGAAAAGCAGAAGGTGACTTGCCTTGCAAGGATGAAGGTCCCTTTTCAAAAAGGTGGCAGAAAGAGGCTTGTTTTCATCATGTCCTCCTTGATATTCCTTGTCCTTCACTGATGTTCATTTCCAAGTGTTCTTGGAGTCCTAGGGTCTCCCACTCTCTTGGATCAGGTGATGGAACTCTTCAAGAGTGAAGCTTCTTTATTCCTCTGTTCTTATATAGGGGGAAAATAGGGCAGGGGAATGTCCTGGGGAAAAAAGAGAACATAAAGCCTGTCCTGTTGGTTGGTTAACTGCCAAAGCAAGAAATTCTCAGTTCGGTTTATGTGCAGAAGCATGGCTCTCTGTCCCTGAGTGAAGTGCATTCCAACACAGGGATGCCAAGCTCATGCACTGTTCCCTAGGTAATGATATTTTTTTACTGTTGCTCCCAGGAAAGCGATTCTGCATGAAAGGAATTAAATGGCACGAAGCTTTGTGTTTAGCAGGGGACAGGAATCAATGGCTCGGGAGCACATTAGTTGTTAGTTTATAGATGCTGCCCCATTAGCACCCGTGCAGATTGGAACTGAGGGGAGAAATCTCCAAAGCCAGAGAATGAAAGGCGAGTTACATTATTAACTGGAGCTGGTTCTGATATTTTGGCACTCATAGCACAGGTTTATAGCCAAGTGGATGTTTGTCATGAACAGCCTTGTCCCTGAGTTTGTTCTGTGGAACTCTTTAATTTCAGCACACCAGCCTGTTGCATGGTGTTGGCAACACAACATTGACTTAGCACCTGTGCTTTGCCAGCACTGGTGGATTTCTGCCTGTGTGCAGCTGTGGACCAGAGGGGGAGTGCTGGTGTGATCTGTTATTAGAACCTGAAGTCAGTCTGCAGTTTGAGAACCAGGCTTGTGTCAAGTGAAGACAAACTGCAGTGTCTAAGTGACAGAGGTCTGCCTCTTGCTCACAGTTCTGTTTTCCTCCCCACCCGCTCTGCCCTCCAAACAGAATCAGACACTTAAATAAACATTCATCAGAAAAGGCTGGGCTTCCGCTTTTTAAAAGTCCTGTGTAAGAGCATCCATGTAGAGTACCTCAAAAGTAGAGAATTAGTCTTAATGTAGTTTTATGCTTTTTGGAGGCAGATTTTTCTTTCATAGCTCCAGGGTTATGGCATTAGTGTAAGAGGACAGAAAAAATATTTTCTGTTTTCCTGTAACCTCAGTTCACCATACAGTAATGTTTCACCTTTTGAAAACATCCTTTGTTGAGACCTTTGAATAGACTTTGTCATGTGAATGGTGTGAATAAACCTATTAAACCAAACATCAAAGATATGCTTGGGATGTTTGCAGTTCAGCAGTTTCTGTTATTGTATACATGTGTCTGTGTTGGCGTTTAGGTCTGTTTTGGCTTTTAAACTGTTACCTCAGTTTCAAGGCCTCATTTCAGATTTGCTCTTGCTGTGTTCCCCTGTTCTGGAGGGAACCAGCTACTTGACTGGTGTGTGGAAGCTTGCTGAGATGCTCTTTAGAGATCTTGATGTCCTAAATAGTAGGCACTAATCTGAAACACTCCTCCATAGACCATTTTTGGAAAGGTTGCAGAACTGCCTTGCTTTAGCCTTTGAGAGAACCCACTGTAAAGAGGTCAGATGTTCCTTGGAAAAACTAGACCAATTTTATGTGAACTTCTGGGGATACTTTACATATAAACATATAAAAGGATACATGTTTAATTTACAGCTTCCTGACAAATCAATAGCCAGCCTGGTGAAATTTTACTACTCCTGGAAGAAGACAAGGACTAAAACTAGTGTGATGGACCGTCATGCTCGTAAACAAAAAAGGGAACGTGAGGAAAGGTAGGTTTGCAAGCAGAAGGGCTGTGTATTGCCGGACACTGATTTCTTTAGTCTATCCCAGAATTCCTGTTAGCTTGTAAGAAACTAGATGTAGGATTTTCCCCAAAACATTTCCTGGTACCACACCTTTCCCCACCCCTCTTCCCTGCTGTGCAAGTTTTGCTTTGCTTAAAGCCAAAAGGCAGTTGGCAGTTAGCTGTGTTCCCTTTTTTGACACTGCAATTCCTGATTGCCCTCTCGTGCACTGTTTACAGTCCCACCATTCTAGAACTTTTTCTCTGATACCGCTTGAGGGTTGGGAAATTGAAATTAAAGCTGTTTGCAATCTGATTGGCACTGTTGTCAGCAGAGCCAGAATAGCTGATAAGCAGGACAGTAAAAGGAATTAATGAAAGAGCTGAAATCTGCCTTTATTTCCTCCATGTAATACTCAGCAGAGTGAAAATGCGCACCTGATACAGGAAACAGACTCCAGTGCAGGACACCTCTCAGCCTGTCTATACACACAGACCCTTCCTCTCCTGCCTCTTAGAAAACTGTGACCAACATAAGGCTGCCAGGCCAAGCTCTGTTGACTGAGAAAGATGAAGTTAAGGCTCTGTTTTTGAGTGAGTGAGAAGAGGGTAGCACAGGGGAACTTAGGATGAGCTCTCTGGCTGAGCTGTTCCAGGGAGCGCTGGGTGCTTTGGGTGAGGCTGGTGGTGTTCAGGAGGTCCTTAGCTACTGAGCTTTAGCAAATGAGCTTGACTCATGCTTTTTCTGCAAGCTCACCCTCCTGGATACCCGTGCAAGCCCTTGAAGGTAGGTCAGCCAGTGGCCTTGTGCATATTGCTGTAAGTATCTGCAGTTAATGCCACTTGGTGACTTCACCTAGTTCTGGAGCTGAACGAGCCTCAGAAATGCAGAGGTTCCAGGTGACTTTTGGGGAAAACAAACCCTCTGAACAGCAGCAACTCCATCTGCTTGATGCAGGTGCCTTCTCAACCTGCTCTAAAATGCAGTTAGTGTCTTTACAGACCAAATTTGAGGTGTGCCTGCCTTTGGAAGACTTCTGACATAATTGGGCAAAATTCTGCAAAAACTTTTCCCCTCAGACGAGTTGTTGCATTTCCCAGCTGGCTGTTTGCTGGCTCCACTACATATGAGCAAGTCTTGTTTGGGAAGGGGGAAGAAATGTGTTTCTAGGGTTGAGCTGTGCTACACCAATGACTCACTCAACCTCTCCCATCTCTCCATTAGGTCAGCAATACTTGCTTAACAGGCAGGGCCAGGGAGAATACTGCCAGCCAACTTGTCCAGTATTTGGTTGGCTTTCTTTGACCTAAGTCTCTTTTTCCATTCTGTTCTTTTCTCTTCTCTGCAAAGACTTTGCTATTTTTCTGCTCCCCATCCTGGTTGTGTTGGGGTCTTTCTGTTTTAGTTTTTCAGCTTTCCTGCTAATTTATTGGGGGGAGGGGAAATCCTTTATATGCAGTGTGTGTTTGTCTTGTACTGTGTAGTTTACGGTCTTTTAATACTACCTCTCTATTTTTGTTCTGCGCTCATAAATGAAATCACTGCAATTGAGAAATACGCCTCTCAGTACCTGTGCCTGTTTGCTAGGAAAAGTGCATCTCAGACCATCTGGTAAATGGGAAAGAACTGTATGGGCTGCCATGTGCTGTAATTTTGTAACCTTTGAGGAAGGCAGCTGGATTGGAAATTCTTAACTTGATTTACATCTGCAGCAAGCCAAGCACCACGCCGTCAGCTTGATGTTTGATTTCTGTTCTTCTCCTCCATTATGTAAAATAGTCAAACCCCTACACCCCCAAGGGATTTGTCAGTGCCGCCATGCAGGGTGTGGAATCCATGCTGGGGGAGTTTAGGGTCCCTGGATTTTCAGGTTGTACTGTGCCACTCAGTGTTGGCAGAAGTTCAGAAGTGTTCTTTGGTTATAGCGATCAGTGTCTACAACTGCAGAAATGAAGGGGTGGGCTTTAATCTAGCTCATGTCTAGGGAACTTGCTGGAATACAAGAGCAAACTGTCAGCACAGCAAAGACTGTTGTGAAAAGGCTGAAATCTGAACCTAGGTGAGAACATAAGGAAGTTCTTTTGGAGATGGGGTTAAGAGAAGAGGCAGTCTGAGGTATCTCACTCAAGTACCTCTATATCACTTTGGTGGCTAGGCAGGAAAATTCCCCAACCCCTCAGATTGTCGCTATTACAACTCCCAGTGCATTCAGGTTTTCAGCAGCTGTTCTATTTGAGGGGCTTTGTGTGTGCAGCTCTGGGAGGGGTTGCATGGGAGTTGATTCCCTGGAATCATCATTACCCAAACTAAGTCTTGTGAATCAGCTGGTGAGCCAGGTGGCTTGGGAGAGAAGTGGCTTGTACAAGTGACTGCTCTTGTGGAGAAGGATGGCAGCCCATTCGTCCTTAGGATGTGGCTGCATTAGGGAGATGGCCACATGAGTGCTGCAGCCAAGCTCACCAGCACGTGCAGTGCCTGCTATTCCCTGCTCCCTGTGAGCACAGCCCTGCCCTGCACTGGAGCTGTGACATGCCTGCACCAGCTGATGCTCCTCAGCCTAGGCTATGAAGTTTGATATGACAAAATAGGTTTATTATTTTGATAAAAAAAAAAAGAAACTTTTATTATGTCAGCTTATTTCTTCTGGGCATCACCTCAGATGGTGCAATTAACTTTGGTTGTGTACAGTACAAAAATGCTAAATGCTGAAAATGCATTTGATTTAATGTCTGATTAAAATTCCACTGAAGCCGGACTGGACAGGTGTGCCAAGGTCACTTTCAATATGGCCCCAATTTCATGCCTATTATTACTCTGTAACTGATAACATCTTTTTCAGGGGAGAATGAAATGTGAGGCTGTCACTGAAAAAAAAAAAAAACCCTAACATTTTTTGTGCTTGTTCTTGAGGGAGTTCATCTTGTGCATGTTTGTTTTGCTAAATATTAAGGAGTTGTATGAAATTGTTTTTTTAGCTACTTACTGTATTTCTTTCTTTCTGTCTCAGTTGTCCTAAAGTAAAAATGCTTAGTGTCCCATGTTCTTTAAAAAATAAGTTGTTGAATTAATTTCATGTCTCTTGCCTTCCTCTGTGTAGATTTATTTTACCTAAGTACACTGCTGAGAAGTGTTCCTGTATGTACCATCTTCAGAATTAAGAATGTATTGACTTAAACCAAAACCAAATAAAAACAACAGCAAAAAAACCCACCAACCCCCCCCAAACCCCACATCCTGGGAATAAAACTAAGGAAAGCTGTTGGGCTTGCTATGGCATTCATGCATTTGTTTTAGCATGCTATTTATAGAAAAAGAGAGCCTCACAAACTAATACAGTACTGTTTGCTTTTGTCTTCCAGTGAGGATGAAATGGAGGAAGCAAATGGAAATAACCCTATTGACATTGAAGTTGAACAAAACAAGGAGAGCAAAAAGGAGGTATAATTCTTTTTCTTGCTCCTGTACAAATGAAAGTGTTTACTTACTAGCTACTTCATGTAGAAGCTGACAGTATCTAATTTTCTTTTTGTGCTTTGTATAGTTGTCATACAAGAAAAGAAGAATTGTCTTCAGAATTATTCTTAGATCAAGACAAGTATAGATAAATAAGTTGTTATGGATAGAGCTGGGAAAATTTAAGACTTTACATCCCATGATAATGTTCTATGTGATTGTTTCCAGTCTCTTCTATCCTCTCTTTGGCTGTGTTAGCTTAAACCACCATCAGTGGTTTACGTCAACTGAACTGCATGGAGATGGAGTAGAAGCACATCCCCCTGTGGAGATGGCTTGGTGGAGGGGAAATACATCCTTTTGCTCTAGGTAGACTAACAAAAGTGTGTTTATGCACACGTTAGGCTCTAAGGTACATTCGTGATGTACTGAAATCCCCAGCAATAGTTGTCATTTCAGTAGTACCAGGATTGCAGCTTTATTGGTGAAAAGTAAAGGAGAAAGTTTTTGTGGCCAGTTAATTTTGTCTGGCAGAGTGGCCTTAACCTGTTTTTAGGTCAACTCAACATGTAGTTCTTGTGTCTCACTTCAAGTAGTTCATTTTCAGTGGGCATAGAGTTCTGGATTAAAATAGTCAACAAATGCAATAGTTTTGAAAACCTAGCCTAGAGTGCCCTACAGGAAAGCATATACTTAATCTTCGTGTGTATAACCTGCAGGTTACCTGTTACTAAATAAAAATACCTCGTTCAGCAGCAGTGTGGGTTGTATGTGTGAGTGAGTTATAGAAAGATGCTTAAGGCCTTCTCTCCTTGAAGTTAGCTCCCTTTCCTGGTTTCTTCTAGCCTTATTCCTCTCCCACAGTCATTCTATTTAATTTCTTACTTTTTTTAAAAGATTATATTTAGGGAAAACTCACTAGAAGTATTTAAAAACGTGATCGCACACAGTCAAAAAAAAGTCCCAGAGCAACAGTTTTGTCAGTCACTGTCAGTAAGTTTAATTTCTCCAACAAATAGTTTTGAATGGAAATAACTGAAAAATCACAACATTCCCATCTGCTCTTCACCCACGTTGAGGGTGCTCTCTAGACTTTCCAGGAAAGTTTAGCTGTTGTTTCCACTGAAGGAACCAGCACCCTTGATGTCTTCCTAGGGGCAGAGTGGATGCGAAGCCATTTGTATTAATCCTTACAAGAAACTGAGTTGTCAGAAGCCTCAGTGACACCCAGACAGGAAGGGTTCTCACTTGGCTAAGTTGCAGCTGCATACTGCAGCTCTGTAGTGTTTTGTAAATAATACTATTGTCTCATTCTCCATTATTTTAGTAAATTTACAGTTCAGATTTTTCTGTAAGCTCTTCGAAAGCTTGCATCTGTAAAAGAGCTCCCTTCAACCCCCTTTACTATTTCTTCTTCCCAGCCAATGCTGACATGTTCTGAACTTGCTGCAGAAGAGGGAAAGGTAGTTCTTCACCAATTTGGCTGCATCTCTTGTAAGGCAAAACCAGATCAGATGTCTGGTTTGGACAGTTATCATCAAGACACTTCTGCAGAAAATCTTAGTGTGGGAGGAGGCTTTGTGCCCTCCTTGTCATGCTGGTACAGGCCATGGCCCTCCAACCAATCTGAAACTCATGGAGCATGTTCAGTCTGGCTGTGTATGCCATGGCAGGCAGCCTTGAGGGCACTCTGCTGGACAGGGATTGTGCTGGAGGGCAAAATGAAGCTGACAGCCTTCATAACCTGGTCAGAGTTTAGCTGGGGTTGTTCAGTCTGGAGAAGAGGAGACTCAGGGGAGACCTTTATCCCCCTCTACAACTACTTGAAAGGAGGTTGTAGCAAGGTGGGAGTCAGTCTCTTCTCCCAGGCAGTGACAGAATGAGAGGAAATATCCTCAAGGTGGAGCTTCAGGTTGGACATCAGGAAGATTTTTTTTCAGAATCAGGAAGAATTTTTCTTTCACTGGAAGAGTGGTTAAGCATTGGAATGGGCTGCCTGGCAACATAGCAGAGTCACCATCCCTGGAGGTGTTCACAAAACAGCTGGACATGGCAGTTAGTGCTATGGTTTAGTTGACAAGGTAGTGTTTGGTCCAAGGTTGGGCTCCATGATCTTGGAGGTGTTCTCCAACCTTAATGATTCAATGATTCTGATTTTACAGTACGTGAACTCAGGGCTTATTGAAATGCCGAGAGAGAGAGCAGGTAACCAGGAGGGGATAAGTTCATTCTTGATCATTAGGTTTCTTTTAAGGATGTGGTCAGATATGCAGGGGCTCTGATGTGCTGGCAGCCGAGTACTCTTACCGTAAAGAACCTCCCTGTCTCAAACCTGCGGAGATGTTTTTTTTCAGCTCCGAGACCTGCTGGTTGCTATCTGACTGTCCCAGTAATACTGGGATTTCTCAGGGTATCTGAAATCTCTCATCTGTTTCCTCTTTTGGGGATCATTGGAGGGGGAATCATCTTTTCTCTTTCTTTTCTTTACTTTCAGTGTTAGTGCAACTGTTCGGGTTTCCTCACATAGTGACTCGGTAATACTGAGGTCATGACCTAGACCTGCTTTCTTTGTATCTTCCTTGTTCCTGGAAGTGCCTCCCACTTCATCCTCTGCTTTTACATTGTTTGAGACAGCTTTATCTTCTTTTTACACAGTGAAATCTGAGGAAGGGAACTTTGTATTAAGGGGTTTGTAAGAGTGGAGTGCACTGGATAGCAGTGGCAATATCTAAATAAACAGGAGCACTGCTAAATCCCTTCTAAATCCCTTCATTTTAATTATCTCTGGTTTTCAAAAATTGATTTAATTCTAGAGAGAAATGTGTGTGGCCATGAAAGAAGAATTTCCAGGACAGAGTAGATGTTCCAGTTTTTGATGGGGCCTAGGGGCATTTGGAGCTGTCAAAAATTGTTCTGCTGGAGCTCTGGTTCTTGTCCACAACACAAAAGAGCTTTGCATTTTTTCAACTGTGTAAAACAGTCATTTGGAACTGCTTTCATTTTACTTTAATGTTGAGGCTTCTGGGATGTTTGCACTGCAGGCATTGCATGTTGGTCAACTGACAGCCTGAACTTGTAGTGAGGCATTGCTGCGTGGTCCTGGGAAGCAGCGTATGTAGATGAAATATGAGTGGATCTGAAATGCCTATCCATGCTGAATAATTTACCTGGCTCAGTTATCAAAGTGCTCCATTCTGAAGCAGAGTGCAGAGCTTACCTCACTTGCCCATAGCTGAGCCAGTGTGGTTTCTCCTGCTCCCCACTCCCGTCTGCAAAGAGAAATAGGGGTATCCCTCCTGCAGTGGCAAGAGTTCTTTCTTGCCTCTGGGCTTGCCTTAGGAATCATATCTCGTGGAATACTTTGCACCAATGGACAGAAGGAAAAGGTTGAGAGCAGGCAATTGTCCACACTGCTGCTGCTGTGGGGCTCTGGCCTTTGTGCTCATGAGGAGGGGGGAAGCTTTTATCTGTGGCAGCTGTGCTAGGGTCCTTTGGGAGTCAGAATGTCATGCTTACTTGGGGTTTTGTGCTCAGCCTCATGTGGTTTCAAATGCAAGCATTCAATGCTCACTAATGAGCAAATGCCACAAACAGTGTAGAAACTGCATGTAGCTGCAAATTAGGAGGAAAACAATAGCACCAAGTGAAGCCAATGTGTTTGAAGCTGGCAGTGATCAGGTAGAGGATTCAGATGTACAGCCTCCTCTCTCTGCTTTTTCTCTCTTTGCCACCCTTCTTCTGTTCTGTGTTCTTGGCCAGGCCTCAGTCACTGGGTAATAAATCTTGGGTGTGAGTTGATTGTTGAATGTAACTTCTGGAGGAAATGGTTTTGCTATCTTAGAATCAGGTGTGCTCTTGAAGGATCTGTAGTATAGTGTCCTGGCTAATCTACCTGTCTTTGCTTTAGAAATAAGGGATAAAAATAGTAAGTGGTCTGTGAAGTACTTTTTTTCCAAAAAAGACTTAAAGTTTATTTTAGGCAAAACTGCACAATTTTGATGGAACAGCTGATGGGAAGTGCTGCGCAAGAAAACCGGGCTTCCAAGAAATGGTGTCGCAATCTAAGAATTATCCCATTGTTACCTCACTCCTTTATCCTTTGCCTTTTAATAAATTTGGTTTATTCCTTTTCCTGTCTGGTAGGTAGTAAAGCAAGTCTCAGTAAACTGTTTTAGTTGTGTTCTTTCCATCTCCACACTTCACTTGGTTTCCTTCTGGTGTTCAGTTAAACTGGTGTGTTCAGACCTGATGATGAAAACAAGAAGGGGTTTGGAGGTTTGAAAATAATCAGAACATTTAACTGCTGCAAAATCAGGCGTCTGTCTCCCAAAATGAGAATGGGAAGAGAAGGCAACCACAGTATCTCTGTAAATACTGAAAGCTGCTAAAGGAAAGGAGAGGTTTGTATAAGACAGTTTGTACGATGTGCCACTTATAGCAAAAATGTCTCCCTGTCTGCAAACTGGCTTTTTTGTTCTCCAGCCTTTGACAGTGGCTAAAGGTCAGAGTCACAGAATGGTTTGAGCTGGAAGGGATCTCTAAAGATACCTAGCTTTGTAAAATGATTGACTGCTGTTTGCCAGGTGCCGCCTGCTGAAACTGTCCCTCAGGTGAAGAAGGAGAAGCACAGTACACAGGCCAAGAACAGAGCAAAGAGGAAACCTCCCAAAGGAATGTTCCTTTCCCAGGAAGATGTGGAGGCTGTTTCCGCCAATGCGACAGCTGCTACCACTGTACTCAGACAACTGGACATGGAATTAGTCTCAATCAAAAGACAGGTATGAACAGGATCATACAGGAATGACTGCTGGGTTTGCTGGTAGTGCCTGTTGCAGTCTGCAAAGCTGGCAGGAATTTGTAGCTTGGCAGTGATGATGCACAGTGGCTTAGTTGACAAGCTGCTGTCCTTGTGCTCTGAATGCAGCTCTGGGTGTTACATCTCTTACGTGTTAGTTCTGTGGGCAAGCCTACTTTAGACCTGAAGTGAAGCAAGGAAAAGTTCATAGCAGAGACTGGAAGGAACATTTGTTGGCACTTAGCTTTTCTTGTAGTTCAGAATTCCTTCTATTTTAACTGTAACTTTCCTCAGGTGACATTGGTCTCAGCCGTATCCGATTTCCAGCTACAGCAGCTGTTTCCTTTGCCTTTTCATGTGGTACTTCTAGAAATGGCAGATATGTTTGGCTTAAGTCTTTCCTAGACAGGTATCATACAAACTTCCTATGTACCTTTTGCTTCCCTGATGGGTTTGCCTTTTAAACAAATGTTTTTCAAATATTGGTGAGTAAATACAGGTTTGCTACATGAGTTTGTTGCCTAGATCTGAGAATTTTGCAGTTTCTAAAGCAGAGATCTGTCTCAAGCTCTTTATTAAACTTAATAGAATTGGTATTTTGGCCTGAAGCCTTTTTCTTGACACTCTGGGAGAACCTGAACTCTTTAGCAATCCTTGATTCATTACTTGCTGCAAATGGGGTTGGTCTTCTTATGCTGGGCCTTATACAGACCTGGAAATTTGGGCAGTTCTTGCTCCAAATAACTTGTAGACAGAGAATAAATTAAATGTGATCTCTTGATTTGCCAGCTGCTCCTGCTTTACATTATTCCAATATAGCAAACTTTCTTTTTGGAAAAGGCAGGCTGTGAGAAAAACTGGAAGGCTGAGCTTGTGAGGTTCATGCCAAGGCTGCTGGAAAAAGGCTTGTCCAAAGATATTTTTTAATCCTTCTAAAAGGGGTGAAACTTTCTTTTCAGATTCAGAATATCAAACAGACAAACAGCGCGCTCAAAGAAAAACTTGAAGGTGGTATAGAACAATACAGACTTCCAGAGGTGAGATTGTTTTCTGACCTTTGTTAATTGTGAAGATAAATGCTAATGATATACTTTGACTAACAGTTAATTCCTTGGTGCACTTCTCAGAGGTTTTTACGAGCTCAGATACAAGTGAAAATATATAAATGAAGTTACCTAATTTTATTTTTTTTGCTGTCTAGGTCGTCCAGAAATTTAATGCACGTTGGACCACGGATGAGCAGCTTCTTGCTGTGCAAGGTATGGCACTACAGGTTTATTTGTACTTCAGTTGTTGATAGTCAAAACCCTTCTGCACTTCAGAGCTGAGTTTCCCTTCAATGGCTAATGAGGAGGACTTGACATTGCTGTGTACTAATGCCTGAAGAATGTATTTGAACAAGGAAACAATATTCCCCCTTACCCTCCCTGGGCAATACAAATGGAATTGTATGAATGTTTGCAAATAGTGTCTGCTTGTGCAAGCTTTCAGAAAGTGAAACTCTTCTGGAGTCACTGCTATGCTCTTTGCCTGTGTAACTTTTCAAGCAGTACAGGCAGATTTACACAGGTCTTGTACATTTGACTCTGCCCATCTTTTACTACACCTGTGTTTTCTTCTCTTCTTCAGGGCTAGTCTTAACTGTGTCTCTTGCCCAATTTTGACTTTTTTTTTTATCTTGGATTAATCTGAAAAAGGTTTGAAACCTTGACAGAACTTCAGCTTTGGACCTTTATGCTGTGGCTTGAGCCTGATTTGTGGTCTTTGTGGAAATAACACACTGCTTTTGTTTCTCTTTTTGTTGCTTTTAGCAATCAGGAAATACGGCCGAGACTTTCAGGCAATCTCTGATGTGATTGGAAACAAATCTGTGGTGCAAGTGAAAAACTTTTTTGTAAATTATCGACGTCGTTTCAACATAGATGAAGTCCTACAGGAGTGGGAGGCAGAGCACGGCAAAGAGGAGACAAATGGAACCAATAGCCAGAAGCCTGTAAAATCCCCTGATAATTCCACTAAAATGTCTGAAGAGGAAGATGAGGTAAATCCAATTTAAAAGTCCCATGAAATTCCCGGTCTGAGCTCAGTTCAGATAGATGAGTGTGTGTGTTTATATATATATATAGTCTTTGCAAAAAACATTTTTGTCAGTCTTCAATCTGTGCATTTTTCACTTCATCTGGATATATAATTCCACTCCTTATTTGGGTAATTGGGAAATCCAGGCTTGTATGAAAGTGGAAGGAGAACAGTAAATTTGCAGCCCTCTGACAGTATGTGTAACTCATCAGAATGTGGATGTTTTTTGCTGCCGAAACCCCATGTATCTTCATCTCACTTGGATGTTTTCCCTGCACTCAGTTCTCCCAACTCTTCTAGGTTTGGCTTTGTGGGATCATAGTGTCTTCTGAGCCAAAGCTTGCTCTTTCATTTCTGGTGAGTGGTTTCACTCAGGTGAAGGGAATAAAGCTATAAACAGGATGACTGTGTGAAACTTCACTCTAGAATTACCTAAAGGCAAAGTTTCCTGGCTTTTGCAGCTGTTTCTGTGAAGACAGAAATTCTAGGAACAGCATCTCCTTGATGGAGGTTCACAGTTAACACTTCTCCAAAGGCCATATAGGTTTGAAGTTAACAAAGACTGTAGGATGTTTAAGTATAGAAGTTAGTTAAAAAAATTTAGTATTAACGTAGTCTTGCAGAATAAACCTTGGTAGAGGTTTGTGTGTTACAAATGTCTGATCAAGGACTCCCTTTGGCCTAATTTATAAGACAACTTCGTACAAAAGCTGTGTATTGTAAATGCAAGCACAGTCAACAGCACAAGGCAAATTTTGGTCCTGCATGGGGTAAAGACTTCTCAGTGTGCTGTGTATTTTTGTTGCTCTGATTAGGGCTAGATCATTTGGGCATTGTCCTTCAGACATTCAAAAAGCAGAACTTCACTGCTTCACAAACCCTAATAACATGCAATTCAGAGATGCTTATATTTGGGAACTAAGTCCAAAGGTATGACAGATGAACAAAACCACACTCAGAAATCTTGCCTTCGCAGGAGTGTGTGAGTGAAATTGTCCCATTCTTCCAGAATGGAGAGGTGGAGCCAAGCAGCACTAGTACTAGTACATAGCCACCAATTTGAAAGATGCGTGGCTCTTGTCACTGTCTTTTCCTGTGACCTGTAGAATTATACGTTGGCAATGCAGAGCTTTTCTTCTTTGAGCCCTCTGAGTTTCTTCCTAGCTTCAAATACACCCTTACTTCTGAAAGTTGAGGTCAAAAAAGGGGACTCTCACTTGACATAGGGAAAAAATGGCTTCAGCAAGAACTGGAGTGGGCTGATGTGGCCAAGTGTATGGATACTGGAGCAATGAGGATCCCAAATGAGTTGGGAGAGTGGAGGCATGACAGCAAGGTCTGGTAAAGTTACTACTAGAGCAGCAGTTGCGATCCCCAGATTAGTGATGGAAGGTGCCCACTCTGGAGCAGAGCAGGTGCTCAGTGGTGGGAACCAGACCAAAAGAAGCTGTGAATGTGGTGCTCCTGCCTTCAGAGGTAGCGTAAGCACAGTGCTGACTGGGTGCCTGTCTCACTGGTTCTGGGGGCAAAGTGAAACGTCATTGGGGTTATGACACAAGTGACCTGCATGGGCTGGGAGCAGGTTCCTGGTCCCTCCTGAGCTGTGCAGTGCTGCATGGCTGGTGCCTGCTCTTGAGGGCACTTGCACAGGCAGTGTCTGGTCAAGTCAGGTGCACTCAGCAGTAGCCAGGAGAAGACTTTGCTGGCCTAGTGCTGAAATCCCACGGGTGCTTTCTTCCCTGGCATGCCTTGGCTATCTGGCCACCGGCCTAGTGAAAGGTTTATCGGCCTCTGAGGGCTTTGGGCTTTTCCACAGTTCCTTTTATTTGAAGGGGGGAGGTGAGGCTGCTGTTTATAAAGCGACATCGATTCCAGTCTTAATTCCTGTGTGTTTACAATCCCAACAACGAATCCCCATGTTCCTCAGAATAGGGAAAGCTGCTGGAATTCCTCCCATGTGCCAAGGTTGTCTGTTTTGTCACTGTCAGTACCGCGGATCTGGGCTGAAGTTCGGAGATGCAAGAAAGCCTATGTGTATTCATTCTAAACTAAACATCTGCTTTTTCTCCCCCCTTCCCTCCAGGCTACTTCTGTTCTTGATGTCAGATATGCATCTGCTTCGTGAGAAGGTGCTGTAGCCTAGAACAATTTGTGTTGACTACTGTGTTATCCAGGATATCAGGTATTAGCAAACCTCAGACAGCCATCTGCATCATATCTGTGGACAAGCAGCTATTACCAAAAAAAAGGCAAACGCTTCCAGTCCTGTGCTACATCTGCCTTAATCTTCCCTCATTCCTCCATACTGCCTCCACTTTCTTTCAAAAGCACCCAGGTAGCTCAGCTCTCCATTTCACCAACGTCATGCTTAAGCATGGGGACTTCTAGAACCAGTAACACCTGTCTATAAATTTTGACCAACCTGCAAAACAAGGAGCTCCTTAGCAGCCCCACAGTAAATCTACACATTAGGAGTTCTTCTAATACTTGGTCCGTAGGGTATAAGTATGTATTGCTGCATGGCCTTGTGGTCTCCGCTTCCTGTGTATTCTTAAGATGACACTATGATTAGTGAGCTTTCTATAAAGGAGGGGCCTGTGCACATGCCAGCCGTGTCAGGTTTGTTCTGCAATGACAGGACATGTTAGCAAGCAATCATGAATAATGCAAAGTGATAGGAAATGTTATTTCTAAGGTTTGGTCTGTCCAAGGTTGTAGATGTAACTCATTACACTTCTGGTTTGTGCAATTCTTTCCACTGTATTTGTGTGTTCTTGCTTCATAGAAAGCTCCCTAATTGAGCATTTTATTCCTGTATATTTTAATGGCTTTTATTTAGTGCAAAAGGGAATACTTAACTTGAAACTGTTTGATACGCTATTTAACCCCTGGCATTCAGCATTTACATTGTAACTTGTTAAGTGAGTGCTACACAACTTTCTTTTTCCTGATCCTCTGTGGGATTAAGTCAAAACAACTTTCTCTGGTGCCTCTCCTTTTGGGGAATATGTGCCTTTTTACATTTGGCTACCATAGATCACTTTCTGTCCCAGTGTCTCATTCCTCTTCAGAGCGCTGTTTGCCAAAGACATCAAACTGCTTCTCCCACTGGAAGTTTGGATGATGGTTGGAGCACAAAATTCAACCTTCGAGAGTTTTTGGTTTCTTGGAAGTGTAATGGAGAAGAACCGGGTTAATTTTCATTGGCCATTTTAACCCTTCTGAAGCACACATTGCTTTCATGTTCTGAACCAAAATATGCAATTTAAAATCTAAGAGGTGCTTTTCCAAATACTTGGTGCATGCAGCTTTCAAATCCCAGCCCTCTGCTCGGGTGGCCCGTGCTGTGGCCTATCCTAGCTGGCTTGAACTGGAACTGTTCTTGCAAGTCCTGTGGGAGGACTTTGCACCTTGAACGAGGTGGTTGCTGACTGCCGAGCAGACAGTGTCCAGGGAAGCTAGAAGCAGCAGTATTACTTCTTGTCCAATGGAAAGCTGCAAAATAACACTAGTCAAAATGGTTAATTTAATGATGTTGGAAGAAACCACCAGTCGTCTTTGCAGGTGGAGAAAGGGACACAGTGATGTAGAGCACCAGCCTTTCTTAAGACAGCTTGAAATGAGCTAGCCCACGGCCTGGCCTGCAGCTGAGGTTGGTGGAGCTCGGGGCTGAGCCCCGGCCTTGGTGCTGAGGTTTGGCTGCTGGGCTGTGCCATGCTGTGTGCTGTGGTGGCTCTGCTCTCTGTACCTGAGCGGGGCAGCCTAATGCCAGCTGGGCAACAGAGGCAGCTCTGGCACCTCCCACAGTGTGGTCACAGCCCAAGGAAAGGCAGGGGAGGTGGCCTCTTGTAGCACTGAGGTATGGTCTTCCCCCTTGGGCTGTGTGTGAGGAAAGTAATTCAACATCAGAAGATGGGCAGCAACACACAGGCACAGAGCAGGTAGAGATTTCCTAGGGCAGGTTGGAGTGTGGAGCCCCAGAAGGGCCTGCTTCAGCCACTTGGCAGCTCTTTGCGAGCACTTCCATTCTAGTAGCTCCAGAGAGATCCTCCGAGGTGATGGGAGGATGGGAGGGAGCTATTCCCTATCCTCTGTATTGCTGTTTGTGTCTCTGCAGCTGTTGCTGTGAACTGGCAGCTCTGGTGGCTCAGAAGTTCCTTCAGACCTGTGCCCATTGGTGCTGGGAGTCTCTTGTGGGAAGGAATGCTAGGTGTTAGCCAGTGTGAATTAGGAATAAAGACCGGGCAAATAGCACTGTGAATCCAGTTGACAGTTGTGGCGTAAAGCAATGCTGCTCTTTAGAAACACTCTAGTATTAAATATTAAACCTCCTGTTGGTACCAGTGCACGGAGCCAGGTCCTCGCTGGTGTGGGAGCTTGCATCCCAGCTGGGGGAACTCATCAGGAAAGGCTTCTGCTGGAGACTTGGGTACCTGTGAGGACTTCTCATCGGTTTTTGCCCTCAAATCTGTCCATCTTATGATCAGAAAAGTTGTGTTTTGGCTTCATCCCCATGGGGTAGGGGAAAACGTGTATAATTTGTGATATTAGGAAGAAAAAAGTTGTTTAATTACTTTTCAGTTGACTGCTATCTTATTGTAGTTGATACATGCAATATAATAGCACTGTATTTTAAACGTTTAGTTTTTTACATTCTCTTGAACTATGTTTTTAAATGCGATGAAATCATTTTAGCTTTTGAAATGGTTTGACCTTGTTTAGGTGAAGACCCTTTTTTTCTTTTGTTAAATGGGTCAAACATTAGATACATCAACTGGTTGCATTCTGACTAGAAGGGTCCACAAAGATAACTGCATAAGATAGAATATTCACTTAAATTTTGTTTCTTAAACTATCAATGTGAATGTCATAATTATATATATTTTGTGGAAAATGGGAAATTATTTCTCCTAAGTATAAGTTATTGTGCAAAATATGGTATCGTTAAAGAAAATGATAGTTTAAGTTTTAGTTTTAGAAATCTTAAAGATATAAAAGTGTATTGCATATGCATAAACAAATTTCATTTGTTCTATTTAATTTTTATGTAGTTGTGTAAAGTGCTAGGTAACTTCTTTTTTCACTTATCCATTAAAACAACCTTGTTACTTGAATATTCGTGTTAAACTGGTTTGAAACAGTGATAAATTTTTGTAATATAATCTTATAACCAAGGGAAAAAAATACACGCCTCAGTTGTGCTTAACAGTAAAGCAACAATGTACAATCAGATGCTTAAGACCATAGTAGCCATACCTGGTAGTGCAACCACAATGGTTGTCTCAATATATTTAATACCAATGGGGATAATGGTTTCCTAATATATTTTTACAAGTTTGCAACCAGGAAGACCCCATAAGTATCCACTAGAACACTTTTTTAATAGTTAAAATAAGAGTGAAACTCTTACTCTCTTAAAGCAATGTCCTGACAAACATTTTTCTTTCCTGTACAAGTACATCAGAAACATTATGTATTAAAATATGCTCATTGTCACTTTAAATTTCAGTTTTTATTCTATGAAATCGCTAATATGCTGTTGGTATTCTTGCACACCAAATATGAGCCAAACAGTGCATTACACTAACTTGATCACTGGATTTGTGAACAAAAATCTCCAAGTCATTGAAATGCAAAAATATCATAGGAGATTTTTTTTGATAATGCGTTTATTTTTCAAATTGGTATGAATTTGTGCATAGCCCATTCAGCAATGAGTGGGCTAATATTTTACCAAAAAAAAGAGAAAAAGTATTTTATTAGCTCCAGCTTGTCTTCAGTAAGTCAAAATCTAGTGATCTTGTGCAATGCCCCTAAAGCAAATACTTTCTGCCACTCCCTGGATTAATGCAGCTTTTCCTGTTGATAGTAAAGCACAATTGCAGTGAAAGTTACAGTTCAGAAGATGGAAGGTCAGTATAGTCTATGCATGTTGTATAATAATGAGTGTTTACATTCATATTCTCCTAAAATAAAATTTATACTGGAGTGTATAGTATTCCATTATGTAGATTTTATCAATTTTGTTAACTGCTTATAGATTGCTTAAAAGAAGTTTTTTCAAGATTTTAAAAGATGTATAAGGTTAAGTTTGCAAATATAATGGAAATGCTGTATAGCTTTTGAAGTGATGAAATACTCGTTGGGATTTTAAAGAAAGTATGTTGTAATAATGCTGTTGTAAGTAATATTTTAAATGTCTTTTTTGCCTGTTTTCTATTATTCAGCACACTTACTGTGATGAATGTTCATAGCATTATAAAATTGCTTAGCCACTGAAAAGTAACATTTGGGTTTGGATTATTTTACTGTATGAAGAATTATAGTGGGGTAAATTCCTTTGTGAAATTCTACATAATTCATTTTTCTATGATTTCCAATGTTTGCTGACATCAAATAAAATTTTTTCAAGCCATTGATGTAATAAAATATGTAGTAAAATGTTCTTGATGTATAGTGTGGTTCTGATGTGTAACTGACCCCCTACGTTTCAGACTATGGTCAGGAGATGCAAAAGGGGTTTTCCCCTTCCTGACAGTGTCATCCCTAAGATAAGGAGGACGTGAAGAATAAACTTCTGCCTCTTTGCTTCACGTAAAAAGCACTTGGCTGTACAAGTTAACAAGATCGTCATCTTTGTCCGATGATGAAAGAAACACATTAAAATATATAGGAAAAGGCAACACTCACCCTCAAAGCTTAGCAGTGTGCAGTGTTGCTATTGAAGATGCTCAAAAAGGCAGGAAATTTTGCACCTTGAAATTTTCAGGAAGATCACGTTTTCTGTCTTCGTATGCTGGGGTGGTGCTAGGCACTAAATGCAGAAGCACAGACTAGACTTTCTGGGGCTGTCTGGGGGAAACTGCTTTGAGCAGGCAGGTCCCAGCAGCGCTCTGGGAGCCCGGGGTTAGTGCAGGACAGGTGGTGAGAAGTTCTCTGCTTCGCTTGTGTGTGGTGAAGGCAGCGGAACTCCTACAGCAGGACACTGGTGGTTTCCATCTCTGCAGCCTATGGAGGGCAGGAATTAGTCACGCCTTTCTGTATTGTAAAGCAAAGCAGTGGGGAGGGAAATGGATTTGGGCTTTTGGAAGAACAGGCATCATTTTTGAGAGCTGAGGGTGTTTCCTTACTGGAAAGCATTCCTTGTAATTTTCCTACCGGTAGAGAATATGGTATCAATATTATAAGGTAGAAATCTGCTTTTTTAGGGGAGTTATTTGACTTGAAGCACTTAAACCTTCAATACAAACCAGCTCTTCTTGCCCGTGTGCCCCCCAACGCCAAAGTAAAACAATGAGAAATAAAAAAGAATAAACTTCCCTTCCTTTCAATCAGGGAGCATAAAAAGGTGAGAAAACAGTGACTTCCCCTGCCTGAACATGTACTCTCCTGAGGAGTCTAGAAGCAAAGGTAAAGCTTTGATAATACGACTGTTTTTGAAAACACAGGTACTACATCTGTTATATACGGAGGTGTTACATCTGCTGTATCTGGTAATGGTATGTATTTGTGAATGGGAATGCAGTGTTGAATTAATGCTGTATTATTCCTGATAGCTTGTCCTACATAAACAAATTGGAATCTGAACATGGGGGCACTGAGCGCTTCCCACTTAGAGTAGGAGGTGCCTTGCAGGATGTGGTACAAGCTGGGGTTCAGGCTGAAAGGGAAGAGTTCCTTGTTGGTGCTGCTAAGTGTGCTGAGGGTCTTAATGTGATCCCCAAGTGTCAGCTTTATGAAGTAACAGTGTAAACCTGGATTTAATTTCATATACCATCTTGCAGTCTGAAAGATGCAGAATGATGTTTAAGAGAGAAAACCAGGTATCAAACCTATTATTCACCTCTAAAGCATGCTCTGGCTTACCCACCCAAATAGCCTTTGAAGGAATAAGAGCAAGTGTAATTTCTGATCTTGCTTTTAGTAAACAGTCAACAAACTGCATATGTACAAACAAACAAAAACATTCTGCGAAGGGCCTGCTGACAGTGGTAGAGAAGTTGTTTTCTTTTGCTGCGGAAGAACTAAGGAGAGAATCACTGTAAAATTTTACGGGAACTAAGTTTCTAAGGTCATCAAGAAGGGGATTCTTGAAGACAGTAGCATGGAGGAGATCTGAACTTTGATAGATGGAGAAATCACTTGAAAGTTTCCCCTAATGAAAGGGGAGAAGTTTGTATGGAGGAAGGCTGCAGCAAAGGGCAGGATTTTCTAATTTGGGTAAAAACATTGCCCAGATACAGAGTTCACACTGGGCAGATCAGGAAACGGGAGTCATGTCATGCTGACTTCTTGTTTGTAGCTGGAGATGAGGGCGAGGGAGAGGTGAGGTTAGTTCTGACTCTGGACGTGCTCTTAGTTTTCATGAAGGTAGTTCTCAACAGGAGAAGGTGTGTGGAATAATGGAAATAAAATGTGAACTGGGAGATGCTTTTCCCTATCTGCACACTTTGGGGGAACAGACCTAATTTGTCTGACATCCAGCATATGAGACTGTGGCTTAGCAAGACCTGAATAAGCTTTTGAAATGGAAGATGAGACTGCATGTGACAAAATGGAACTGATTTCTAAAAGAAAAGGATGAATAGGAGATCTCAGCAGCTGCAGACTTCTTGATGCTGCCTTGTGTATTCAAGGTTTAGAATAAGACACAATGGAAAGGTGAATTAATGAAATAGAGGAATGGGTGCAGTGGGTTGGCCGGAGATCCACGTGTGCCTGACTAGTCTATGGGAAGGTGCAGGATTCATCAGTGGATAGGGATATCACTGCCTGAGCTCACTGTCCAGAATCCCTTAGAGAGAAATAAGCTTTTCTATATAATTAATTCAATCCTAAATTAGATGGTGAAAACTGATCTAATGTATTACATGCTGAAAGTGCTTATTCCCTTCCTTATTATAGATCAAGGTAGAGCCTAAGGCTCTGTCTCTGATGGGGGAGCTGGGCATTAACCACACTGGTGCCATGGCTGGCTGGGCTTAACCCAGGAGGGGACGAGGACTTGGACCTCTCACTGCAGTGCTGGGCATTGTGCTTGGAGCTAGATAAAGAAATGTTGATGCCTCATACCAATGCTTTGTAAAGTTCCTCTGGGGTATTGTGTTCCTGACAGAAGATACAGTGGGGAATCTGGGATGGTTGGAAACTTCTGGAGTTTCTAGACAAGAATGTCCTCATCGAGATCCCAAATTTTTATTGCATATTGAAATATGCCTCTGATTACAGAACTACACAGCTCCCCAGTGGCTTGGAACCTTTTAAGTGCTCTGGAAATGTACCTTTATTCTGTGGGGAACCTCAGAACTGGGCCAAATTTCCATTCCTTTGAGCCCTGTATCCCACCTCTCTTGAAAGGACAGCTCAGGTAAGAACTGTCCTGTGAAGAAGTGTCACTAATACTGAAAATACTGGTATATTTTCTACCATTTTTAGTCTTTCCACTACAACTTTAGGGGCAGCTTTTCTAATGCCAAAAGTAGCTCTGTGTCTGTTATCAATATATTGTGCTGTTAATGCTCTCAAAAAAAATAAATTAAAACCAACTATTAATAAATCAAACCCAAAAGCAGTCAATTGGATATTCTCCTTTAAGCTAATTCCCTTTTGCTGCGTGACTGGTTCTCCCCCTTGTACGGTCAAGTCTCACTGGCACAAATATTCTGAGAAGATAACTTTTAAGCTTAAACAAATTATCCTTTAAAAGTATTTGTATAAAGATTTCAGTTTCTGCAATTAATCACAGGAGGCCGTGGGTTCAGCGCCGTGCTTTACTCGGGAAGCAAACAATACCCTGTGCCTGTGCTCCATCACAAGCAGCCTCTCGCTTTGACTTTCAATGAGTGACCCAGAACCACAGTGGGATTTAGCAGCAGAAAAATAATTTAAGAGAACTGTTCCATGCACACAGGGAAGATAAACTAGTCAAGCAATTTGTTATGAACAATGCCTTTAGCCCAAGGCATGGATGGATAACTTCTCTTCCTCATGGTTTTATTTTAGTGCATTGTTAGCAGTGAGTACTGGGATCTGCCAGGGCTCCAGATTTGTGGTTCAGAATTCAGTGTTAAGAAAAAAGATCATAATAAATATCAACTTGGATCTTCTCTTCCCTCAAATGTGCACTGCCTACGGCCTCCAGAATGAGAAATACACTGAGTCCTCTTCTGCCAGCCTGGCTCTCAAGGTGCAGAGAAAATCTCTTACAAGAAGAGGAGAAAACTTGATTTTGTGTGTGTGTGTGTGTGTGTATGTATGTATATATAACGTGCGACTCCCTAACTTCTGCTGGATTTCCCAAGGCATTTTTGTATTAATGCTTTAAACTACAAGTCCCCCCAGTGAGGGGGTGTAGCCCCTGCTGTAGGCATTAAAAAATAGGGAGCTTAATCCAAGCTTTGTTAGGTGCATTTACATAGTCTGCAGTGAGACTTGGATCAGGTGGATAGTAAATAACTTCATAATGGTAGAGCAAATGCAGTTTTAAGTGATTACCTGTCAGCCTCTCATTATGTGTGGGCCAAGGAGAAACTTGACAAGGACGTGCCTTGCTAATGAGGGGACGTGTTGGTGTGCTGTGAGGAGCAGCAAGGTTTCAGCAGTGCTTTATCAACTCAGGAGTGTCCAGCTCCTCAAATGGCTTCCTTGTTAGTTGCTAAACCTGTTTTGAGGACACAGAGGAGGGAATTACGTTGCATTCATGAAACATTTTCCTTTTCACTTTGTCCACTGGAGATGGTAATTTCCTGGACTGAACTGGGTAATCTCAAGGATTTCACTAGTAATTGTGCTAACAAGAGGGCAGTGAATGTGGTGCAGTTTTCCATCCTTCTGCAATGTTTTGCTTCTGTTATGAAAAAAAAAAATATTTCTAAAATGAAGCAAAGAGGGGATTTGTGATTTTTGTTGCTGTTCTTGCATTTAAAGATTGCCATAAAAAAGTGGAGTCGTCTCTCTTTCTATTGTAAAGGTGCATTTTTTTCATTTAGTAACTCAGTTTTGTTTCTACAGCCTCCTGGGATGGAGAGGTCACAATGGTGTATAAATGAAAGCTGAGTAATTGAGATGGTTTTCAATGTTTTTACATTTTACTAAAAAGTTTAATGTTTACTTAATGGCCTGTAAACCCTCAGGAGAATATGTCTTCGTTTAAAAATTCAGAACCTACTAAAGCTTCAAACAACTGCTGGTTGCTTGGGGGGACTAACAGCATTGCTGGGAGTTGCTAACATGCTCAGGGAGGTGGAGCAAAACTTCAATTCTTGCTAATTTCTGCCAAACCTAAGTCAAGGTTAACTCACCCATGGGCTGACAGCTGCAGATGGGCAGTGTTAGGATGTGTCCTTCCCATGGATTAGTCAGACCTAGAATAATGACCAGTTAGGGCTTGTATTGCCATCCTTTGTGTGTTTGGGAGGTAACACCCTTAGCTAATGTTTCACAGTTATAGAAGAGCAGTTACATACCTAAGGAGGAGACATTTCCCCATCCTTGTGGTACATGGCTACCCAAAGCCCCAGAATGTCATTTTAGGCAGTGTGATCCGGCAAGGTGTTGTAGAAGAGGCTTGTGGTGGATGTTGTCCAATAGCAAAGGGTTATTTTTGACTGGTGTAAGACAAGCCCCATGAAAAGTCGATGCTGGTGGGAAGGGGCTGACTGAAACTGCATGTGGCTGTGAGGGTGTCCCTGTTGGAAGAACATCAGAGAGGCTGAGGTTGTGTAGCAGACTGGAGGGATGGGTCCTTGGCTGGATGCAAGAAACTTCTGGAGGGAGATGTCAGCGTGGACTTGCTCTCTGAAGGCTGAAGTTCTCTGACACTGAAAGGATATTGCCCTTGGTGTTGGCTTGCTCCTTGGCAATGATGGTATTTTTAGCAGGTTTTTCTGGAAACTCCTAACCAGGCATAATCAAAGCACAGAGTAAAGTTGGAGAGCACAAGAAGAATGACTTGATATTTTACACATCAACAAGATTGCTGGGCTGTGCTCCAGCTGCAGACTAGTGTGGGTGTCCAGAAATCAACAAAAGGTACCTGGAACCTACTCTGGGAGCAGTGGAAGCACCATCGCAGTCTGTGGGGGAGTTTGGGCTTGGGACTGCTGCCATGATCCTATCTCTAAGCCATTCCTGAGTAATGGATGAAAAGTTTGGTTTGTTTTCCCTGCTGAGTCTGGCTGCACATCACAAGTTCCTTTTTTCCATGACAGCCTTTTATAGCAGGTTGTTCTTCTAGAATAGCTGGAGCTTTGGAGAACAGTGTCCAAATTTCTTCAGTGTGTGACTATTTTGTTCTAAATGAGTTGTTTTGTAGGCAGACCCCCAAGGGCCACTTGCCTGGGTGGCTTTATCTCGGCTTGGTTTATTTTTTGTATACTAATTATTCCTTTGAGATTCACTTTGTGATTTCTGTTCAGCTGTTTAGGTGTCTCGGATGGGAAGACAAAGTAACATGTCATTTAAGTAAATTAGTACATGAAAACTGTGTGTCCTGAAGTGTTTGATTAATGCTTGCAGAAGCCTTTGGAAGCCATGTGTTTGTGGCTGGAAGCTGGGCAGTGTGTGCAGGCTGCTGTCTTAAACAGTGCCTGTGGCAGAAGCTGGGGAAGAGACTGTCAACCCTACAGGAGGAAGGGGCGTGGATGTGTCCTTGCACTTCCTCTGCACTCCTTCCTGACCCCCCTTATAAGGAGGCCTTTCATGTGGGAAGCTTGGCATAAATCTGGATTATTCTGGCCATTCAAAGCTACTGAAATCTACTGGCAAAAATCCAGCTCTTGTCCAGTGGTGAGGCTGAGGCTGCAGAAGGGCGGTGGCAGAAGTGGTGAGGGGCAGGAGGGAAGTGGTGCAAGTCCTTGGGGCATGGAAAGGAGGCATTCAGCATAGGCTGTGCTCCTGGAGCAGAAAGCAGCTTGGAGCCCTGAACTGACAGAACTTATTTTTGCAGGATATGGTTTTCGGCCAGGAGGGTGAACAGGTGGATGCTTCAGCCCTGGCTGTGTGGTAGGGCTAGAAATTAGCTCTTGACAAAGTCCTGGAAATGAGGCAGCAAAGGGAATTAATCATGAGCAGAGCTGAGTGACAGATGTGCCGCATTCTTCATTGCTGTGAAACTTTGAGTTTGGTTATCTTTGTACAGAAACTGTTTCTCGACAGCAGTGTTCAATGCAGGGGTGCCAGGTGGCACCTCCAGCCTGTACTTTGCCAGAGTCGGCAAAGCTCTGCGGAGACAAGGATGGGGAAGGTGTTCCCAATGGCCCTGAAAAGTGATTAATCTTGTCAGATGACAGCCCAAGCAATACCTATTCCAAAGGACTGGGGACTGCTTCAATAAATTATGAATCACTAATGATTTATTTGGGAAATTTCTCTGAAAAAAAAGTCAGGATGAATAGGGGGAGGCATAGGCTGTGCTGGGATGCATGAAGGACCCACATGTTTAGTGATAAATGATCAAGTGGAATGACTCCTTGTAGGTTTTGAAGGCTGGAAACCAAGGAGTGGATTTTAAACCTGCAGCTGCCTTCAGATGTAACGTGGTAGGTTGCAGGTGTTGGATGCCAGCCTGACGTGCCCAGCTGAGGGCAGAGGGTCCCACAAAGCAGGTCTGTCCCCATTTGCCCAGGTGAGCAGGGCAGCAGCGGGAGCAGATGGTGCATGTGGAGCCTGGGTCTGGTGGCATTCAGTACTGAGTGAGGACTGCTCTCCCAAGCCCAGCACTGCTGGTACTTACCTCAAAGGCTTCCTCCAGCCTGCCAGGCCTAGTGGTGCTGTTCTCTTTGGGAGGAGATGTCTCAGGAGGACAAGCCATCTGCACAGGCCTTTGTGGGAGCTTGCCCTTATTATGCCTTTCTCCCCTTTCCCACACAGCTCACATCAGGTAAGGAATACCAATTTATTCATAATAGCATCCGCTTGATGTGACTGTTTCCACGGCCTTTATCATATCTCTGTGCTTCCAGAACATCAGCTCTGTCGCACCTGAAATTTATTCTCGAGCTGTAACGTAGCTCTTGGAAAGATGCCCAGGTTTGACTTCAAGCAACGATGAATTCACAAGGTCCCTAAGCAAGTGGCTTCAATTTTAAGTCACCTTTTGCTGCTTTAATTTGCCCAGCATCTTTTTTGTTTTCTGCTTGGCCTATCTCATTGCATCGCCTTCTGCCAGGTTAAAAAAACTATGATCGGCCACTTCTTCCCAGCCTGCTACTTGTAAATGAGGGGGCAGCTACATCTCAGTCTTATTTTGGGTAAAGAAAGTAGAATGAGTTTGCTGCTGCTCTTGTTAAAAGGAGGACTTGACAGAATTTAAATGCCCTCCACTCAAACTCCTTTTGAGTATTGGCACTTTTGGCATTTGGCACTGGTGATATGCAGAGGTGAATCTCCCTTCCCCTGTGTTTCCTGGAATAAATTATCAGACAGGTATGCTACCAGATTCCTGTTTCATGGCTGCATTGAAGATGCTCTGGAAGTCAAGAAATCCATTTAACCTGATCCGAGGTTTCTCTTTTACAAAAGATGATTTCCTGTATTTGTGTTTGTCCTCGTGCATTGGCCACAACTTGCTCGGGAAATAATTGTGTGGCTGCTTTGTCTCTTTGAGGAGCCCAGCCAGAGCCCACCTCCCGTGTGACGGAGGATGCTGAGTGCAGAAAGTGATTAAATGTTTGCCTAGCAAGTCGAGCAGGATGTTTAGCTGCCTGGAGGAAAAGCAGGCTTGTGGGACTCGAGTTAAGCTCATTCATTTTTTGATCCCTGAACTAATCTAACTGATAAAATGAAATACAAAATGAGAGCAGTTCTGCAGTCTCTGCAACTCTGCCTCTAATTGGCAAAGTCCAGGCAAGGCCCTGGGTGTCCCTGAGAAAAAAACAACTTGGTTTCCTCTGGAGGCCTTGGGGGCACCAGGATCTCAAGGCAAAACCAGCCCATGGGGCAGGGAGCTGGATGGAGGCTCCTCTGGGAAGGGCATGGGGTTGGCTCCAGGGGCATAGCGAGCCAGGAGTGCCACCTCCCTCCTGCAGCAAGGAGCTTTCTAAATGTCACCTTTCACTGAGAGGCACAGCCAATGGGTCTGCATTCCCTGTGGTGCTCTCCCGTGCTGGAGGGAGAGGTGGGGAAATGGTTTGCCAGCGGAGGAGCTTCATTGGCACGGCAGGCAGGTCTGCTTCTGTGTTGAACTCGTCATCTTGCTCCTTCTACCCTGTTTATCTCTGGTATTCACATGTTGCAAGTTCAATCAAAAAAAAGGGGGGGATGAGTTATTCACACCCAGGAAAATGGAGCGTGGACCCTCGCTCTGGGGTCTTGTCAGCAAATACGGAGCATGGCCAGGGATTAACTGGTAAGAGCCCCTGGGTCAGCAACTTTCCTGTTGGGCAGGAAATGCCAGCCCCAGCAGTGTCATGTGAAGGACACTCGACAGTGTGTAGGAACTGACAGCACAAAACCAAAGGTTGCTAAACTGCTCACAAATCTTACCCCAACCATGGCGTCTGTTGGGTTTCAGCTCAAGCCAAGTGCCTCCAGGTGAAGTGGTAAAAGGGTAGTGGGATGTTCTGTTCCCCTCGGGAGTGGCTGATGGTTCTGGGTTAAGCCTTTCTAAAGGTGATTTTCCACCCAGAGATGATGGTATTCAAATCTCCTCTCCTGTTGGAGAGGATTGCCTTGCACCAAAGTTGAGGAAAGCATCTCCAGCATCTGAAATAATGGGAAAGCTCTGGGATCTGTGGAAGAGGCTAAAGGAAGGATTGCCTCCCGCTAATGCAGTGCCGGCAGTGTTTCACCCACTCGGTTAGGAGGAATGATTATGGAGATTCTTGATAGTGACCAAGTGGGATTTATCGGAGTCAGCCGGCTGCCGTTTGTCAGCAATGGAGAAAAATTATGTGCTGCGCTGAGAGAGGAATTTGCAAACCCCAGTACAAAATGAGTAATAAGGGTAAATCAATTGGAGATGCACTGTGCTTTTCCTGGGAACGGCAGAGTGAGCAGCACAGAGTTTAGTTCAACTGGGAGTGTTAGATAAAATGCTGCATTTCATATGTAGGCATTTACTGGTATTTCTTTATTTTTAGAAGTACTGTTGGCTTTTGTAATCATGCTTCATTTTGGTATTGCCGCAGTATTATTGGGATGAGAAACAGTGGTGCAGATGCTGGGTTTCTTCTTGAGTGCTGTCCCCATGTTTTTCCAGGTCTTGGGGGGAACTGGAGCCAAAGACCTGCCCAATTTACTGCAGCCCGGTTGGGTTACTCGAGGACGAGGTGTCTGCATCCCGCTGCTGCTGCCATGGTGGGAGCCTCCTGCATGTGCCTTTGAGCAGTCACTTTAGGGACGTGCCTCCCTTGCCATGTAAGCCCCCAGGCCTCTTCTTCCTGCAGGGAAAGATCAGGTTCGCCTTTTCCCAAGCCTGTCTCTTCAGCTTCAGACAGAGTTTCTCCGTTTGACAAGCACACAAGTGTTAGAGCCCTCTCACAAACGTGCTGCCCTCAGGGCTGTGCAACCATCAGGTGCCTGCAGGAGCACAGGGAGCCTTCTCTGAGCAGGACAACCTCTCCAGTGCTGTATTATAGCTGCCTTTATAGTGGGTTGGAAAAGCCTTCCACTTTGCTTTCAAGGAGCCCCTGTTGTCCTCTCCTAGTGACCCTCAGCCTCGGTCACCGTGGTACAGAAAGGAGACCTAAACGGCACAGGGAAGATGGCCTTCCCTTCCCATGCTTGTGGGAGATGAATTAAAATGATACTTGGGTTTTTTTTTTTTCCCTCTAACAGAGAATTGTAATTAAATGTTTCTTTCCTTAATGCCTCCTATGGTAATTTGAGACAACTTATTAAAGGCTCGATGGCTGTTCCTGCTGCAGAGCACTGCTGCCTCCTGCCCAGCACCCCGGGCAAGGTCAGGGGTCTGTTGTGTGAGATGCTGCACTAATACACAGTGAGATGTGACTCTTGCTTTAATAACCTACTTCTCAGTAGGTAGCAGGGACCTGTGAACCCCCAAAGGAGACCTTTATTTAATTTTTTTTTTAGAGATATTCCCTGAAATAGAGGAATGAGATGAATACCATATTTCTCTGTTACTGTTTTTTAAAGAGGAAGGGTAAGCCATTGAAAATATTGCTCATGCTTTTCCCAGTCAGTGCCCAGAGATGCTGATGGGATAGACCAAAAGAGAAGCTTTCTCCAGTGAAACAGTGCTGCTCAGTAGGAAATTTCCTATATGAAAATCTCCCCAAGTAAGGGCAGGAACACAGAGATTAAGTGTCAACATGAAGCTTCAGTTGTGGAAAGAAAATAAATGACAGCTCTGAGGAGAAATTGAGAAGTAATTCAGCATGCTTTAACATGCATACTCCGCTAGGACTTCCAGCACTCAATCAGACTTCCTATCCTTTGAAAAAATAAAAAACTGCAGTCAATTAAAAATCAAATTGTCCCATGTGGATGAGTTCAAGTGACTAGGCTGTTTCTTTAAAATGTTTACTTCATGTGCTTACACTAATTGAAATGCTAGTTATATTGGATGAGTCTTTTAAAATGCTCTGGCCTCACTATATCCCAGCAAATGTCACTGGGAAAAGCATATTTAATTATAGCCTGCTTCAGGAAAAAAAAATCAAGATTAAATTAATACTAATGTCTGTTTGAAAAATATAATAAATGTTAGACGAGGTGAGGAAGCATGAACAATCACCTGCAGCTTTGCAGGATAATGCTTTTGCAAATTCATGGAGAATTAAAACCCCTTAGCATCTTGAGTCCCTTGCAGAGGAATTTGAGCAGAAGCTCTCCTGCCCAGCTGGCAGTGCCCTGGGTGGCTGGCGTGTGCTGCACGCTCCAGGCAATGCCTGCCCTGGGCTTGGTTACTGGAGCCTTCCTCCTGACAGAGCCTCTGGCCAGGTGCAAGGAAGGTGGGATGCTGTGCTGTTATCCTGCTCTGGGAAGCAGGGACTTGGTGGAGGTGAGTGCTGGGCTGGGACTCCTTAGCCTGGAGCAGCATCAGTGAGTCAGTGTGGGACAGGGGATGCAGGGGGTTTAAATCCCCGTGAGAGGGGAGGCTGCAGGTTACGTGTGGCCCTTGGCCATCAGGAACACACATTTGTTCCCTTTGGGAGTGCCGAAGCAATAAAATGTACTGGAAAAGCCATCCCAGAATGCCTGCCAGCCTTCAGATGAGTTTATACAGAAGCTGATGTGTAGCCAAAGTGGGAGGACTTTTGCTGCCATTAGCAGATGTTGGTGACTGCCACTCTAAAAATGAGCTCAGCTGTAAATCAGCTTTTCTACCTCTGCAGGATTATTTTTTTTCTTTCTGTAGTTTTCACTGTGCTCAGAGCAGCATCAAATTCTTCTCCATCGCTGTCTCCCTCCTCCATTTTTTCTTGTGCCTCTGCCAAGGGCTAAAAATCCCTGGTTTCCAAACAGGAGTGTCAAGCTTGCAGCAGACCCTGAAGTCGCATTTCTCTGGATGCAGAAGAGCTGCTGGAGACCCAGAGGAGCTGCAGCTCTGGGAGCAACTGCCAGGCCCCTGGCCAGTGCTGGATTCCCTGGGACCAGCCTGCTTCCCCTGCAGGGAGCTCAGTCATGGAGGCTCAGCCACAGCACTGGGTGGAGGTGTCCAGCTGTGGGTAACAGCCTCTCCCCACAAGGCAGCATGTGTAGGAGGAGGTGGGATGTTGCCTGACTGGAGTAATGACTTGGATGCATCTCTCAGTGTATGAGATAAATTTTAAGAAGTCCTCCTGCCAGCTGAAGAAAGGCATCATCTGCTTGTCCCTGGCTGCAGACTCAAGCTGTTCCCAAAACTGCCCTGGCTGGGTTGCTCTGGGACACTGCAGTTCAACCCCACTGTTTGGAGAGACAGAAGGACAGACTTGCATTGAACGAGCACTTCAGCAGGACTTGGTTGTTTTCAGTGCTGGCCTCCTCACTCTTGTGCACCCCACGTGTGGTTGTGCTGCTCCCTCAGTCCCCTTCCAGGGGCCATGAGCCTGGGCAGCCTCACTCTCCAACCCAGAGAACCAGAGCTGCCACCTCCCTTTTCCCTGGATGAACCTGATGTAGGGCTTCCTGTTTTCTTATTGGTCTGGTCCCCTCTGGTAATCCCTTCAGAGGAGGGTGGAATTGCCCACCAGCACACAGAGTAACACCTCAAAATACATTTGCATGCTGGTGTGGGACAGCAGGCACTGCTTCCCATGAGGTAGATAAGCTGGAGATCCCAGACTGAGCCAAATCACTTTGGGCTCAGAGGGTTTTATTCACAATAATTTTTCTCCCCCTGGAACAATTTAGCTTGTACCAGACAAGCTGTGGTTTGTTTATCTGTTGTTTCCATAGCTGTTATGCTGTGACTGGCAGATAGACTTCAGACACATGGTTACTGGTTTGTTATCCTTAATCACGCTATTTTGGGATTCGAAGGACAATGATCCAAAATCAATATATATATTTTTCCCAGCATAAGCAGGCCTTTGCCAGCCTTGGCCTGGGAATCTGGCTTCTTCCAGTATGTTCAGAAACACTAGCTTAGGGGTTTTTTTATTCTGTCTCTTTCATTTTACTTTAGAGGTATCTCTTCCTGTATTGTCTTCACCTTCCACTGGGAATTTGGATTTTATTTTGGTTTTGTTCCCTTCTTTATTTCTGCTTCTCTTTTTTTTTTTCTCTGCAAACTCCTGTACTATGATCCAAAATTTTCTTCAGTTGATGAAGGTGAGATGAATCCCAACCTGGTTTAAGATGATGGTGACGAACTCATGTGTAGATACCCGTGTTGTAAAGCCTCCCTTTTTATTTGATGGAGAAAAATACCCTCTTCTAGGATACAATTCATGTCCTCCTAAGTTAGATCTCTAAGCTAGGTAAGCTGGACTGCAGCCCAGAGGTGCCTGTTCTCGTTCCTTAACCCATGAGGGATGCTGGACAGTCAGTGCAGACTCAGGTTTCCATCCAAGCTGGGGGAGAGGAGTCCAGGTGCTGAAGCTTAAGATGTTTTTAGCTCTGGGACAGAAACTTGCTACTTGAAACAAACTGCTCAACATTTTGTGTTCCTCAGACCTCTAACTTGCTTCTGTCTATGACAGAAATGATTTCCTACCTTGCTAGCTGAGTTCAGCAGTGAGCTTGATCACATTTTCTTCCCAGCCCTTGTATTGAACCTCTCTCTACCCACTCACAGAGGTGTCCAGGTTGTAAGAGACCCTCACACTGGCATAGCACTTGCTGAGAGCCTTGACTTCTGGAGAGATCCCTGCCAGTGGTTCCCCTCCTCACCTCTGTACTGGGGCCACCTGCTCCTGGCAGGGCCGCACCTTTGGGGCTACTTCCAAGGTGTATTTCTGTGGGTCCTCACCGTGTTCTTGTCAGTGCAGCAGGGCTGCAGAAGCCCACGTCTACTCTCACGCTGGATTGAAAACCCTTTCTGTAAACACACTGGGCTTTGCAAATCTTGTCTTGGGTCTTGCAATTCTGGCTCTGCACCCCCCCATTCCTGGTGCTGGGATGTGCTTGCTCAGTCCACCATGGGTTTCTGGCCAGGATTTGCAGCTGTGATCCTCAGCAATAGTGAGTCCTTACTGGGCTTTTTTAGCAGGGTTTTTCCAGTTTGGTGTCTCTGACAGCCCTTATAACCTAGTGTTAAACTAGGAAAAAAAGTATATTGAGTTAGATGTGTCTCCCATCTTAGACCCCAGAAGTTTCTGTCTTTATACGAAAGTGATATCCCTCCAATATTTTTTTTTGCGAGACTGCAGTGTTCTCTTTCTTTTCTAGTGTCACATAATTACCAGCTCTTCCCACTTAGCTGTAGACTATTGAGCAAGACTAATCTTTTTGACTGTGAAAAATTGTATTTGTTTTAGAGCCATGCTTTGCTTGTCTTCCTTTCGAGCATGTCTTCATAAAAATAAAATCTTGCATGAGCATTTATTGATGGTATTTCTGGTGCTAGGCACCTTCCTGTCTCTTATTTTCCAGATTCTTACAGGCAAGAGACAAGTGCTATAATCCATTATTTAATTTCATATCTCATTTCTCCTTTACTCCTGTCAGTTTTACTCACTTGATGCCCTTTGCTCTCAGAGCTCCGTGAGTCCGTGGGTCATTTCCCTGCAGTAAAGGCAAGGAACAACTTTTTTTGAGGAAAAGCAGTGATTTTAGTAAGTCCCAATGCCTTGGCCTTGCCTATAGCATCGAATTTTGCAGCCATAATACATCAGTGATGCAAATCCTGCCTGCACATCTGTGGCTTTCCCCTGTCTGGTCCCACACTGCAGCATGGGATTAACTAATGCAGCACTGTCTCTGGGAAAGCAGATGAGGCTGTGGCATCCTGAGATATTTGGGTGCTTGAGAAGACCAGAAGATTGCTCTTGAGTCAGGAACCTCAGACCCAGCTCTGTGTTTCCAGAAATACAGGCACACTGCTGTTTTTAAACAGCCGTTCTTACCTGGCCTGCTGCAAACAACAAACCCTGTGGTGTTTGGTGTGCGTCTTTCCTCCTGGGTGATTTCTGTAAGCTGCCCAGATGAGAATACAGTGATTCCAGCCTGAAGCTGGATCCTCTGCTATACAAAATCCTGAAATGACAAATGAAGCTTTCAGAAACTGGTACAGTGTAAATCCAGAGCTGCCACGGAGCGTTTTGTGTACACGCTGTTCCTCTGCCTGATTGCCCATCGTGGGTTATGATGCTTTTTCTTCCCCTCCCCTATTATGTGCAGTGAAAAAATGGCTTACTCTGAGCATCTGAACTGATAGTTGCAGCCCTCCTAATCCACAGGAAAGGGAGGCTGTAGTATTTATTAGTCTGTCAATAAGGATTGCCTGAAGAGGGAAAAAAGGAGGTCTGAAATACAAACACAGAAAACAAACAACATATATATAGCTGACATATATTCCCTACAAATGAGCAAAGAGGAAGCAAACTGGTGTGTCCATGGTATAGAAATGAGCTGCTACAGTGAAAGCAAGAGGAACATTCTCACCTAAACCCGCACAAAAACTGCAAATCAACATTTTTCTGAGCTGAGCCACTATAAAAGAGGCACCTCTGCATTCCATTTCTAAATTAATTTGTGTAAAAGCTAAAAACCCCAACCAACCCCAACCCACACATGCCAAAACCCTGACGAATATCTAGCCAGCTCCTGTTCCTTTTGCAGTGGAGATCATTGCTATTTTTTCTGTAGAATGACTTGGTGCCAGACTGTTATCCTGATGCTTTTTACTTGAGCTAGAAGTGTCCTGCAGCTCCTTACTTCCCCTCTCTGGGAGCAAGGAGCAGTACTTCCCCTCTTCCCTCCCCACCCCATGATTGATTGTTTAACGTCCTGGGAAATGGAAAAGAAGGCATCAGGTAGAGGGAAGGCAGTAATTCCTTGTGATGTCGGAGACAAGGTCACGGATGTATCAGCAGCCCAGCATTTCTGCATGTTTGTTAGCAACAAATTTGGTTTGTTGGTGGCTGCATGTTGGATTAATGCCAAGTCCTGCACTGCATAAACAGCATGGATAAGATGAGGGGTTTCTGGTGAGCATTTAATGAAAGAATTTCTTGCACTAAGCTGAATCTGAAGAGTATTTGCTCACTGTGTCATAGTGAAACAGAGGGAATGAAGGACACAGGTACCCAATCACTGGGAATGTCATTTAACTTTGAGCGTGTTTTGACTCTGAGCAAGTGCTGGAAGCAGAGCACAGGGTGATGATGTGAGCAGAGCTGCCGGCTTGGCAGGGGAGAGCTGTGGGTCCAAGCACAGCTGGACAGAGGGATGCACTGTGTGCACCCACGAGGGACTCGTGGATCTGGCATCAAAGCTCAGGCATCCACAGCGCTTTGCTCCAGTGATCCAGCCAAAGGCTGTCTGCTGCCACCACGGACATCTGCTGGCAGTTTCCAAATCTAACCTCACCCAGACAGCTGGGTGACTCTGGGGACTTGTGAGAAAAATGCTGTGGGGGGAAATGAAATGTAGACACTGGGGACCAGTCTTGGTGGGGGAGCTGATGATCCTTGCCTGAGAGAGAGAGCACAGCTTGGATCAGTGTTGGGAGCTTCAAATGTCAGAGGTTGAACCCACTGGCTTTGGTAGGAACCATGGGTGGGCTCACGATCAAGGAGAGAGGAGGAAGAAACCAGTAGGAAAAGGTTAGGGGAGGAATGAAAGTGATAAAATGAGAAAACACTCAATAGAGAGCAAAGCAGAAGGAAGATCCTGTCTCCTGCCTCTCCACAGTCCTTCCGGTGCAGCTCTTCCCCTGGCTGTGGCCCCGCTCTCCAGCTTGGCGTGCCAGGGTGGCTGTGGCTGCTGAGCTGCCTTTGCTCGGCAGTGACAGCTGGGTGCTGTCGGCCCCATGAGAAAACACAGCATTTCTTGAGTGGTAAAATAGAAAATGAGAACATTACATAAGTTTTTGGTTTTTTTGGAGTCAAGCTGCAGCCCCAGCCTGGAGACCTTGGAGCTGGCAGGTGGCTAGTTCCTTGTGACAGCATCATGCTCAGAAAAGCATCTCAAGCTCCTGCAAGCACAGAGTTCCAGGTCTAGCTCACTAAATTGACCTGCTACTTGTAATTTGAACATCCCAAGTTGAGATCCCGTTAGGCAGGTAACCCCCCACTGCTACTTGGAACACTCTCCAGGAGCCAGCCAACTGACCAGCAGCACTAGCCCCGACCCTGCTTGGCTGCCCTTTGCAAAGGGAGCCACAGAGGCTGCACGAAACAGTGCCAGCCACGAGGCTGTTGGCTGTGACTTGTGTTGGTCACTGTTGCCAAAGAGAGTGACTTCATGCCCTGGACTGAGCAGTGGGGAGAGCGGTGCACAGTGGTCCCCAGGTCCTGAGCTCAGGTTGGCTGGAGGCACTGAGGTCTCCTGTCTCCAGCTCCTGGACAGCTTGGCAGTCTGCAGGACAGCCTTGTGTCACACAGTGATCTTCAGCCTCTTCAGAGCATGCAGCACTGAGTGCTAGTGCCTGGGTCTAGCCTTCGCAGGGGATGGAAAATGGGCACTTTAAGGGAACTTCTCCCCTACTTCATCCAGCATCTTTGTGTACAGATAATGAGTGTACTTTCTCTTGCCATAGAATAGGTAGAGTTCTACAGGTACAGCTGTAGCAGGTGTACCTGCTCTCATGAAGGAGTGTGGGACAGGGTCTCTGGCTTGTCTTACAAAAGCATGAAGTCACTTTTACACAGTAAAGGCACAGCAAGTGCCACCACTGCATCTGCAGTGGCACATCATCTAGGTACTCTTTGCTTAATTGGGGTATTTTGCAGTGGCAGAGAATGTAGATAGTAGGTATGAAAGGAAAATGAGATTCTTATTATCTGTGACCCTGAAATGCATAATAGGAATACTGGGTTCTCTCCTCCCACCCTGTTTCCCCATATTTATACTCAGTTTTAGCTAAGCCACTGTTTGGTTATGTGCATCTGTAGAGTACCTGTAACTTCTGGAGTGCTCTTTTCCTCTGCATGTGTAGCAGAAGTTGTAAGTGATTTGCAGCGAGGTGGCCCATGAGCGAAACGCTAAAGCCTGAGCAGACCACATTTCATTTGGGTGTCTTTCACTTCTCAGTTCTGGACCAGCAGCCAACTGTGACTCGGGTTCCAGATAAGCAGCTACAGCCTCCCCTGCCTGCCTGCTGCAGCTCTCAGAGCAGATGGTCCCAACAAACACAATTAATAACTTTACATCTTTAGAGTGCAGTGATCCAAGGCACTCTCAATTCAGGCCAGGCAGGATTCCCTTGTCTTCCATTACTGTCTGCAGCCCTGGAGATGACTGTGGATGTTTTTAGCCTGGATGGCTGTGTTGCTGCACTGTGTGTGATGCCATGTAGCTCACAAGTAGGCATCAACCTGAGCTGCCTCATTCATTAGCTGAAGTCATTAGTTTCCTTAGTTTATAAGCTAGTAGGCTGACAGCTTTTAGACCAAAGTTTCAATTCTGCTCCAGCTAACCAGAAAAGGCTTCATTTTGATCATCCTGAGATTGGGGGATGATTTTGTTTTCTTTCACAGAAGATTTATCTCCTCATTTTTAGGTATAGTAACAAGAAATTAAAAAAAAAAAAAAAAAAAAAAGAGTAGAGAAAGGTGGCAGGCCTGTTTTCTGCTGAGGTTTGGGTAGTGCTGGGAAGTAGTGAGGGATGGAGATGCCAAGAAAAGCAAGTGGCAGGGGTGAGGGTGAGGAGGCCATGGAGTGGTGGGACAGAGCTGGGAAGCTCTGGGCAGGAGCTGGGCAGGAAGACGTGGCAAAAGAGGAATGTGACATGTCCTAAGGGTCACCATGTGATATTTAGAAAGTAAAGGATGTATTTAAGCAGCTTGCAGGACAAAAATGAAGCAGGTAAAGCTGCCTGAGGACAGAAAAACAATCATCCTACTCCCCTGTTTTTGCTAAAGGGGAACAATGCATGTGCTGAAGCCCTGCAGGCTGGAAAGGCAGCATGTTATGTTTAAGACCAGAGGTAACTTCATTAGAGCTGTTATATTTAGTCTGTCTTATAAAGACTATTATTTCTATGGAATATTACATAGAAACTGTTACTATGTACAACACAGTAGAAAAATGCGGTTTCTGTCCCACAGAGCTCACAATCTGCCTCTGCAAATTAACTTTGCCGACAAAGGTTAAATGGCAAGAGGTAGAATATTCGAATCTGTGAATTATCACATGGATGGTGAGCTCAGAGGGAGAGTAGGTCTAGCTGAGAGACTGTCTCCTGTCCTGGCGTACCTCTGAGATGGTGCAGGCTCCCAAGGAGCAGAGCTGGCCTGAGGCCAGGGTGACAGTTTTACACAGAAACAGAGGAGCCTTGGGGTTAGGGTGAGAGTGGCCAGCTCCGCTCCAGCTTTGATGACATTTTCAGATATTGACTGAGATTAAATTCCAGCCTGCCTGGATATTATGGATGTTACCAGTGGCAAACATGGGAACCACGGGCCGTCAGAGAGAATGTAGCATCTCTACCCTCAGAGATGTACAAAGCCCAGCTGAGCAACCTACTCTGTCTGACCCTGCCAGGGCATGCAGGGAGGTCAGAGGGTTAATTGTGAGAAGCACTGCCTTTGAAACTGGCACTGAAACTTGTATCTCAGCTCTCTGCTCCCTAGGGAAGGTGTGCAGCTGCTGCTTCCCCTCACACCTCTGCCCTGCACCCCAGGGATGCCCCAGAGCCCCCTCCCACCTGCCTGGCCTCCACCCAAACATCAGGTCATCTCTCCCCAAAGATGTCTGAAGGTGTTGGAGGGGTGAGCTTCAGGGTCAGGCTGGGAGAGAGTCAGCCCTCAGTGAGCTGCCCTGCAGGGGCTGGGCATCCTTGAGGAGGTGGAGGCACTGAAGCATGCATGCATGCATGCATGCATCCATCCATCCATCCATCCATCCATCCACCTAAACGGGTGTCAAACAGGAGCTCTGTGGCAGAGGGGAGAGCCTGATGGAGGTAGGTGCCCTCTAGGCTCTCCCCATCCAGAGAAAGGACTTTGCTGGTAGGAACCACAAGTCCTTTGGAGGTTATCTGCTGGCTCAGTGCTCTGTGTGCAGGGCTCAGGTGGTCACTCTCCACCCACTGGTGCTTTTGGACCATGAGATGCCTCTGGGCTTCATGCAGAAAGCCAGTGCTGGGGAAACCACCTGTGGTGGGACTTGGCTGTGGGTGGCTTGCTTTTGAAAAGCAAGCAAGCATCACCTGGAGGAGTGCCAGACAGCTGTGAGCTGAAGCAGCACCCTGCTCTGCTCACTGGAGGAAGGCTGGGTGCCTTCACAGTCTTCCTCACGTCCTGAGGGAGCTGGACCAGCGTCCCACCAGACCTTGTGAGGGGATGTGCAGGCTGCTGTGGTGTTTATTAAGGGAGGGCTTTTGGGAAGCCCTCAGCATTGATAGCATCAGGGGCCATGCTTTACATAGGCAGAAGTTGCTCCCAGCACTCAGCTGAGAGAGAGGTGAGCTGAAAGAGGCAGCGCTGCCGTTTGGGCAGCACGTCGCTGCTCGGTCCAGGCAGTGGGTGGGCAGGAGCCATTCACGGTGTCAGGTGATGGCACGGAGCTAAGAAAAACTGCAGGGAAATTATTAACCTTGGCTATAAATACTCATGTTAAATTGCCACTGCACTTGCATGCAGTGGTAGCTTAAGGTGATGTAAACAAATGGTCACTCATTCAATCCCTGAGCAGAGCCCCTGAACTACAATTAACATAAATAAGCTCTACTTCATGAAGCCAGGGTTTTATTCTATTGTTTTCTGCTCAGAGCAATATTACAATGCTGGAATGTGTCTCAGCAGCCTTTTAGCCCTTGTCCATAAAAAGAACAAGTGTTTTCAGCCAATGCTAGACAGAGCAGCTGCCTGGTCGTGTGTCCCCAGCAGAACCTGAATGTTGGGGAGGAAAACTCCTCCACTGGCAGCACACCTATCCATGAGGTGGTTTCACACTGTGCTTGCTGAACGGAAGAGCTTTGGAGAATCATTTGCATTTTGTTTTTCATCTGGGCCATCATGGTAATGCAAAACCTAATGAGAGGTGAGCCAGATGAAGAAAGCTGGTTAGGAGAGGCTCGGGAATTTATTCCTTGTGGGAGTGGAGCTGTGCACCTGCTGTCAGAGCAGCAGCACATCAAGCTGTCTCTAGTGATATGTGTATCCAGCAGTGGGAGATGCCAGGGATTTCTTAGCTGGTAGCGTCAGGTTCTGGATGACTGGTTTTGTTACCCCCTTCC
>VZRQ01009889.1:523725-555515 GCA_013397975.1 Machaerirhynchus nigripectus
CAACCAGGTTTTGGTCATTGGCACCTGGAACATGCTACAAACCAGTACAATTCTCTGCTTGCTTCATCTTAACTTTGATTTTTCTATTTCCCTGCTGTAGACTCTGGTCACCCAGATAGTAGTTAGAAGGTGGATCTTCGAAGCATGGACGTTAAACAGAAGCCTCCTCACATTCAGACTCCTACTGTGTATTTATCCTGCCTATAACTGGGTTTGCAATATGAGTGGGGAACCTGCTTGGCATCTTTTATACCAAGAAGCACCTTTACTGAGAGGAGCCTTCTTCAACTGATTTCCAGCAAGTATCTGAGCGCACCCAGGTTTGAGGAGTCCTGGTTCATGTGTGTCGATGCTTGGTGAGCTGGCAGCTCCAGGCTCTGTGAGGAGAAGCACCTCATCCTGAAAATGATTGTTTTAATTTCATTCTAAAGGTAGAGGATATTAGAACCCGAAATCTTAATGGCTCACGATAAAATATGGAATAGCAACTACCCATTACATTTGTTATTGTCTCTTGCTTCCGTAAATCAATATAATTGAATTTCTCCTAACTTCCCCAGTATTGCATGCAGCTGTGTGCAATCACAGGGGACATTGCACAAAGATGAACAAGCACAACGCCATTCTAAACGAGGAAAGCACCCAGTAGCCTCTCTCAGAGATTTGTTTTGCAGCACACTCACGTTCTCCTGAGATGGCCCGACTCTGTCCTAGGGGGAAAACTCCTTTCCCTGCAGTGGCTGGGACTTTCTGCAATGTTTAGAATTAGCATATAGAATTCTCACTGCCAGGAATGTCTCAGTCTCAGGAGTGGGTGAGAGCCTCTGCTGAAAAGGCTTTTCACTGTCAGTGATTTGATTCCCAAGCGAAGCTTGTCTCTGCCTCAGTTTCCCGAGTCGTATGACTTCACCAGCCACCCGGTTTCTCACCTGACTTTCTTAATTTCTTTTCCTTCACCCAGGTTACCTGGTTTTTTTAAAATCAATGTTGTGGAAAACCCAGGTTCTGAGGTCCTTTCTGCTGCTCCTGCTACACAGCTGGCACATCTACCCGCCCCCTTCTCCGTCCCTGCCTCTCCTCGGGGCAGAGCCGTGTGATGGCTCTCGCAGTGCTTCCCCTCCCTGCCTGTCAGAGAGCTCAGCAGAAGTGCGGCTGCTACCCCGTTTTACAGAGAGGGGAAACTGAGGCACGGAGCCAGGCGCCTTGTACAGGATCATCAGGAGGCAAAGGTGGCGCTGGGAGTGGACCTTCTGTTTCCTGAGCTGTAAGTCTGTGCTCTCGCCTCTGCCACTCCTTGCTCGGGTGCCCGCTGCCCACATTAGCGCTGGGCTGGAGGCAGGGGTGCTGCAGAGGCTCACGCTGAGCACGGCTCCTCCAGGCCACGGGAAGCCCTTGCTGCAGAACCAGGCTGCCTCCTCTGTCCCGGGGAGAAGCCAGGATCTGTGCTTCACCACGCGCATTTGTAATTGCCCCGAGGCTCCCGAGGGGACCCCAGGAGGAAGCAAACAGCATCTTGAATGCTGGGAATTCTCCAAAGGGGGTCCAAAGCTATGAGCTAAAATGCTGGGGTTTCACTTTCCATACTGTCTTCTCTGCAAGGCCGATGGTCTGTGCCTGTCCCTCCCGATCCTGCCAGCAGCCAGCTCAATTCTTCCCATCTGGACAACACACATCTCCTTTAACAGCAGCAGCTGGAGACTGAACCAGCTTTCCATCCTGAGCTAGTGTGTACTGAGATGCAGGGCAAATCCGCTCGGATTTGGAGCACTGGTCTGTGCTCAGGCACTGTAAACCCTTCAGAGCAGCTCTGACAGGCAGCCTGTCACTGAGCCTCATCTTTAATGCCAGCAGGGACAGAGGTGGGACCCCTGCTCTTGTGCGTGGCCAGTGATGCCACTGCCTCCAGATACTACTGCATATTGAAACGGGCACATCCTGCAGCTGGAAAGGATTACAGCCAGTGCCTGGGAAGAGGGCTTCCCGGGGACCCACTTCCCACCCCCGTGCACAGGCTTTACTCACACAGCAGCCCAGGGCGAGGGCACAGGCTCTATTCCTGGTTGGCTGCAAAGCAAGCTAGTACACTTACCAGTCATTAAACTCCTCCCCCATCACCAAGAAACCCCCTAAAAATCCCAAACCACCATAAAAATGTGTTGGCAGAATAGGAGTAAGTCATGCAGTGCTATTTGGAAAACACGATCTTGTGTTGAAAATAGATTAATGATGGGTTTGGTGCCGGGGAGTCTGCACTCCCCAGCCCCCCCTCGGAAAAGCATTGCAGGCAGGTCTGCAGTCCAGCAGTAGAACTTCCTAAAAAATAAATACAAGACTAGCTAATAATAACAGTGCCACTGCTAGTACTACTAATAGTGTGCTTCTGGCTGGCAGGGTCTGTGCCTTCTGAGCCTGCTCTGAATGAGAGGAGCCAGGGATGGGGAGGTGACAAGCCCAATTAACTGGGATCCACCCTGGCAGGGGCAGTGGTGTCACCTGATGGAAACTTAATGGTGAGGTTAAATGGCTGCCTCACAGATCCAACACAGTTCGTGCTGCTCTGAGCAGGAGCTAATTTGTCAATTTTTGAGGCTTTTTCCCCATGTCTGACAGGAGGCCAGGCTCTGGTCTTACCCCCACAGAGCCACACCAGCTGGAAGTGTTATGAGATCCAGCAGGTAGCTGAGACAGAAGTGATGGAAAAAGCCCTTTGAATATGCCCTGAGCAACTTTTTTCCCACTAGGGCTTGATTGGGGTAAGGGGAGCAGAGGAGATGTTGGGTACATTTATGTGGCAGAAAATCACTTTTGCAGACGACCAGCACCTGCACCCAGACCACTTTGCCTGGGGATAGTCTGGTTTAGTTGTCCTGGTAAAATCTCACCAGTGCTGCCCTAGCTCCTACCCAAATCATAGAATCATGGAATGGCTTGGGTTGGAACAGACCTTAAAGACCACCTCCCACTAGACAAGGTTTCTCAAAGCCCCATCCAACCTGGGCTTCGACACCTCCAGGGATGGGGCAGCCACAGCTTCTCTGGGTAACCTGTGCCAGTGTGCCTCACCACCCTCACAGTAAAGAATTTCCTCCTAACATCTGATCTAAATCTCCCCCCTTTTAGTTTGTAGCATTTTATTCTGGCTCAATTAACTGTGGCACGATGTGCCCAGCCTGAGCACAAGTGCTGCTCGGGAGGATTGATGCTGCGTCTGGCCATGAAGGATTTCAGCGGCGCTTCCTGGGGACACAGGGCAGAGCGGGGCTGGGGGGATTGCAGTCACATGCTGCTACTGCAGGGCTGGAGGAGAATTAGTAAAATTTGCTGCAGGATTCCCACACCCTTGCAGCAGAGACTGGCACTGCATCCCGAGGGCCTCTGATTCAGCTCTTTCTCCCCTTGGTCTCTATTGCTAGCACTGTTTTTTATCAGATGCTATGGACTATAAAGTGATTTTCCTAAAAGCCGCTATTCAGAACAATTTCCCCCCCTCCCGATGTTATTAGTTAATGAAATCAATACACAATGTTGTTACATGTTATTTTGTTTGTAAGCTATAAGCTTTCAAGCTAGGAACTGGAACAACATTATTCAAAGCCTTTTCAATTTGCTGTGCCTGCCAACTTATATGTTGATTGTGGCATTTTGTCCAAATAGTATCAACTTGCTAAACGGCAGTAAGAAATTTAGGTATGTTAACAAGAAGGATTAGAGTCTGTCATCAGGATTCACCTGCATGCCAGCAGAGATGTGACTTCATACACTTTGTTTTTCCTACCTGTTCCTCAGTTTGCTCACATGCATGTATGGCACAGGTTCCTTCCAGGCATTGTCAGACTGCACCATGCGCTGACTGCTAAAATGAGAGCCAAGATGTGAGCCTGCAGAGGCTCTGAAGTTGCATCCAGGCTGTGCCAAGTCTCCCTGAGCTCTGTGCTCTGCCAAAGCATCATGATGGAAGCTGTAAGGTTGTCAGCATGTCCTTGCCCAGGGGAACCCACCTGGGTCACTGCAGCAAGGCTGGACTACGGCTGCTGCTGAAACAGCCTTTCAGCTTCCCCTTTCTGAGCTTTTTTTAAACTGCAGTTTTACAGTTGCAGTAGCACAGAGTCCAGAATTAAACTTATCTCCTTTTTCACAGGCAGGAGGTAGGGGGGCAAGCATTATTGATGAAATAGCCCCAACTCCCCCATGAAGTTCCCTGCTCATTAAAGTGACAGGGCTGCAGCCACACTGGCTCTTCAGTGCTTTCAGCAGTGCCCCACAGACCAAGCAACAGCAGCGCTGCAGCTCTCAGTGCCTCTCAGTGCCACATGAAAATTTTTCTTGCACCAAGATCATTCAGAGCTTTCCCCTTTGAAACAAAGCCTTTGTAGTCAGATGAGATCTGAGGAGGTGCTGTCGGGTTAGGGGCTCAACGAGGTGATGAGTGAATGAATTGACTTGTAGCATACGGCCCACATCTCCCACACATCCTTAAGACTTGTTTACATGAGAAGATAGTAGTGCATCCCTCCCCTTCCTTGGCAGACCCAAAATGGTGTGTGTAAGTGATGGTGGGAGAAAGTGGGGCCAGGGAAGGGGAACAGAGGAGACAGATGCTATCAGGGATGCAATGGTCTGGGCTTCTGTTTTGCCAGCACTGTTACGTTGGTTGGAGCAGTGGCTTTTCACTCCTCTGCTGCCAAAGAGCATCTGTGCTGGCAAATGTCCCAGTGTTGATGCAGTTGTATCGCTTGAAAAGGACTTTACTGGCATTGTTTGCTATCTCTTAAGAGCCAGTCTGAGATACTCCAGCTGAAGGAGGTTGCAATAAGCTGCATTTCCTTAAGGGTGTTTGCTGAGAGGTATGACCTGTGTCTGGGAAGGTGGGGATGCTCGGGAAGGAAAAGATAGCCTTGTGAAATCATGAATCAACCAACCACTTGCAAATTCATATGCACTTCTGCTACCGAAACAAAAAATGAGGAAACAAACCTCAGGTTTTTGGGGTGCTCTCCTGCATGCTTTCTGAACCTCTGCTCTTACTGTGAGAGCCAGAAAACTGAAAGCAGGAAAAGGGGAGCAGTTTCATATTCATGAGAACCACCAAGTCACAGAGACCAAAGGCTTTGTCAGAGAAGATTCAGGAGGTCCTGTGGTGGTGGTTTGAAGCCTGAATGGACCACCCCAGGCTTTGCAGGATTTTAGTACTTGTGTAGCTGTGAATGGGAGTCCCTGGTTGTGAATTGTCCCCCTGGTGTTAGTGGGACAGAAGGGAAAAAATAGAGATGAATTCATGTCCACATGGAGATGACCCATTTGAGGTCTGTGACACACACTTTGCTAGGCTCTTGTTCAGCACATGGGAAAACTTCCCACCATGAGAAGGTCCAGGTGGGACATGTCCTGCTGTCCTGCCCTCAGTTCCCACAGAGGACCAGAAATTGCAGGAAGGGTGTTTGTGACTCGGGCTAAGTGGCTACTATGCAAGTGATACAATGTGCTCATATTATCACTCTGTCCCCTTCAGATTTTTAACTAATTTGACCAAATGAGGCAAAATTTCAGGGACCTCAGAAATGTCGAGCTCCCTCAGTTCCATGAACATGAAGACCTGTTACCACTCCTAGAACAGGAAAGGAGCAGCAACTCATCTTTCTCTGGGTGTCTGGTAAGAATCAAGCTTCACCTTTAAGACGTTGTTTGTAGAAAACAAAACTTTTTGCTGTACACGATATTATTTGTTTCTTTGATTAACTGCACTTGTCTCTTTTACTGTTTGAAGATCCCAAACATGGCCCCATGACACTGAGACGCAGGGTTTGTTTAAAGCCCAGGAGCAGGACAGCCTTTCCATCTGTGTTGGACCTCATCATGGCACGGTTCTTTGGGAGGAGAGGGATGAACAGGGGAGCAGCTGCTCTTCAGATGTCCCCTATGGACAAAGCCTGTAGCACAGCCTGGAGGTGCTGAGCTGCATTGATGGCCTGGAACAGGAACAATCAGGTGATACAGAACAAGACAGCCCTGGAGTTCATCAGGGTGATTTGGCTGCCTGTGCCAAAACCCAGTGCAGTGAGTTTAGAGAGACCTCTGCCTGAAACTGACCTGGCCCTGCCAGTTTGTTTGGTGTGTAAGTCTATTGGGAAGAAAGGTAACAACAGCCTGAATATGCCTGGGGAAGGATGCTAACTACGTCAAATATGGATGATAATGGATTAGTAGAAAGGGGGGTGAGGACAGGCTGTAATTTCTATCTTGAATTTTGGAAGGATAAGTGGGGGAGGGAGCTTTAGACACGGCTCATAGCAAGGTACCAGAATACCTCAGGATTGTGCTCAAAGCCTGAGTTTGTGCTGCTGGTGTAAACCAGTGTGGGGACTGACGTGGTTTTGCTGGTGCTGGTGGTGCTCAGCAGGTATTTCAGGGCTGTGATATGAGAGAGAGGCAGGGCAGCATGGACTGGGTGTCACACAGACACACAGTCCTGGCATGGAGGGGACATGCCTCTGGGGCTTACGGGGCTGGCACGGGTGTTTCAGGATCAGCTGGTTACTGAATCACAGGGACCAGGGCTTGGAGCAGATTTTTGAAATCCATCTGCCTGCCATCAGTGACCCCGAACAGCAGCAGTGCTGCAGGATAGTCCTTTCCTCATGACGAGATGATCACAAGGTGTTCCAAGTCCCTCTGTCACTGGTATCATGACAAAAACCAGATCCCAAACTCTCTCAGTTCTGAGGTCTCTACAGACTTTAGATCCTATTTCTGATCTGGTTCAGCCATCCATGTGTAGCACCTGGGAATTGCTTCTGTTTGGAGCAAAGTCCAATGTCCATGAGCTGGAATGGTCCAGAGCATGTGTGCACTGCATGGGTGGAGTGCAACCCTGTGTGTGCCAGAGGGCACCAATGCAGACTCTGAAGATAGATCTCGCTGCTTTTTTTGCTTCAGGATACAGACAAAGGAGAGAGGGGCCAAACTCATCTTGTTAAGTCAAATCACAGAATCATAGAGTCGTTTGGGTTGGAAGGGACTGTAAGCGTCCTCTGGATCCTGTAGGAATTGCTTGGCAGATGAGCAGTGGATGAAGCACTCAAATGGGAGCATCTCTGAGCTCCTGGGAACAGAGAAGGGGAGGGAGACGTGGGGACCTCCTCCCCCAAGGAACCAAAGGGAAAGGCTTACACTAAGGATACTGGTGTGGGCAGTCCCCTAAGCATGGGGCATTACTCCACCGCAGGGTTTCACCCAAACAAAATGGATGCATTTCTTTTCAGGCACTGAAATCAAGAAAAAATAAACAAATAAAAAAAAAAATTTAAAAAAAAAAAAAAGAAGAAGAAGAAGAAGAAAAGAAGGTATTTTTTACATAGGAACATTAAAGCAAGGAAGAAAATTCTTCCGTTCAAAAAACAAACCCAGACACAATTCCCAAGGTGGGAGTTACAATAGAAACTATTTTCCTTTAGTAACACTCATTTCAGGATTCCCTTTATTGCAGTGTAATGGCCACAGCACACAGCGCATTGGCACAAATGACATACTGCAGACAGAAATAAAACTTGTAGTTTGAATGTCATTTAAAGTCATCTGTTGGTTTTGTGCCATCTCCTTTCTTATTTCATCTCCTGCCTTACTTGTATGAAGTAGAAAAAGACCCCAGCTCGATGACAGAGGTGTGTGTACCTGCACTAAATGAGAAATCCCCGTTACACAGAGACAAGACTCTGACCCCCAGCGAAGACTGGCAGCCTTTGCTAATGACCAAAGGATGCTACCAGTTTCAGCACCACATTGCTTTTACTCAAAATGATTAAAATGTCTCTACTTTTGTCGTGTGTTCACTGGGTAGATTTGAACACATCCACTGTATGATTGGTTTTGCTGCTACTTTCATGTAAAATCAGCTATTTTTTTTTCCCCTGTAGCTCTCTGTAGATCTTTTCTGGAGTAAGAAGGAAGCGCAAAAGGAAACTGCAATTATATATGGAGAAAAGCATGCAGTGGAGAGAAAAGGGTCAGGTGTATCACATGAAACTGTCTGCATGTTCTACCACTTTCATAACGCCAGGCTGAAAATATCCCATGGAATTCACAAGCATCTTAAAATAAAAGGAAAAAAAACCCCACAACATGAAGATTTTCTTGCCTTTGTTCAGATTGCTGTCAGGTCAGAGAACTGTATACTCATGCTATTCGTGCTAATTATTATTCCTGAAACAAAACCCACACAGCACAATGGTGGGAATTATTTTTTTCTTTGGGATGACTTTTGTGGTGAGCATTGTGTTTCCCTCTACAACACATTTTTCCATGTGTTTTCATGTAGTTTCATAACTCCTACAAAAAAACCCAAACCAAAAACCTCCCCAAAAAACACCAAAAACTTTTGATTGATAACTTAGCACAAATCCCTACTTCCTCCAACACTATTTTTCACAGTACAAATGATATGCACAGCTCATCCACTGGTGCAGTCCTGTGGCTTGAAAGGTGTTTGCTGTATTATCTCACTTAGATAATTATGTAGGCACTGGTGAACATCACTTTGAAACAGTCAATAAAGTAAGGTGAAAACGTGAATTATCTTTGTTTTCACACATTTTAGAATGCTGATAGAAAACTCAAGTAACAACACCAAGAGAAGCATTGTATGTGTGCATTTAGGTGTCAAGTGCTGCCTCAGCTCAGCTCCATGGAGCCCGCAGGAGCAGTTATGAGACCAGATGTTTTTCTCATTCATTAAACTTTGCTGGCCAGCATGTAATTCTGAGAAGAAAAATGTTGGGATTGCTGGAGATACAAGACGTCTTTGTGATGTGAGCTCTGGTTTTACACCTGATCCTGCTGTGTGCAAGTGCTGCAGGGCTGCACAGTCGGGCCTGGGGGGTGTGAACTGGAAATAAACCCCAAATCCAAGGCACAACTGCACACCCCTGTCAGCCCCCAGGAGAAAGGGTGAATTTCTGGTCCCACTGAATCTGGCAGGAGTTTTCTCATCAACTTCAGTGTGTTTTACTTTGTCTCTCTGGTTCTTTGGCTCCAAACCACACATTTTTATGTCTTGAGCAAAAAGAGAGTTCCCGCAGCTGTTGGTAGTAATAAATCTCTTCAAATCACTCACTAGGGAACAACTTCACTCATTTGTACACACAGAGCCAATGTAATGCAGGGATGTCAAAAAGCCACCATGGCTGGCACCTGCAGGGAGGCTGAAAAAGTCAGTTCAGGATGGCTTTAGAGCAGCAGTTCTGTACTGAGTTCCAAAGAGTCTTCCCTGCATGTGAATGGTGGGGTTTAGCCAGGAAAATGCTAGAGCCAGCTGAAGGAAAGTGCAGTTACAGCTGATGATTATAGATAAGGCGTATCTGTCAGGATCCCCCTTGCTTCCTGCTCCAGCCCAAGGGAGTTGTTTAGACTGGAAAGCAAGCAGTGTGTGGAGTAGGACATGGGTTTAAACTTCAAGTTTCTTTTAAGGGTGGCCAATTGTAACACTTCATAGAGATGCCACAAAATCTGTAGATATGTTTGGTTGGTTTGGTTTTTTTTCTTTTTTCTTTTTTTTTTCCCCAAAGGTGAACTTTATTTTTCTCGGAACAATCGAGTTTGGTGGCTTTTTAAGGATGTTAAGTCCAGATATTTTTTTTTCTGCATTTTTGAATGGTAACTAAACTAATGTTGCTGGCACTGCGAGGGCTGCTGCTGAGTCAAAGGAGAGCAAAGGTTACTGTGCTTACCAGCAAAGCTCCCTCTGGGATGAGTCTGGCTTGGCAAAGAGGGTTCCATGTGGTCCTATATATCTGTATGTACACATCTATATATATCTGTATCTATATCTATATTTACTCTTGTGTGTGTGTATACCTACAGGTAGACAGGAGTTTTTAAAAACAAAAAGCTAAACTCAAGGAAATTAACCACTTATCAAATCCCAATGGGCTCTGCTCATTCAAAAATATTTTAATTTTCAAGTACTTGTGTTATTTAAAAAAATATTTCCCATGAGATCAAGATTCAGAAGGATTCTCTCAATAGACTGTGTATTTTTTAGGAGTATGGAGGGAATGGAAGGTGAGGTTAAGTTATCAGAAGCATCAACAACACAGCATATGAGCACCGTGGTGAGCACCTCAAGAGTGGATTGAATTTTCTGCTGGGTTCATGCCTTGGTGAAAGGTTTTCACTGGTACCATGATGAAAACCTGCCCTCCTGCCCATATTTTGAATATGGGATAGAAAGAACTCTACGAGAATTTCTTGTCAATAAGGATGAATTCTGGTATGGGAACAGGGAATTTTGCCTAGTACACGATGTACGAGGGAAGAGGCGATCAGCTTTGTGCACTTTGACCCTTTTACACACACTGAGAAAATGGTTTGATGGTAGTTTGAGGATAGTATTAGGATCATCTGTTAGTCAGATTTCAAGTTAATTAACCAGCCAATCTCCTCACTCTGGAAGGGGCTTGTGTATGATTATGAGTCACCCACTTGGGTAACTGATATTTGTTTATTTTTAGGCAGACTATGAGGCACCCAGACACTACGGCAATGGGTTCCAGATCAGTACTTTAAATATATGAAATATACTGGTGATTGGGACCTTGCAGATGAGAGGAGTGTCTGCTTTCTCACAACCTCTCCCTTTGTAGAAGATGAGGTCAGGCTTAGCACATGAAGACAAATTCCTTATCCTAAGTATAGTTAAGGCTCATTCCTGAAATATACAGAAAGCATTATTTTGGGATGGATCTGTATGTACTCTTGAAGCCCTTGCTAGGCCCCATATTTCTAAGTGAAAGAGTTGGTCTTATCCATGTAAGGATATAAAATTGTGTGGGGCTGCATTAATAGCATCCAAATTTTTTTGTGCTTTGGTCCTTTATTCTTGAAACGTGGTGCTGGAAGTGTGGGTCCATGAAAGTATGAGAGGTTGGCAAAAGTGAGGCAAAGAAAGTACAGTGGTGATGCCTTAGATTTTAACTTTTATATTTTTCAAATTCTGTACTGCTTAGAGTGTAACTCTGAAGTTCCTTGTAGCCTGTAATTTCTGCTCTTTCGTGCAAGATAGACATAACAAAGCCTCTCCAGGCTTTGCCTTCAAGGACAGCCAGGCTCTTCTAGGTCCAAAATGTGTAAACCAAAGCCTCTAAGGGGGGAGCAAGCTGAGGGGAATTACATCATGGAACTGGGGCTTTATGCAAATGAACCAAACCTATAAAGGTGTGAAGAACTCGTGACCTGTCGTCCATCTTGGGGTCCATTTTTGGGAAGCAGCCTCTGGCTCCCCAGGGTGTACCTTGAAGGCCCTTCAAATAGCAAGCTGAGGGGAATTACATCATGGAACTGGGGCTTTATGCAAATGAACCAAACCTATAAAGGTGTGAAGAACTCGTGACCTGTCGTCCATCTTGGGGTCCATTTTTGGAAGCAGCCTCTGGCTCCCCAGGGTGTACCTTGAAGGCCCTTCAAATAAACACCTATCTTTATTCCCTTACTTTTGTCTAGTTTCTGTTTCTAGGTGGCTGGAGAAGGCATCAGTGGGATTTGGGAACAGAGGTGGGGGTCTTGGGTACCACTGAAACAAGTTGCCTGCCTTCGGAGGTGATCACACTCTATAATCCCTTTAATGAATGCATCAAACTCCGTTCCGTACTTAATTAAGCTCCTGTCCTTTCCCTCCCCAGGGTCACACTTCTTGCTGCCACCTTAAACACATTCATGGCCAGCTCAGACCCATTTGTTCTTGTGCCAATGCTGACTTCCCTTCAGTACCTTTTCTTACAGGGCACATCCCAATTTGTTCTGTCAAGAGCAGGGGGAAAATTTTTCTTGTCCACGTTTCTGCATGAGGAATTTGGAAACAGAAGGAAAGCTTTGTCTAACAAGGAGTTTTCCAGGGGCCAGTGCCTCCTCCTCAAGAGGAGTAAGTACTTTTCTTAGTTTCCCTTTCCTTTCCTCAATTTTCTACCTCCTCCATCCTTTTCTCTATCACACGTTTCTCCCACTGGCCTCCTGTTTTGTTTTCTGTGCCACCTGGCATGTGCATTCCTTGTCACTTCTGTCCCTTTGCTGTGGGTGGGTGATGGACTCAGACACAAGGCCTGCCATCCCTGGGGTAAGGCAGCCACCCATCTTTTCCCTGTGGAAGGGCAGCAGTGGAGAGAAAGGTGACAGAGGCTTCATGGCATGGTATTTGCTTTTGGTTTTGGGGACAGAATGGGGTAGGGGGACATAAACATCACCAATTCCCCTGCAGAAGTGACTTTGGACCATGAAGGGGCCGTAGTGAAATGGAGATTTGGCAGTTTGTTCACATTGCTGGATGCCATGAGTTCCACACATTTATCTGTGGATGTGAGATATGGAGCACTAATTAAACTGTGTAAACAATCATTTATTCATTCTTACTCTATAGCCTGGTACACAGAAAAATGAAATGCTGGGAATTAGGCATCTTTCTGGAAAAGTGTAATTTTTACAAGAATTGCATTAAGCAAAGAGTTGACTTAATTTAGAACTCCCCTTTTGTGTATTTATGTCTTAATATTGTATTTTTAACATTGGTTTTTTTTAGTGTATTTTATGTAAGCAGTCACTTAATTAGCAATGACTTTATTTAGCTATTACAAAGATGATTTCTGTATTTTTCTAGTATTTGTTTTAGCATTGTAACTACATAAGCACAGCCTTCCCTTCAATTTCCAGAGGGAAACAGCTGCATTTTCATTTTCCTGAAATGGGTTCCTTTAGGATCTTTTCTTGAAATTATTTTGCTCTATACATTTCATATTTGGTCACTTCTGCAGTGAAATTTAATGAGCTTTCCTTATAACAGTTTCCAGCACAACAGTACTGCAGCATCGTGATTCTGGGAAACGCAGTGAGGAGAGAAGACTTTTACATTAATTCCTCCTGTATTGTGGTTGCAAAAGGATTTGAAGAAAATTTTTTATAATTACAGTGAAATTAAAGAGAGGTGATTTTGTACACGATTTCAGACTCTGAGACAGCTTCTCACAGTGGTTTCACCCCAGCTGGTGGTGGCCATGGAATCACATTAGGGAGGTTTAGCCCTGGGTGACTGGAAAGGGGTTTTCTGTGAGCCATGGAGGCCTGGCAATGTCAGGGGGATGGGGGAAGCCTTCCAGCTCCTGGCTCGGGCCAGCGGCACACGTCTCATGCTACTACAAACACCCAATTAAATCAGCACTGTGTTTAATAAACAATTTAAAAATACCAGATGTAGCAAAACAAACCTGGCGATGACAGACTCAGTGTCGTTTTTAGAGGTGGCGGAGAACAGAACATCCTTTTCTTGGAAACACTGCATGTCCAGGGGGAAAGCGGCTCCTTTGCAGCATCTCAGCTTCCCCAGGCACTGCTCAGAAAGTCTCAGGCAGTGCTGGCCCATGGAAACCCACGTGCCAGTGTTTGTAGAAGCGTGGGCTTCCCAGCTCTCCCAGGGATATTCCGTCTATCTGTCACCTAAATAGAAATTATTCTTGCAATCCTTGCATGTGAGGGCTAAAAAGATTTGGTAATAACCTAGGAAATAAGTAATTTATATAGAGAAAAAGAAGGGCTTTTAGTGACCCAAAAGCAGTCATCCATTTTGAATGGTGGTGGCACAAATCATGCTTGGGCCTTGCCTTGTAGTCTATTTTAGCTGATGACCAAGAAGTAAGTAGCTGCCATGCTTTCCACCTTGGCAGCTGCAGCTCTAGCTGGGTTTGGCCACTGACATGTGAGGAAGGTTCTCACTTCAGGTTGCGTTGGTGCTTGAGTAGTTTGAAAACATACTGATGACCCCTTATTTAATAAAGGAATGGGCCAACCATCCCTGCAAAATCCTGAACATCCCAAATACAGCACAACATTAAATCATTTCCCCAAAGTGACCTTCCAAAGTTAAGCTGCAGATGAGTCTGCCTGAGGGGTAGGAAGAAAAGAGGCTTAAAGTGGTATTTCCATGGAAGAGCAAGAAATGGATTAAAAAGGGCTGGTGTCTTTCTGTGTTTGCCATTGAACTCCCAGTATCACACCTGTCATCTCTGGGGGCTTGGGGAGAATCTAGTGAGACCAATACACTTTAGTTGCTGGATAACTTTGATTTAATTTTTGGACTCTACACTTAGGGGAAAAAAAGAATTTAAAAATTATTAAGCAATGATTTAGTTTTGTCAAGGACTACCGGTTTCATTCTTGGGCTGATGTTCCCTTTGCCTACCTCTGTTCCTCAGCTTTAACAGTCCTTCAGCTCTGAGGCACCTCTTGGAGCAATGACAAATTTATTAAGAAAAATGATGGGCCCAAAGCAAAAGCAAAGACCAAACTGACTCGTGAAAGTTTACAGGGAGTGGGGGCAAATGTCTGTTTAGCTCTGTTTCAATTCAGTTGGCATAAAGTGAAGATGTTAAGATGTCCTGGAGGATGTCAGTCCTTCGGGTGACTTCATGCAGGTTTGTCACTGAGTGATGCAGAGAGCCTGTCTGGTTTTCTTTGCTCCTGACCCTTCTTCCCCACCAGCCCCAGCACCATCCTTGGTCATCAGCTGCCTCACCTGGACGCTGGGCCCTGTTCAGACCCCCCTGTGCACCCGGGGAAGTGATTTAATCCTCCATCCTTCACAGGAAAAAGGCAAGAGCAGAATAAAAATCAAGTCTCTTCACTGGGGCCTGGGCAAATATTCGACTCTCTGGCCTCTGCAAGTTATTTTTAATAAAATGCAGCAGAGGAGGGTTTCTCAGGAGATTCTCTGCTTCACTCCATACTGCAGGGTCAATATTTTAACAACTTATTTTTCCTTCCATTTGCACTCTTACAGTAAGTATTTGTGCTGGGATGGCTGAGGTGGGGCTGCCACCACTGAAATGCAGGGAGAGAGGAGTCAGCAGCTGTGACCCTCAGCCTATCATGCAAAACCACCATAAACAAAATGCCCCAAACACAGGCTCCAGCCATGGGCAGTGGGGGCTTTTGTGGGTGCTTCTAACAGCAGCAGTTGTTACAAGTCCACTACATGAAATTATAGCAGAACTAACTGTGGTTGAATAGAGAGAGGTGAAAACGTGAACATCAACAGATATAAGGTATTTGGGGTTACCAAATACCATATATTTGATATATATATGAGGGCTGAATTCAGTCCCTCCCACAAGACTATTTTTAAAATAAAAGTAGTGAAATTATTAAAAACCCACAGAATAGATTAGCGCAAAAGGCCTGTTGTCAGGAACTCAGGGTTCTGAAGATTCACATGGCAAACGAAAAGGTCATTAATAGAGGCTAAATCATGAGTGAGTGGGGTTTCTGCACATATTGGGTCTGCAGTGGGCACTAGGTAAAGTAAACAGATTTCTGGGGGGTTGTTAACTCCCAGGTCTGCCCTGCCCAGTCATTTCTCGAATCCCAGAAACAAGTAAGTTACTAAAATGGGTGTAATCTACTTCATCTCAGAGAAGTTATGCAGTTAGGGAAATTGAAAGAAACGATTTAGCCAATATCTTCATTGCTGGGCTTCACTTTCTTATTTTCTTTCTTCCCTCTCCTTGTTTCCTCTTTTCTTATTTTCTTTCTTCCCTCTCCTTGTTTCCTCTTCTCTTCTCTGTCTGCTTGTGCCCCTATTTCAGAGTGTGGATCAGGCAGCCAAGACTGCATTTTTGTTAGATTGCTGCAAGGGTGCTCAGGAAGGCTGAGCAGTGCTCTGACCAGCCCAGTGCTGGTACAAACCATCTCAGAGGAAATGGTAAGAGCGTGAGCTGTGCCCTTTCTTTCACAATGAGATGGAGAGGAAGAGTCAGCACCACAACAGCCGCTGTCTGTTCTGTCTCTGCGGCTCTTCCCTCTTGCTCTCCATTTGTGTGCTCTTGTCTTTTTTTTCACTCTGGAGGAACAAAAGAGAACAACATCTCCTGTGGTCCATTTAAAATAACCTTTTCCCTTTTTGCCAAAACGGACAGTTGTTGTCACCTCCAGTACCTTACAAGAGCCAGCCAGGGAGTGACTTTCCCTGAGAGTAGGTCATCCTGTAAGCAGGAAAAATAATGAAGCCTGTTTCTCTGCAGGTCTATGTTCCTATCATGTAAAGGGCAGTATTGACTTTTAAGTTAATTATACTCAAATCTACTGTTATCTCTGCATAAAGCATAAAGCATAAAGCATGTCATGCCCTGCAACTTCCATGTTCTTCAGCCACTCTGCCTCCCTGACCTCCCCACGGCTGCTCTGCTGCCTTCAGCCTTTATCCTCCTTTCCATCTTCTCTGCACTTCACAGCCTCTGTGTTTTTCTGCCGCTCCAGGTTTCTCTTGAGATCATCTTGTCATTTCCTCCTCCTTTTTAACCCATCCCTTCCCCTGACTTGATCATTCTCCTTGCAGGGCTGTGTGAGCTGCTGCTGTCAGCATAAACAGCAGGGCTGTGGTGAGCAGTAACAACTCCCAGCACATGGGGAGCTCCAGGGAAACAGGACGATACCTCCCCCCACCCCTCCACAGTCTCACATCTCTCAAGGTTCTCTCACATCCCCATTAGCCACAACAGACTCTCCAGAACTTGCTCTGCTCCAGAGATAGGACCCATCAACAGCCCATCTCCACTGTTGACCATTTATCCACTGACCACAATCCAGCTAGGGAATGTCCTTTTCCTGCTGCCTGCCATTGCACAGCTCTTTCACGCAGCTCTAGACAGCACAGGGCTCACCCCAGCGCTTGATAGGGGGACAGTAGTTTAACACCAGGGCTTACATGACACAGCAGCTAAAGGTGGAAGAACTGAGCCACAGCTGCTCCCTGGTACTCAATCAGCCCTTTGCACTGTGCACTGCACTTCCTCAGTGGCTGCTATCTCTTATTATACATTTTTAATTGATTAATTTTTCATCCTTATCCTAAGGTCGCACGTTTGTGGCAGTCATTGTCAGCAGCCCATGTTCATTTCATGTAAAGCTATATTTAGACATTTCCTGGATGACATATCCCTAAAGTACAGTATCCTTTTATGGCTCATATTAAGTCAGACTTCAGGCCTTTAGGCCAGGATTTGGTTAGTCCTTGCCTGGACCATAAGGTGTGCTGCTCAGGAGAAACTTGTTGGTCCCACTGGTGTGACCACACTTACACAGCTACACGAGGCTTCCTGGTTTTTTTCACACTGTTTTGGGCATTGCATTATCTTGCCCTATTCCCCTCACTGCCAGTCCATGGCATGCTGCCTGAGGGTGGCTATGAGGACCCTGTCTGTGGCCTTCACCACCACAGCACTCCAGGGGCTGTTGTGGATGGCGTTAGTTGGTGCACTGCTGTACTCACCGTGGCCCTGTGTTCCCTTTGCTTTGCCCTGACAACATTCCACACAATTCACCCCTGCTGCCCCACTCCCTTCCCCCCACGCCAAAGTCTTTTAAAGAGAAGTGATATTCTAGAAATTGGGTGAGAGGAGCAAAATCATCAGAGGTCAACTTGGGAAAGCCCAAACCATGGTCTCTGCTTCCTGGCCACTGTTTTTTATAAACCCTGTAAGAATTTAATTAAGCCTGAAGGACTTTACTTTCTATTAAGTGCTCTTGAAATTGGCTAATGGGGGAAAGAAGATTGAAGGGTGAGAGATGTGCATTGCCCAGCTGATCTCATAAACTTTATTTCTATAGGAAATCAGTATAAAATGTGAAAGGGAGCAAGTAATGTTAAAATAACATTCGTGCTTGATCCTTCACATATCTGATGCTTCTAATATTTTCTCTCTCTTCCAATACATTAAGGGGGGCAGACAGGGCTGAGATGCTCTGTCTGAAGCCTCGGACTTCATTTGCCAAGCTGAAGTTGAGTTAGCACTTCTGAGCCTCTGGGGCTGTGTCTTGCATCAGAAACAACACAGCTCGTTATCATCCCTGAACCCTGCTCCTATCAGTCGCTGCACTACGTGATGGTGGGTGACACGTGGAGGGAAACAGGATCTCTTCCAGAATATGTGAAAAGGTAGGTTTGACATAAGATTAAATCAATAAGAGGAAGATGGATGAGCATTCATTACCTGTATTATGGAGGAGAATGTTTTAAGAGAAGGGAAAGTTTACCTTAGGACATTTTTTCTCCTCCCCTCCCCTTTGTTGTACAGCTGCTTGTCAGTCAGCTCTTTGGCTGTCACAGTTGGGAGTGTGTGTTTCAAGGTGAACTGTTGCTTATTTCAGTTTGCCTTAAAATGTTGCTTGGCAAACCGAGGTAGTTCAGGAGATGATTGATGAGCAATGAGACAAGCATGCAGCAGGGACAGGCTGGACAGCTGGGATGACTTCAGCCTCAGTCCAGAGCTGATCCTATCATTTAAGGGGCAGGATTGGGTCACAAGGAAAAGAGATGCTAAAAGAAAAAGCATGAATAAGGGAGAGAGAGAGAGAGAGTTTCAAATGCTGCGACACAGTAGTCACCATAGTGATGATGAGGGAGGGAGGCAGAAGACAGGGCAAAACCAAAGTCAGTTGATAGTGAAAACATTCAAGGTTTAAAAGGCAGCCTGCTGGCTTTGTGCATATCTGGGAACCCTAAAGAATGGGCAGGCACCATCTGACATCTCCAAGCCTGTCTGCCACTATTGGTTTTATTCTGTTAAAGATCCGTTTCAAGTTATTATTTGGATCATCATACAAGAGTTACAAATAATTTTAGCGAAAGAATGTTCTCTTTTGATACAAGTGACTCTTGGCTAAACTTGATCAACTTTGTGGTGAGATTGATATGGGAAAAAATTCCTTGTGGCCTCCTTCCTGTCTTTTACTAGTGCCTTTGAGTTGTTAGTGCATTTTCGTGCTGTGAAAGCTGGATTGCCCTACTGATGGGGTAATCAGAACACAACTGCACACCAGCCACAGGAGGATCTGCAGATCTGTGGCAGACCCCTTGCCCCTCTGGTGCATGGAGGTGGCAAGGTAACATTAGAAGAAGATCCCAAAACCCACTATACTGACATGCCAGTTACCAAAAATAGGAGGCACTGAAAGGAGGAGACATCCTTGGATGGTGGTGTGGTATACATTACCACTTTAGAAGAAGCTGTGGCAATTTAAGACATGACCATCCCTCCAGCTGTTTGAGTTGGTCACATCCCTGCCCAAGGCTGCCACTGTCCCACCACAGCAGGTCACTTAGCGCTCCTCACCTGCCCCAGGGCAACACTGGACCAGTTCACCACTGAGGCAGGCAAGTTATGTCACAAGCAGCTCTGCCAGCCCTGCTAAGGGAAAGCAGCAGTTTTCAGGCCAGGAGTTGTGGCTGAAGGACAAGGACGTTCCTTACACTGCCACAGTTCCATTTGCAAGAGGCCATCTGACCGAAGCTTTAAAGCCATCCCTTCCCATGGGAGAGACATCCGACTGCACGCCACCAGGCAGTGCCTGTCTCCTTTCAGAATTCAAACTGGAGCTTGATGTCTGAAACTTTGCTTTATTGTGCTCGGTGGTTGTTGTTTGTGCTGTTTCTGTGTCAGCTGCTGGAGATGACACAAGAGGCAGGGGTTAGAGCTCTTGACAAAGAGATCCATTCACCTCCTGTCGATCAGCAGAGCATTGAGGCAGAGCTGGAACTATGCTACGAGAGAAGATCCTGAAAACCTTTTGAAGCTTTTATCTGTTGCATGAAATAATTAGAGATTCTAGAGGGACAACAAAGAGGGAGAATAATTGTTCCAGATTTTACAGCACCTATGTCTGAGTCTCAGCATCCCAGGCCATCCCTATTAATTTAGCTAGTCATGCCTAGTCTTGTTCTGTTTTTGTCTCTTCAGAACTTTATTCCAGACAGCAGGGTTTCTCTGACCTGTGGAAAAAGAGACGTATGAGATTAGAGACAAAAATCAGTCTTATTCCAGTTATTACTGGAATACTCCAAGGGCACAAAAATTGGACACTGGTTATTAAGTGTATTATTGCTATCCCTTTGAAGGCTTCAGGTTATACTGTATTTACTCTGACCCTTTTTAGTTGCACCTGTGTCTTTTAATGCTTCATGGTAAAATCATCTGGTGTTGTCTTTTTTTCTTTCTTTCCTTCTTTAGAAATTAAGTAAATTTTAGATTTTCAAACCTGTTTTCCTTGACCTTCTTCAATGAGAAAAGGCCTTTGACTATGCCATAAGTCTGGGGATTTTGTGATTTTTGCCTGATTTTTAAGGGTGTGGAATGGACTGAGTCTGGATTTACTTCCCATTCAATAAATATCCTCACCAGAATATTCCCATTCCATTTGGGTTGTGAAACCAAGCCTAGTGTTGCAGGAAAAAGTGTATCAAGCCCAGTTAGCCCCCTTCCTTTGGTCTCTTAAGCAGATCACAGCATGTTGAAATCCTTGATTCTTAAACCCTGCAGTTCTAGACAGATTTCAGGCTTCCTGGGCCCTCCTATAACTGTTTTAAAATGTGCAGCTGAAGTGCAGTGTATGATGGACAATAAAACTGTGAACCTGAATCAACAGACAAACATACTGTCCCTTACTCCTGCACGGTTTTTCCCCCTGTTTGAATACTTTGTGTTTTTTGTAGTGTTCATGCACCAACAAGGGTTCAGATTGCAGCATGGCTGTCTCCAGTAATCCATGGTGTTTATTTTGGTGTTTATTTCAACACCCATGGTGTTAAAGTGGGTGTTTATTTTGGCAAAGTTGTCAAAATGATAGCTGGTGTGGGGCACAGGCTTAGAGGTGACAGAGATATAAAGGGAAAGGGAAATTGTACAAGCTCAAGGGAGAAAAACGGGAATGAACGTGATTAAAAGATGGCTGTTCTTTGGTGCAAAGGCATTGACAGTGTAGAAAGAGAACAGTACTTGGATGGAAACTCAAGAGTTGGAGCTTATAATGAGAAAGAGACTGGGATGAGGACAGGATCCCTGAGAAATGGAGAGTGAAATTAAAACAATGGGAAAAACGAGCAGCATGAGAGGAAGTAGGGTCTCTTTTAGGGGAATGCCCATCAAGATGTGCAACACACCCCCATCAGGGAATGGAAAGGCATCCAGGCCGCTGGCCCTCACTGTTGTGCTGTGGTTAAACAGCAGTGATGCTGTGGTGGCAGCAGAGGAGCTCTTCCTCCAGAGCACCCGGCACTGCAGCACTGTGAGAAGCTGCTCTGTTAGGTCAAGCAGTAGAAGTCTGTGGAGTGGATGTAAAGTATCTCCTCTATCTGAGCATGAGAATATGAATGACTCTGGATGACACAATAATAATAAAAAAAAAAAAATCAGTCATCAGTCTCCTTGCCCTCAACCCAAAATAGAAACCCACATGTACAAGTGACAATGAGGTTGAAGTTCAGGTGATTCAGAAATTCAGATGACTCAGAAAAATGTCAGAATAAAGACTGTGTTATGATGCAGTCCTTAGTGGGGTACTATTCTTTCTAAAGGACTTGAATTTCCTTGATACACAAGATGGACAGAGGACCCCTTAGTCATTTTGTTTTATCTGCAGTATTTAATGTGTGGTGCCCTACATATTTATTTTGTGTTATCCAGGATTGTTTTAAAAGCCATCTCTTTCCTTCTAAGGAAGGGTGCTATATTTTTGTTTTTCTCTGGTACGTTCTTCTTTTCTTCCCCTTGAATCCCAACTGGATGAGTCTCTTTGGCAGTAAACAGGATTTAAAAGAGGGTTTGAGGGATAAGTGCTCTTGGCTTTGGAGGATTTAAGAGTAACCATGTAAGACCTCTGTCCCTCTTTTTGTCAGTGATGTGCTAGCTCAAGTCCTAAAATTTTCTCTTTAGTACTCATCACTGCTGATCTTGAGGGCTTCACAAACACTCAATTGATCTTCGTATCAGCTTGGCAAGGGTTTCATTTTGTTCTGTTATTTTTGGGAGAAGTTAGGTGGGGTTTTAGAGATAAATTTCATTTTCCATCTTTCAACTTTGATTATAGGGTGCATCTGTCCAAGCAAAGACCTTGCCAACAGCATTCTGGTAGCATAATGGACAACACCTTCTGATTATGAATTAGAGGACTGCAAGTATGACTCCTGGATAGTGTTTCTTTTGCAGGCTGCATGCTTTTCCCTTCCCATTGAAGGTGTTTGTAGCATAGCATGTTAAACTCTTTGCAATCCTGGATTCCTTACTAGCTAAGTGTGCAAATACCTACTTTTCACCACTTTCTATAGGGCTTAGTTTCTGTAGCACCAAGTTCCTCTTTAAGGATAAAGTGAAATACCGATCTGGAAGGCAGGAGTCTCTCTTGCTGCATGCTTCATATCTAAACCTCAACAGAATGATCTCTTACTCAGAGAGGTAGCAGATCCTGTGGAAAAAATGTGATTGCATCATTAAGGCCTTCAGAATACACATTCAGAAGCAGGGCAGAAGGGATCTCAGACAAACTGAAGTTGCACACACAGGCTTAATATTTGAACTTCCTCAATCCTCCAGTCACACTGCTGTTACTAGATTTTGATATAAGTGGTGGAAGTAGAAATGGAATGACAAATACACTTAGCAGAACTGATATAAATTCACTGCTAAATATATAAGTTGTGACCAATAAAGTTAGATTATTTCACTGGATTTACTCTGGGTTTACCCTAGTGTAACCCAGATCAGACTGTGGTCCAGTGGGTATGAGAAAAATTAGACTTTAAAGAAATAAATCTCACCTATTTCAAGTTTTATTAGCTTCTATTTCTGTTGTGCCTTTCAATTTTTTTATTTGTCATATACTGGAGCTCGCCTAGATGAAAGCTTTAGTCTTTTACAGAGTTTTTGTAACGAGTAGATGATGTTTTTAAAAAGCCAAGAATAGACAATACATGTAATTGTTTATAGTGAACTTACTGTTGGCTCAATTTAGCCTTTAGCGTGACAAAGAATTTTATCCAAGAGCATAATGAATCTATATGGTATTGCCAAACTGAATCATTTAAAAATAATGAGTCAGATCTTTTAAAAAAGTATAATGAAAGGGACTTCTAGATATAATGTTTAGGAGTGAATACATGTTCAATTCATTTTTCTTTGCCTTCTGATTCTTCAGCTTTTGCAGTGTGCTCAGTTTATATTTTTAAGCTTCTATCTACAACCATGAGAGCAGGAAAATTACTGCCTTTTTGTTTAAATGAAAGAAAAATGAGAGTTTTTTACATAATCACATCATTCCAAGAACTGGTATTTTGAGGAAAAAGCCTCAAATATCAAAAAACTTATGATGAAGATTGTCAGAATTGGCAATTTGTAGCTCCTCAAGTGTGTTTGAGGTTTAGAAATGCCCTTCTTATAAATAAAGAACTTCTTGAGGTCTATAAAAGATGCAGAGCTGTATTTTAGCAGCAATATCATTGGAAATAACTTCCTTTCTGCAGGGAAAGATGCAGATTGACACCTTCTCTCTCCACAACCACTGAATTGGGAGGCCCAGCTAATGAAAAAAAGTTCTGTTCTCAGCTGAGTCGACAGTCTGTTACCATGGTATGGATTGGGAGTAACTCCAAGAAAGGGAGTGCAAATACCACAGCTTTCCACTTTGGATCTAAGACCAGAGTCTTTCCTGATACCTTGGGGAAAGTGGAGGAAGGAGGGATACTGAGTTTTGGTTTTATGACTGTGTAGTATCTTAAACAGCCCAGGAGAGGTTTGGGGCCTCTTTCTGCTCTGGATTATGTTGGGCTCAGTCTGCAGCAATTGCCCAAACACAAATTAGCATTCCTCAGGTAAGACTGAGGCCAAAGAATTTGCTTTTTGTGGTTTTTAATTCAGTGCAGAGATGACAGATGATTTTGTGCATTTTAACTTGCATCTGTCTGCAACAGAGGAGCATTTAATTCAGGATGTGAAAGCACTTTTCTTAGAAGCTGGAGCAGACACTGAGGACTGAACTCAGGAAAGTGGTACAGGATCAGCAAAAGGCTCTTATCTCTCTGGGATACAAACTAGGAAGGATGAAAAAGGGAAGGACCTGGGAACTGCTGTGGTGTGACCTAGTGAATGATGAAGTCCCATTGTCTCAGCTCCCTAGGAATCCTGAGAGTTCAGCTATTCCACTTGAGGCTGAACACAGCAGCTCCTTGTCCTCAAATCCACTGATGACATTTGCCTGCTATTACTAAAATGAGAAGGTTGTCCTTAGAATATTCTGGGGCTCCTTTGGCTCCATCTGCTAAAATTACAGGAGTGTCTGGGCTTGCCTGCAGTTTGACAACAGGCTCTGTTCTATTATTACCTGTTCTTATGAACAAATAAATGCAAAATTCATTTTGATTTGCAAGAATCCCTGTTTTCTACACTGGTAGCAGATTACTAAGTGTGTTCTGTAAGCTGACCTTTCCTTAAATCTTCCTCTGCTCCAAGGGTTCTTTATGGAGTTGCAGCCTAAGCAACCTTTCTGAGTTTCAAAGGCAGCTACAGCGAAGTGTTACCACCCTCTGCCCATTTTTCAGCAGGGAGATGCCTGTGACTGAGACACCATCCCATGGCTACAGCAGATGACCATTGCTGAGAGAAGTAGCTCACACATTTGCCATGGAAAATCTACAAGCCAGTTTGTCAGGCACACTCCTTTCCAATAATCTGAAGGCTCCAAAGGAATTTTTCCAATACTTCTAGCTCAGACCTTTGCAGAATCCTAGCTAGAATTTCACCACTTCCACAACAGGTCTTTCAGCATCTGGAAGAGCAGGAGGGGCTTCTTCTCTGCTGGACATGGCTCTTGTGTGGGTTGGTGCCAACAGAACTTGTCTGTTATCCCCCCCAATACCAAAACAGCAGCCTCTACAGAGGAATTGTTGAAGATTATATCCAGTAATTGAAGACACAACATCCAAAAGGTCTGTCTGGCTTCCTTTTGCTGCTTGGGCTTTTGTGGGGGTCTGCACCACGAATCTGAATAGTCCCTCCTGATGAAGAAACTCAAAGTAGTTCTCCTAGCATGGTAGCTCTCTTCCAAATGCTGTACATGAAAGACAGCTCCTGAATCATTGCTGCCTCATGCTAATCATTGGAACTGGGTTCTTTCTAGCTCTCGTTAATTACTGTCTAGCTTATATATAACCCCCTCATACTGCAATCACAGAGCTAGTAAAGATTATGCAAATGCTGATTAGGGTGTAATGTGGCTTGCGGAGCATTCATCATAACCAGTAAGAAGGGAGAAGAAGGGAAGCTTGATTCATAGGGGCTAGGCTGAAATTGTCCTGAGAGCACTTGGTTTTTACTTTTTTTACTTGAAAACTGAGCATATTTGATATGGAGAATGCTGAAATTCAGCAAGGAAAATATTTTAATATAATCATGCTTCCCTGAAGATACATTTAAACTAGATATCTGCTCTTGGGTTTTAACAGTGCAGTATGTGGGGGTTGCTAACACAGCCAGTTGTTTTCACCCAAGACAGCCACTCTCTTCCCAGTCCCACCTGGTATTTTAGTCATTTTTTTCATATGCACAGGTCGGAAACCTCCCCAACCTCTGCGATAAAAAATTACAGGTGAAAGTGAAATTATTCTAAATATCAGACAGTGAATATGCTGATGTCTCCTAACTCTGAAGATCCGGGTGGATAAATAGAATCTCCAGCTTAGAGGTATCTTCAGACAAACAGCTGGATTATTATTGCTTCTCTAGAGTTACCTCATTTTATGCATACTGTCATGAGACAGAATGAATGGTACCTGGGAAACTGTAAATCTGAATTACCATTTTACTACACAAAGTGAGAAAATTGCTAAGAACAGTGGGAAAAACTGTGGAGTCACAAGAGGCAGATCAACAAGGGACTACAAGCTTTAGGGTAAAAGCCAGAGAGAAGGACTCTATGCTGTCATACAGGTGGTGCACATCTTGGATCCCACAAGTGTGGATCCACTAGAGGGCTGGATGTATGTTAGGACAAAGGAAACCATTGCAATGAGAGAAGAGCTTAGAGCCTCCAGGCTTCTAGAACAACTGTTCTTTAAATGGTGAGTGCTCCTGACTGGTTTCTCTTCAGGAATCTGCCAGGGCAGCAAACACAGAGGTTCCATCCTGTGGTGATCTCTTCAGTACTGAAGTCTGGTTGGTCTGCCTGGGTCAGGCTGCATGTGAATTCAGGACTGAATACTTCAGGGTTTGGAAATGCACCTTTTATGGACAGTTTACTTACAACTAAAGAACGTTCAGAGGCTCAAACAACCTTCCAGAATACTCTGAAATATCCCTTTAGATCTACATAGAGCCTTGTCAATAAAAGGGGGTGGGGGGGTGGTATGAAAAAGCCTCTCAGACCTGTTCTGGTGCTCTGATAGCACTGGGGGTAAGGCACACAGCTAAGCTGGAAGCCAGGAAAATTATGAGACAGTGACCACCTCCCAATCATCTCCAATGCTCAAATTATTTCTAAGCCTGATTCTCACAGGTTGTTTGGTGTTCCCATGACTACATGCAGAAAAGGTGAACGTAAAAGTAGTTAACATCACTCTGAAGAAAGAGCTATTATCGATTACTGAAGAAGAGCCTGTAACAACTTCTACAACAATCAAAGACTCTCAGCATTGAAAGTATACCCACCTGATAATATTAGGTAAGGATTTTTCTCTTGTATGATTAGATTCTGAGATTCTTGGTGGAGAAAAGATCCTGAGAATATCAGGATATCCTAAGGATATTTCATCCAGAAAATGAGGGTATCTGAATAAATCAATACAGCTGTTATGTTCATGTCAGCCTTTTACTTTGCCAGGTTTCAACAGAATCCTTGCAGTTGCTAGTTACAAACTAGCATAATCACTGACACTTTATGTCTGGAGAAATCTTTTGGACCAAATCCTTCTTCCCGATAAAGTCTTTTTGTGCTGCTCTAAAGGCACAAAGCAGCCTTTAAGATGCTTTGGTCGGTTATATTCAGATTCAGCTGTCACAGGGAAATCTCCATATGGTGGAGAGCTGATCTTGCTGAGTTTGCACTCTTCCCATCACAGCTCTGATTTTGCAGCCGTACTGAGAGGCAGACATATAGCTGAGGCATTGCTGTGCTCTAGTAATTCCCTGCTGTGGAGCTGTATCTTGTCTCTTTTTCCAGGCACAGCTTAGAGTTCACGTGAACCACTTTACAGGCCTCTTTGGGAATCCACTGACATGCACTCAAAAATTTCATTTGACTCCAAAGTCAATTTGGCACAGGCACAATGGCAGTCTTGATAATACGGGAGCCTTGGGACCTCAATATATTTTTAATAGTCTCAACAAGAGAGTAAGAAGGCCCTAAGATTACTGAGACACAGTTATGTTATGCCATACTAATATCTCTTGTCAATTGTGAAGTAGTTCTGTAAGTTGACTTGGGAATTAAAATTAACTTGAAAGAAAGGAAAAGTGTTACATAGCAAATGCATAAAGACGTATATAACTTACTTCTGGAAGAGTTGGGGAATGTTTCACCTCAAATGCTTGTCATTTGGAAAACCGTCACTTTTTAGGAAATTAAAGTAGAAAATCATAGCTTGGGCAGGGGAATTTTTTTCCCCTAAACAAATGGGCTATCACATTAGACATTTTTGCCTAGTACCAGTTGAAATAAACCCTGAGAAACCTCTATCTCATGTACAGGATGCAATAAATGAATGTGAATTCCCACAGTACAGGTCCTCTTGCGCAGTGCTTCAGCAATAAAAAAGAATATAAATTTAATGAATTTATTATTCTGTTAATAAGCATCTTCAACCTGGAGCATGGGATGAGGAAGCTGCAAGTAAAGTAACTGCCTCAGTGCCAGAAATGTAGAAACCGGCTCCTGCTAAGTGTTGCTCAGATCCACAATAGGTATTAATTAGAAAAAAAACCATAACCACCTTCTGCAGAAACTGTGGAGAAGCCATGTGAAGCACACAAATCATGACACTTAGAGTTAGCATTCCATACAGAAGCAGTGCCAAATTGCACCTGAAACAGCTGGGTTAATAAGGATGTACTGTACCATTCCCAATTACAAATGTTCAGCTGAATGACTGTTAATTGTGATAAGCAAAATCACACAAGTAACAATGATTTGCTGCCCTCTTTCTCTTTCCCTCTCTCAGGTTTACTTCCAGCATTAAAAATAACCTGTTGATGCCAGTTCTGGGAAGATAGGACTGGGAATGATCCCCCTCTACAAACACACAATGGCCATTTTGTTTTGGAGATCTCAGAGCAATAACTTTTCTGCATCCCCACTCATCAAGGATCACCAAACCCTTTTTGGTAAGAGGCAATAAACTCAAGAGCTGCAGTAAAAGGCTAAACCTCTCAAGCACCATGTCAGAGAAGATTATAACCAGTACCCATGCAACAAGATATTTACCAATTAAATCTCCCAGAAGCTTCTGAGAAGGTGGCAGGGGGAACACACAGTCCTTTGCGAGGCTCACCTGAGGGAAAGGGTTTTGTGGTGACACAAATCTGGCAACACAGTGTGCCTGTGAGCAAGATGCACCACAAACCACCCGATGACTTAATGTCACCAGCCCTTTTTTACATCCTCTGACTAATTTCCAGTGCCTCAGATGCAGTTGAAAAAACCTCACCAGCCAAATGTAGATGGGGCAGAGGACTAGAAGCAGGCCTAAAGCTTGGGAATTATTACAGTACAATGTCAAAGGTCAGCAGCCCCATCTTCTTTAAATCCCCTTTTGACAAAACAAAGAATAATGCCCCGATTTAAAATCATGGAGGTGTTTGTGCCTGGAGTACTGTTTGTTTGCTCTTGGAATGGTTAGAAAGCTTTTCAACCTAAGTATACTCATGACCCATTTATGACCACGCATCACTGTGCTAGCATAATTCTTTAATTTAAATAGTACTCTTTCCTTGATATTTACTGTGTGAATCATGCTATTTTGGCTTAATTTGGCTAGTTAAGAAAGCTAAGCTTGTTTGCTTGCAGCTCCCGTTCAAAAACACAGATAACTCTGCTCCCTTGCCACTCCAGCATTCCTCTTCTGCACCTGTGGCAACCTGAGTCAATCTTTTCTGACTCTAAGTCACCAGAACTGGACGCAATTTTCCAAAAAGGGTTCCTTAGCTGTACTGTGTAAAACCATATTAATACTTCCCTCTCTCTACTAAAAATACCATGCTTTGTGCATCATAGACTCAAGCGAACCTTTTCCACAGCCATTGTGCTGGCAGCTCACAGTCATTTTCTCATGGAGGAACTCACCCCCGTAGTAAGGTCAGAGCAGTAGACCTAGGGCTACCAGCATCACCACCTTCCTTCTTTCACTATACTGTTTTAGGCACAGGGTATTGCTTCCAACTTTTTTAACCTTGAACAAATCCTTGCTTTGGAAATTGTTATTTGCTGCTTCTTCCAATATCTGTAAGTAAAAATCATCTTTGGGTTCATCCATCATGTCAGCCTCAGGAATTTTCCCCATTTCTCTAAGTTTGCTGTTCTGCAATCCCAAGTCTTAGTCAAATATCTGCATTTGTCCCTCTTGCAGTTCAACTTCAGCTGGATTAGTTTGTGATCACTCAGTTCATGATTGGTTTCAACACTATGGCCTTCTACAAGGTCCTTGCTGCTTATTAATACCAGGCCTAAAATAGCATCCTCTCTCATGGACTGTTTGCTTGAGAAATCGAGTTTCTATGACACTCCAGAACATTTAAGCTCTACCAGTTCCCAGTGGTACCTTCCAGTCTGTAGCTGAGAAATTAGTTTCCCATAATCACATGCCGTTTGCTCTTCTATGTCTTCCAAATAGTTTTTGGAGACAAGTATCCCTGCCCAAGTTTGTAAAGGATTACCACTCTTCTCTCAGTGGAGTTTTTTTTAATTCATTCCTCTCAGGTGATTTTCAAATGTAATGCACTATTATTTTATTTCTTCAAGCCATTTTACTAAAATATAGAGCTACTCCATGTTCTTTACTATAATTTCTGCTGTTTTAAGTAGCTACCCCTCCAACGACTGTATTTTAAATACTACTGCCAAGCAGAAGTGTTCAGCATGTTGCAGCAGCCTTGAGACCAGCACTTTAAGCCCCAGAGAAAACACTGCTTATAATACAAAATTCCAAACCAATTAAAGACTAAATATTGGTGATATATCTTGGTGTAATAATTGAATTAGAAATTTCTAAAATTTTGTAGTCACAATATGGAAAAAGAAAAAAACCCCACCAAAGCAATTGAAATGGTAGGTATTTCATTAAATCACCACTTTATCCCTTTTTAATGTGGAAAGGCTTCTGACATCTTTAAATGGTGTAAGAATTTGTTTTCTCTTTTTGGGGAAGAATACATTACCACAGCTGCTAGAGCTACAGGCACTGGAATCCTATTATGAGTTCTCCATTTTTCCTTTTATTTTAGAGCAAAACAAGAGGACACATATACAACAGCAAAAAGAGTGGCAAAGGAGGAAATTGCAGGTTTGTCTCTGATTGAAACTTATTTGCAGCCCTGCTGCTAGAGAAATCCAGGCTTGGTGCACAGTCCTTTCTGCTGGTCCAGAGCTAAGCAATCCTGAACAAGTGATGAGAACACGTAAGGCATCCGTCTGAGACTGTCTTTCTGATGGCAGGTTCACGGCATCGTTTCAAAAGCCGCAGTTGTCTTGACAGCTAAGCCAGCCTTTGACTGGGGACAGCAGCAAAGGCGGGAGAGAGGGGGAAAGAGAGAAAGCAGAGAAGTGGGATGAGGAGAAAAACAGCGCACAGGAGGGAATTAGTGCGGCCAAGCTTCGTGATTTAGCGGCTGGTGAGGACACTGCCGGAGCTAGAGATGTTTAGGTTTTGCAGGGCAGCTTGGCGTGGGCGTTACAGAGAGTCGGGGGATGAAGACCGAGGAGGGTCAGGATGGATTTCGGGACGCGTGGAGATGCTGCAAGCGGCAACTATGACGCAAAGCTTGTCCGTTCAGGATCACGCATCCAACTGTTCCTCCCTAGTGATCCCTCGATAAACAACGTCCAAAAAGGACGGTGACCTCATCCCACTGAAATTAGCCAAACACCACACATTTCTCCGTGTTCAGCTCCGCACATTCCTTAGAGCTGCGGCTCTCCCGGCTGCCAGCCCCATCGCTGCACCCGGGGCTCCGAAGGCCCCTGTGGGGCAATTCCTCCAGCCCACCCCGGACCCAGGCTCCGGCTAAGCCCCGCATCCCCAGCTCCGGCTGGGCATTCCCGGCTCCGGCTGAGCCCCCGCGCCGCTTCTGCGCCAGAGCCGCCTCTCCCCCTCCCTCCCTCTCTCCCCGCAGCCCGGTGAGGCGGCGGGGACACGACAAGTCACGACACCCAACGATGCCCGGTGTAAAAGCGAGACCGCCGGTACAGGTCGGGCAAATGCCCCGGTCAGGACACGCCGCGATGCAAGCGGAGCACGACAGAGGCATTTATTTCACCTGACTGCCTGAAGCGACAGGTTCTACGGGCTGCCACCGCCGCCCCCTTTCCCCGGTCGCCTGCGGAGGGGACGCGGGTGCCTCTCGCAGCCCCGGGGCGCCGGGCACGGCACACACCCCCTCCCGCCCGCCGCCGGGACTCGGGGCTCGCACCCACGGCCGGCGGCTGCCAGGGCGCCCCGACCGGCCTCTACCGGGGGGTCGCGGCTCGGGGCTCGCTGCTCTTTCCTGATCTCTTCCAGACTCTTCTCCCCCTCCCAACCAGTCTTCCCTCCCTGCCGTTCTTCCCAGTGGCATTTTCTTTGTTTAATAACCGCTATTGTGTTCGAGACGCCTCTTTGAGCGGGGCTGCTGCACCTCCTCGGGACAGGCAGGGGAAGCGAGCGGCTCTCCGCCGCGCCGATCCCGCTCTCCCGGAGCCCCGCGTCCCGGCGCCATCCCCCGCGCCCTTCCTTCCCCCAGCGCCCAGCAGCAGCG